>OY755250.1:30952998-31442998 GCA_963576725.1 Azorinus chamasolen | reverse complement strand
CACTTTCTATTTTAGCTCCTGTGAACTACTCTGGAATGGACCGGCATAGTGCATATAACTATCATGGCCATTCACCCGATGTCCTTTTCTGTGTATCGAGGGTTTAGTGCTAAACAATTGTAAATACATTCATTGATATCTAGAAACAGTGGCAAAAGAGTCCTTTCTAAAAACAAATCTTTCTTTCATTTCTTTCCAAACAAACAGTATTTATTTTCAATGTTACGAGGAAGATACAATATATTTGTGCTGCCACATGTTCGGAGGCACACTAGTTTGTGACTACCTACAAAATATGAGTGCAATAGTTTTGTGCTGTCCCGTGAATATGAAGGTACAATAAGTGTGTGCTGTCCGATTAAAATGCAGGTACAATAGTTTAGACTGCCCTATAAAAGTGTACCTACAATACTTGTGTGCTGCCCCATGGAAATATAGGCACATAGGTTTTTGCTGCCCTATAATAACGTAGGTACAATAGTACAATAGTTAAATGCCATAGATAAATGCAAGAAGGTACAATAGTGTTGTTTTTTTTCAAACCAAATATGATGTTATAATAGTCCTGTGGTGCCCAAATATGTAGATACACTAAAGTTGTGCTGTAGATAGGACGCCAAGTTACTCAGCGTCTCGTCTCGGGAAAGGTGCCATCGTTTTAGAAACTAAGGAAATAAGATAAATAAATGCAAATTTCAAAGGAATAAAGCACATATAAATAGAAGAGTTTGCGACAAAAAGTGAAGTCAATTATCACATACCGCTTTGAAAAGGCGGCGTCTGATCTGGGACTGCACTGTTTGTCGTGGTGCACTTTTGCGACAATGACGGTGAAATGGTTAACACATCAATTGATTGATATTCATGATATTCATTGTTTCTTAAAAATGAATATCCATACAGTCAATAGTAAAATATAATGATAAAGTTTAGGGGAAATGCAAGCGAGGGAGATGTTTCCTCACTTTCAGTAATATATCTGATTGTAGTTGTCTGTATCAATACTTGTACTACATTGGTGTGCATTTTCTCTCATATAAACCCAGGTTAACGTGAGACATTGACTGTTTGTACAACCTTGGTGTGCATTTTCTCTCAAAGAAATCCCAGTTAACGTGGGTCATTGACTGTTTGTGCTCCGGGGCCATTGCTATATAATAATTCTCCATACCAGAGAAAAGAGAATTATTAACTATTCGAATGTTAAGTTATTTTGCCGTTTGCTCAATTGTCGTCTGTTGCACAAATGTCGTCTGCAACATATTTCAAAACCATAAGTTTCTTTCTCATTGTTTTGTGTGCATGGTTTGAGTCTGGGTGAAAATAAACCTCTTTAGATCGTAGATATTACATGCATAAGAACTCATCATCATCATCATCATCATCATAAGCATCATCAACATCATCATCTTCTTCTTCTTCTTTATTATTATTATTGACATTATTAGTACCATTGTTGTTGTTGCAATTTGTGTTGTGATCATTGTTTCTGTTGTTGTTATTATCACCATTATTATTGTCCGTAAGGTTTGACCTGACACTCACTTTCTACCAACGTTCATAGATGAAATCAGGAATATCTGACTCTATAAATGTAATTGTTAAGTGCTTAGCAACATAATCATACATACACTGTAATACATCAGTATTGCTGCAATAGCCTAGTTGAATGTGTCGTTTACTCTAAGGATAAAAAGTCGTGGAGTTGACTCTAGATAAAACCAGTTTTTACACTACAATAAAACCTCTCTTAAGCACCATGGCATTAATTGTCCACAAACGTTCTGCACTACTATCTTGATGAGTCGTCTGTCTTCTGTTATCACCGTTCTTGGTTTAAGGGTCGATTTAGAAGGGAAATATTGTATGTACTAATATACACCTTCTAGTATGAAAGTAGCCTCAAACATAGCAAGCTATAAAACAGTGTTTACTTTAAACAAACGTTTTCTTACGCCTCTGCCTCTGTGAGAGCCGTCTTATCAGCGACTGTTCTGCATTGCTTATGGTATGATATAAATAATAAATATAAATAAATCTGACTATGCAATTACCGTCATTATAACATATTTTCTTCATAATCATTATATTCCAGTTAATCAATACTCATAATGTTATTCTCTCTGAATGGAGCAAAGGCTTAACGTTTAGTAATTAATGTTTTATTCACCTTGCATCCACGTATAATACATACTTCATTCGGAATGCTACTGCTCTCGTCGATGATTCCACAGGACTGAGTATTGATCTTGCAGCATAGGATGTCCGGCGAACTTACCGTTTATCACGGTACACTGAACCATTCCAATAACGACCATTTTACTCTTACTCTGCTATGAAAAATAATTCTTCTCCAATTTTAATACTGTGCAATTTTGACTAGTTCCTGTTCGTCCAAGATTTTGAGGAAGGACTGAGAGAGTGTCAAACAGCTCGGACCCTGATGACGAGTGTCAAACAGCTCGGACCATGATGACGAGTGTCAAAAAGCTCGGACCCTGATGACGAGTGTCAAACAGCTCGGACCCTGATGACTAGTGTCAAACGGCTTGAGAAATGACTAGTTACTCGGCATCGACTCTGGATCCAAGCTGTTTTAAAGGCGAGACAGGTCGCGGTATGTGTGAGAATACACATGGACGTATTTGGAAGCCGAGGATTCACTGTAATGGAGGCGATTCACCCTTCTTACGCTGAACAAAAAAAAAACACCCTGCATGTTTGTACCTACACGCGATTCGGTTTTACAAATTATTGACCGGGTTACAAACAACTTGGATCCTGGTGGGAGTATTATTGGATCATGGGTAGCAGCAGTACTAATAAAATAATACACTTTCCGTGGGTAATGCAAGTTTAGGTGAATATAATGATAAGTAATATAATAATGTCTTCACCATTCTCATACAGAAACATAGTCTGCTTAAAGCTTAAAGCTATTAGAACGTTTCTCTCCGCCTTTGCAATCAGAGTAGACCCCGTTCAGACGGCGCCTATAGGAGCCCTCTGGTCCGGGCCAGCTCTGTTTGATTATTATATAATATACATTGTATATATGATTCTGTCAATGGCAAAAAGTGTTGTGTCTATGAACTATTATAACAATTAATTTAATGAATATTTATGAGATTATTCATTCAACAATTAATTAAATGAATATTTATGATATTAATCATTCAAACTTTTCTGAAACCTTGACCGAATGTCAAACTGCTTGGATCCTGATGAGACGCCGAGTTACTGGGAGTCTCATCTGGACCCAAACGGTTTGAATATTCCCGCCAGGTGGCGCTTAACTAGGGAAGGGTTAACCCTTTGCTCCATGCATATTAATGAAATAATTAATGTATATATGAATATTGATTGGCTTCATATTCATTATAGCATCAAAACAAGACATTTTTATTCTGGTAAAGACTGTAGAATTAGATTTATATTATTCCTGTAGCAACCGTCTGTTCTGGGTCTACTCTGTTAGTAGAAAGGTGTATTTATGGAGTAAGGGATAACCCTTTCGCTGCCAATGCCGGATCTGTGATTACCTATGCAAAAAGTTTGGATCCAGATGAGACGCCGAGTAATTCGGCATCTCACCAGGGTCCATACTGTTTGTTACTGTTACTATGTTTCTGAAACAAAAATGAAGAAAATCAAAAGAATGAAAATTTGAAGCAGACGACAAAGTTAGCAGACGACAGAGTTTGGCAGCGAAATGGTTTAAGGGTGAAACGTTTTTATTCGCACCAATTAAGTACATCTGTTCGCACTCAATCCAGGAACTCATCAAAATTGTCCAAAGTATTTATAGAGACGGTCTCTGTCTCGGAAACATACCATGGCTCATTAACTATTTACTTCATGAATATTCACGTACGAAATAATGACTTTATGGATATTTATTACATGGCTGTTTATAATGGCTTATGAGCACAGGATCATCGCATTTGTCATAGCAGAATGTGTTTAGAATAAGCTATTTATTAGTCCTATATGCATCTATTCAACTCGTTTTCCGATGAATATTTTATACCATTAATCATGAATATTTATACAATACAATAAATCATGAATGTTTAAACAATTAACCATGAATATTTATGTAATAATTATGTGTCTCTCAGTCTCTCACGGTATGTGTATGTCTGACTCTCTCTCTCTATCTCTCTTCACTCACTCTCTCTCTCTCTCTCTCTCTCTCTCTCTCTCTCTCTCTCCCTCCCTCTCTCCCTCTCCTTATCTGCCTGTATGTACGTCTGTCTGTTTCTCTATCCATATATCCCCGTTCATATATCGCGCTCTCTCTCACACACATTATGTTCTTCTCTCTCTCTTCTTTTATTCTTTCTCATTCTCTTGCCCTCTATATCCGCATTTCCTTCTCTCTCTCTCTCTCTCTCTCTCTCTCTCTCTCTCTCTCTCTCTCTCTCTCTCTCTCCCTCTCCTTCTCTGCCTGTATGTCTGTCTGTATGTCTGTCTCTCTATCCGTATATCCCCGTTCATATATCGCGCTCTCTCACACACACTATGTTCCTCTCTCTCTCCTTTTTAGCTCACCAGAGCACTTTGTGCTCAGGGTGAGCTTTTGTGATCGTCCGTTGTCCGTCGTCCGTCGTCCGTCGGCGTGCGTCGTGCGTCGTGCGTCGTGAGTCGTTCGTCGTCCGTCGTCAACAATTTGAACCTTTAAAAATCTTCTCCTCTGAATCTACAGGGTTCTCATCTTTCATCTTTGGCACATAGTATCATCTTTATGTCCTCTACAAAAGTTATATAAATTATGCCCCTGGGGTCAAAATTGGCCACGCCCCAGGGGTGCCTTGTTTTCAATAGAAACATATAGTAAATCTTTGAAAATATTCTCCTCTGAAACTAGAAGCCTCCTCTCAGCTTTCATATTTGGCACATAGCATCATGTTCAGGTCCTCTACAAAAGTTATATAAATTATGCCATTGGGGTCAAAGTTGGCCCCGCCCCAGTAATGGGTAGTTTTAAATAGAAACAAATAGTGAAATCTTTGAAAATCTTCTCCTCTGAAACTGGAAGTTTCTCAGCTTTCATATTTGGCACATAGCATAATGTTCAGGTCCTCTACAAAAGTTATATAAATAATGCCCCTGGGGTCAAAATTGGCCCCGCCCCAAGGGTGCATTGTTGTCAATAGAAACACATAATAAATCTTCTCCTCTTAAGCCAGAAGGGGTTGTCAGCTTTCATATTTGGTACATAGCATCATGTTTAGGTCCTCTACAAAAGTTACATAAATTATGGCCCTGGGGTCAAAATTGGCCCGCCCCAGGGTTGGGCAATTTTCACTAGAAACAAATGATGAAATCTTTGAAAATCTTCTTCTCTGAAACTGGAAGTCTCTCAGTTTATATATTTGGCACAGAGCATCATGTTCAGGTAATCTACAATATTTATATAAATTATGGCCCTTGGGTCAAAATTGGCCCCGCCACAGGGGTGGGCAGTTTTTAATAAAAACAAATAGTGAAATCTTTGAAAATCTTCTTGTCTGAAACTGGAAGGCTCTCAGCTTTCATATTTGACACATAGCATCATGTTCAGATCCTCTAAAAATGTTTTATAAATTATGGCCCCAGGGTCAAAATTGGCCCCGCCTCAGAGGTGGGCAGTTTTAAATAGAAACAAATAGTTAACTCTTTGAAAATCCTCTTCTCTAAAACTGGACGGCTCTCAGCTTTCATATTTGGGACAGAGCATCGTGTTCAAGTCTTCTTCAAAAGTTATATAAATTATGGCCCTGGGGTTAAAATTGGCCCCGCCCCAGGGGTGGGCAGTTTTCAATAGAAACAAATACATGTAGTGAAAACTTTGAAAACATTCTCCTCTGAAACTTGAAGGTTTTCAGCTTTCATATTTGGCACATAGCATCATGCTAAGGCCCTCTACAAAATTTATTTAAACTATGGCCCTAGGGTCAAAATTGGCCCTATCCCAGGGGTGGGCAGTTTTCAATAGAAACAAATATTGAAATCTTTGAATATCTTCTTATCTGAAACTGGAAGGCTCTCAGCTTTCATATTTGACACATAGCATCATGTTCAGATCTTCTACAAAAGTTTTGGCCCTTTTGTTTTCTTTCTCATTCTCTTGCCCTCTATATCCGCATTTCCTTCTCTCTCCCTCTCTCTCCCTCTCTCTCTCTCTCTCTCTCTCTCTCTCTCTCTCCCTCTCTCTATCTGTCTCTCTCTCTCTGTCTCTCTCTTCTCTCTCTCTCTCCCTCTCTCTCTCTCTCCCCTGTCTTTTTGTATCTGTCTCTCTGTCTATCTGTGTCTGTCTGTTGTCTGTCTATACCCGTCTCTCTCTGTCTCTTTCTTTCTCTGTCTCTCTCTCTCTTTCTGTGACTCTGTGTATGTCTCTCTGTGTGCCTCACTGTCTCTCTGTCCTCATTTCCCCTTCTCTGTCTGTCTCTGATGTCTCTCTCTCTCTCTATCTCTCTCTCTCTCTCTCTCTCTCTCTCTCTCTCTCTCTCTCTCTCTCTCTCTCTCTCTCTCTCTCTCTCTTACACACACACATACACATGCACGCACACAAGCACGTAGACACGCACTCACAGAGTCCCCCTCCCTCCCTCTCACATCCACTCTCTTTAAACAATTACTATTTGCCCATCACGACAGATGAGTAAAACATTAAACAATTAGTTAGTTTGACATGATCTATCACAGGCTTGACGCTCCTGATGACGTTTGAAGTTGAGTGACGTAACATGATGTCTGTACATCTAATTATGAACGTACACATTAGTTACACCTGAGTCATGTCATCGTTGTGTAGTCCCAACTCTCTTAACCCATTCTCTCATATTGACGACTTTTGACGACTCTATAAAATCACTTTGTGAATCCATTGTGATAAATAGAGCATTTGCTCCAATAAGAGCAAATGCTCTATTTATCACAATGGTTACAAACTACAAAATTCTAATGTTTTCTTTTTCTCAAGTTAATGCTCATTTTTGGTAGATTTATTCAAAGAGGCTGTATCTAAAAATAGCCTATGAGGTAATGGGTTAAAGGTCAGTTATAGCCTATGTAGTTTGGATCCAGGTGAGTCGCTGCTTAACTCCCCCTCTCACAGGATCCAAACTCTATGTTTCTGTCATTATGCTTTTTGAAAGATAACTGAGAAAAAATAAACATGAAAGATGGGGCAGATGACTCATTTTATAGACCTTTAACATTATGAGTTTTAATTAGATTTATTTTGGGTGATAACTAGTTCAACCCCAGAAATGTTTGTCATTATAGAATAGGTAGGACCAGAACTATATCACTCTATCAGTAAACAGAGCAGACCCTGATCAGACGTACAGCTCCTAATCTGATCTGATTCTACTATGTCTGCAAAACAGGTGTACATATGTTTTGGGTGGTAACAATGACTTGACTGCAAACGATATATAACACTTTGTCTAACAGAGCTGCTCTAGAACTTGTATTCAGCGGCCATCAAAACGATGTCTAATTATAGGCCTGTAAGGCAGGTGGGAGCTTTATGCAGGTCAAATGTAATGCAGAAGGCTCATACATAATGATGGATGTAAATTATCCCCCTTGACAGTTGTAAACGCGGTTGTATACCAAATGAGAAGTGACCCTTCCAGATGTAGTACTCTGTTATTTCCCTTGCATCTTAAAATGCGATGTTGGAGTTAATTGAGTTGATATTTAAAAAAACGATCCTTTCTCCCAACCCTTTAATGTACTCTATACACAGGCGTTTTCTTAACCTTTGCAAATAGGGTAGACGCAGAGCAGACGACTAATGGCTGATGTACATAGCCTGTAGGAGCCGTCTGATCAGTGTCTAATCTGTTTGCTTATTATATGATATAGGTATGGCCTGTAGGAGCCGTCTGATCAGTGTCTAATCTATTTACTTATTACGGTATATGAGATAGGTATAGCCTGTAGGAACTCCTGTAGGAGCCGTCTGATCAGTGTCTAATCTGTTTGCTTATATATTATATAGGTATAGCCTGTAGGAGCTCTTGTAGGAGCCGTCCCATTAGTGTCTAATCTGTTTGCTTATTATATGAGATAGGTATAGCCTGAATGAGCCGTCCTATCAGGGTCTAATCTGTTTGGTTATATATTATATAGGTATAGCCTGTAGGAACTCCTGTAGTAGTCGTCTGACCCGTGTCTAATCTGTTTGCTTAGTCCACAAATATTGCCTGGATAGGAATACTAATACACTAGCAGCACTGTTACTTTTTAGTAGTAATTTTCCTCTGCACACATTGTCGTCAATTTCAAGTGTCAGAATATTAATATCACCAAAGGCAAAATCGTATTGAAAAAAGAATAACCCTGACTTTAGGTTGAATAAACGCGACGCTGACAACCCCCTATCCTCTACAGCCCCACTTTTTGGTGACTTCTTTGCATTGAAAAAGTACTCAAAATAGTACAGACCAATAGAAATAAACATAAAAAATACATACTTATATTATTATTATATCATAATAATAGAACTATATATACTACTACTACTACTACTACTACTACTACTACTAGATCTACTACTACTACTACTACTACTACTACTACTACTACTACTAATAATAATAATAATAATAATAATAATAATAACAACAATAATAGTAAAAATAATCTACTATTATTATTAGAATCTATAATCATAATCAAAATCATCATCACAACTATTCTTATTAGATCTGCTTTTATTATTAGATCTAATTGTTGTTTTTACTCTATTATAATTATTATGCTGCTGTACATTATTATCATTGTTATTATTATTATTATTATTATTATTATTATTATACTGTCGATTTCAATTTACTTTGTCACTGAATTTGAATCGAGATTTTTTTTCATTTGTTACCGGATCGAGATCAAATTTAAGCTACTTGTGTCATCGTTTTTCACGAACTCTGTGCCTGAGTTTCCCTTGAATCCATCTTCAAATAAATATTTCATGCATAAAAACAATGTTTTCCCATTGTAAACACATTTATTTCATATCAGTATGCTATTCACCCCTCTTGAAAAATGATATGCTCCACGATTCATACAAACGGCGGCCATTTGCAAAGAAACAGCTAATCGAATTAGCATGTAGAAAATGCATTTTCGGCATTTTATTCCTTGTTACTGCATGGAATTGAGGGATATTTAGCATGGGAGTTCGTGAAAAACGATGCGATCAAATAAAATATATTTAAGGTCAGTGTGACTCGAAATGAAAAAAATATCGACTAAAATTCAGTGACAAAGTAAATTGAAATGGACAGTAATTATTATTATTATTATTATTATTATTATTATTATCATCATTATTATTATTATCATTATTATCATTATTATTATATATTAGATCTATATTATATCATTATTATTATTATCATTATTAGATTTCTATTTGTCTTTATTATTATTCACTTTAAACCAACCAAATACATTTCTACAATGGCCGTCCTAATATCTATGTCAAAATCATAATTTCCATACGAAAGGCTGAAATGGCCGCAAAAATGGCCGCCAATATAAATCCGCAGTCCCGTATATTAAATATGACGTCATATCCTTCCTTCCCAACTCCCGTCTGCTTCATTTTAGTTTTTGGCATTAGACCAACAACATCGCGTTTAAACAAATTGTTAGTTCATCAACTAGGCCTAGAAAAATGTCTAAATTATCAGAAAGTTTCCGTAAAACTTTACACATGGGTTCAGAAGAAGACTTTGAACATGTTTGTGATCCGTGTGTAACAGACGGAAAGAGAATGGAGGCGATAATTTACTGTGTGGATTGTGGACAATATTTGTGTCACGAGTGCAAAAATTACCATAAAAAGTTGCTAGCTTTAAAAACACACGTGCTGCAAGATATTACGACAATGTCCACGTCACAAAAAGGTAAAAAACAACTCCCAGGGGCTTCTGGGGCTGCGGACCCACTGACGGACAGATGTGAGAAGCACCCAGATGAGCCCATTAAATTCTTCTGTAATTCTCATCAACAACTTGGGTGCAGTGTCTGTGTTCCTCTAAACCACAGAACCTGCGGAGACGACGTGTCCTACATACCGGAGATTTCCATCTCATCCGCAAGCCGTGAAGAATTTAAAAACATACGCGGAGATGCAACAAAGCTCATCGCTGGATTAGAGTTCAATAAAAGTCGTTCGAAATGGTGTCAGCAAGAAACCAATGATAGTTTCGATCAGGCGGTGGCGAATGTAAAAGTGTTAAGGCGAGACATCAACAAACTTCTCGATAAATTGGAAACAAATTTGCTCAATGATACATCAAGACGGAGAAAAGAACATCTAGATTCCCTAACTGGTCAAACCCCAATACTTAATGACCTGGTTAAGGACGTTAAGAAAATGAACTCCGACATGGACAAAATGGAAGAGCTGAACCAGTTTAATCAACTGTTCATCGCCGTGAAATATGCCAAAGAAAAAATTTCATTGGTGGAGAAAGAGGTCGCTCGCATCAGTAAAACAATCAAACCTCAACGAGTTGTCTTCAACCGTGCTGACCAGCTTGATGATCTTACATCGTTACCTCATCTCGGCACTCTGTCACTGGTTGGCCAACCAGCAGCTGTCAAGTTTGTCCATGACATCAACGTCAAAATATCAACTGACACAAAGGACTGTAACATTGGTGACGTTGTTATACTGAAAGATAAACGGGTAGCAATGGCGGATATGAACAACCAGTGTGTCAAGATTATAGACATCGCAGGTAAAAAACAAACCGAGAAACTCTCATTATCATCAGAACCTATGCGCATTACAATGATCGGAGATGACCAGCTGGCAGTAACGTGTAAAGATGACAAGCGTATCCAGTTGCTGTCTCTGTCACCGACATTGTCAGCGGGTCAAACTATAACTGGACCAGGTGATTATTGTGGCCTCACGTATAATGGAGGAAAACTCTTCCTCGCCTGTTGTGATCCTAGTTCAGTTCATATTTGTGACATGTCGGGTAACTTGTTAAAACAAATTGACACAGACAACACAGGAAATGAATTATTTGTAGATTCTCCTTCAGATATAACAATGAGTGGAGACCAAAGTGTCATGTATGTGAGTAATTGGGCAGGCAACAAAATGGTGTGTTTAAATAGAGATGGTGTTGTTATGGCGACATATTTACATGACAGGTTACAGCGTCCACTGGGAATAGCTGTGGATGACAATGGCTGTGTGTTTTTGTGTAGTCAAGATAATCATTGTGTACATCAGCTGTCTCCTAGTGGGCAGTTGATGAAGATTGTGTTGGAACAAAAGGACGGGCTCCAGTACCCTGGAGGCATAACATACGACACTGGGAGACTTTACGTCAGCAATGCCAGTGAAGAACCTAAATACAGGAACAAGATAAAAGTTTACCAAGTAGATTAAAGTCTGCAGAGAAAAAACATGGAGGTAAGTAAACACTTTTTATGTTTTATTATTGACCTGTAGCAAAACAATCACAACTTGATTAGAAATTCCACAAACAGTTTGGATCCAAATCAGTAGACATGTAACAATGTATCAGAATCCAAACTGTTGACTCTCTTATCAAAGTTTTATCAATGTAGAATAAATTTCACAAGGTTGTGTGACATGTTTGAAGCAGACGCCATTACATGGATATGCATTAACACTTTTCCTAATGAATATTCATGTAAGAATTAATGACATAATGAATATTATAATCATGAATAATAATAAAAATAATAATAATTAATAATCATGAATGTCAATTTTTTTAGTAGTTTGATAATTGTTATAATGGCACATGGACACAGAAATTTTTGGCCATGACTGAAACTGTAGAATCACATCTATATATTATATATCATTAAGCAGAATCACAGATCTATATATTATATATCATTAAGCAAACATGGCTTCGAAGTTTTATCAAATGTAGAATAAAAATTACATATTTTTTGTGACTATTTTGTAGCAGATGTCATTTCATGTGCATGTATTCACTCTTTACTCCATGAGTATTCATGCATGTAAGAAATAATGACATAGATATTATGTTAATCATGAATAATAAATTTTAATTTAATAGCTATTACTATTCACATTTTATAATAAATATTAATTATATAATGCTAATGATGGTGGTCAATAATAATTATGATAATAATTAATAATAGATCTAATAATTGCACATGACATAGGATTTCTTTGTCATGACAGAAGCTTTGTTTTTATTTCTTATTTAATATATATGACCTTAACATGCTTTTGTTTTAACTCCATTTAACCGTCACGGCTCCTATAGGATCTGTATTTTCTCGGTTTTCTCCGTTAGCAAAGGCATAGAACCATAACAATCTATGTAGGGAGTAAACAATTAACATATACATGTATATTATAATAATACCGGTACACATTTTTAGACTGAATAATGGGTATACCGCCGGTACTACCAGTATTTCTCAAAAGCGTTTACTCTGTTAGCAAAGTCATAGAACGATAATGATTTTTAATGAATTTTAATGAAGTAAAGAGTTAACATATAGATCTAATGATACCGGTAAACATTTTTAGACTGAATAATGATTATGGGTACCGATATTTCCACAATGTTTATCTTGTGTTTTTGTGATAAGCAATGAATCGTTGAGACATAAACATTAAGGATATTTGTCTTTTTGAGCATGTGGTGCTCACTTTTAAAATATTGTGGTAGTCAAACAATTTATCTCAAACCAGTTTCAATGCATCTCAGACAAAAACAATGTATCTCAAACTAGTCAAACAATGCATCTCAAACCAGTTTCAATGCATATCGGACAAAGACAATGTATCTCAAACTAGTCAAACAATGTATCTCAAACTAGTCAAACAATGCATCTCAAACCAGTTTCAATGCATCTCGGACAAAGACAATGTATCTCAAACTAGTCAAACAATGCATCTCAAACCAGTTTCAATGCATCTCCGACAAAGACAATGTATCTCAAACTAGTTTAAAATGTATCTCAAACTAGTTAACCATTTTCCTCATATATAAAATCAGAAACGCATTTTCACGCATAATGCGGCATTTGCAGAGTAGACTCAGATCAGACGGTTCCTAGAGGAGCTGTCTGATCAGGGTCTACTCTGTTAGCTAATGGAATTTTCAAGATCGGTTTCTTTATTTTCTAAAATGGGTAAAATGTCCCACCTTTCATATTCTACATGTATTATAACTATTTTGTCCATGAATATTCAGTAGGTATTGAAATTTGGAATAAATTTAACATATAACAACAGGAAAAGTGTAAATTATCTCAAGCATAGTTGAACAAGTTTGTTAATCTCAATCTATTCGACAAATTTCTTTATGCCTAAGGTGAAGCAATTTGATGTTTGGGGATATGTGTATTTTCGTTTTTTTTTGGCGGGGGGGGGGGGAGCTAAAAATAGATTTCATTGAACAATAATGTTATTGTTTTAAGCATCATTTGCTCTTGAATTGCAAACCTTACGCGTGGTTGTCACGAGTCATTGAAAAGTCAGGGAAATAGTAATATTGATTAACGCTTTACTCCATGAATATTCGTGTAAAATAATGCATTATGGCATCATGAATATTATTTCCTTAACAGAAATCTCCAAGAAAACAGAGGAGACTTTGATCAGACAGTTCCTACAGAGGATCTAGGTCTACTATGTTTGCAAAGGTGTAGAACGGTGTATTTATAGAGTAAAGGGTTAAAATTAATATTTGGCAAGTTTCTATTAAGTAATCACGCAAATTTGCTGCATAACTGTTCCTCTGTCCAATGCCTCTTTGACTTATGTAGATCCAAAATGTTTGCTTAAAGTTTATTTATCTCTTAAACGTCACTGATAATTTTATAACCTTACAATGTGTAAAGTATACAGTGGCATCTATAGTATAGATCTATTTTAACTAACTTATATTCAGTGAATATTTACAGATCTATTTGAACTGACTTATATTCAGTGAATATTTACAGATCTATATATTAACTGACTTAACTACAATCTGATCAGTTGCCTGCTTTAAATGTCAAAATATGTTACAATGTCAGAATGTCAGACAGTTTGGATTCTGATGAGACATCAGATAATTGGATCCAAGCTCATTACTGATCAGGATCTACTCTTCTTGCTTATGGTATAATATAGATCTGATTCTGCAGTTCCTGGCTGCTGTAGCTAAAATGTACTATTTTCATATATGCCATTATAGCACTAAATAATATTATAAATATTCTTTCATGATGTCTTTTAACTCAGTTTTTCTTACATGAGTATTCAACAGGGACATCAGATAACTTTCCAACCTGTTTTGATTTAGCTAGGTTGCTGCAATTTCCAAATTTACCAGTAGGGTACTGAAAGTTAATTAAACATGCAATTCAATTAAAAACCTTTTCACTGCCACAATGACATATTAGCAAATCAAATCGCGCCATCTTGTCAGGGTCTACCCTGTTTATGCTGCTATATATAGATCTGGTTCTACAGTCCACAATGACATATTAGTAAATGGAATAGACCAAGATCAAATCGCGCCATCTTGTCAGGGTCTACCCTGTTTATGCTGCTATATATACAGGATTGCCACGCATCAGGGAAAAGTCAGGGAAATCTAAAAAAATTCAAGGTCAGGGAATTATCAGGGAATCTTGAGAACTGTCAGGGAAATTTGAAAATATAGGCAATTGTCAGGGAATTTTGAAAACATGAGAATTAATGTTATAGATTTTAAAAAATCCATAATTTATTAAATAAATTATGACAGAAAGACCAAAATTTCGCGATGAAATGTGTCAGGGAAATTTGAAATTATGTCAGGGAAATGTCAGGAAATTGTCAGGGAATTTTGTTTCCTCTGGTTTGTGGCAACCCTGATATTATAGATCTGGTTCTACAGTCCACAATGACATATTAGCAAGTGGAATAGACCAAGATCATATCGCGCCATCTTGTCAGGGTCTACTCTGTTTATGCTGCTATATATAGATCTGGTTCTACGGTTCACAATGACATATTAGCATTTATGGAATAGACCAAGATCAGATCGCGCCATCTTGTCAGGGTCTACCCTGTTTATGCTGCTATATATAGATCTGGTTCTACAGTCCACAATGACATATTAGCAAGTGGAATAGACCAAGATCATATCGCGCCATCTTGTCAGGGTCTACTCTGTTTATGCTGCTCTATATAGATCTGGTTCTACAGTATCTGCTGGAGCCAAAATGGCGGACAGTCCTGTTTTCATAGATGTCATTATAACAGTCTAATAAATAAATTAAATATTAATGATATTTTAATTTCATTAATACATGAATAGTCAACAAGGAAAGGGTTAAGTGTCAGCTAAATTTCATAGGTGTTTGTCGTGTGCTACCCCACTCTGATCTGGGTCTACAGTGTTTGCAAATGCAAGGGCATTAATTAGATTATACTAACTTAATTATTGCAAAAATGTCTGTATGGAGTAAACCCAAACTTTTCCCTTCAATTTTGTGAAGATCTGATTTCATTTGTTGGGAAGGGTAAAACCCGATCTAGAAGCTGTTCAGTCCTATGATCTGAATCACCATTGTTTCTAAATGTCATTATAAATATTACTTTTGGCTGAGTTGTTTGTTGAATGTTTATATTCAAGATACAGCAGAGCCGGCCTTAACCCATTCCCACTTAGACTATATTTAGACCTAAACTCTTTGAAAAAGTCTACCCAAAAGGAGCATTTACTATAGAGAAAAGGAAAATTTCAGAATTTTGTAGTTTGAAACCATTGTGATAAATAGAGCATTTGCTCCTATAGGAGCAAATGCTCTATTTATTACAATGGTTTCACAAAGTGACTTTTACAGAGGCGTTAATATGCGGGAATGGGTTAAGCTGCCATCAAAAAGAAGTGTAGTTCTTGGTCTGTAAGGTAGGTGGTAGCTTAATACAGGTCAAAAGTAATAGAGAAAGCTTCTATAGATACTTTCTGTTTAGCCCTGAATTAACCCTTTCCCTGTTCTATTTTTATTATGTCTCCCACATTTATGGGGAGATATATTGTTTTTGCCAGAGTTGTATGTCTGTCCGTCCGTCCGTCTGTCTGTCTGTCTGTCCGTCTGTCTGTCTGTCTGTCCATCACAAACTTGTGTCGCGCGTATCTCTGAAACCAGTTGTTCTAGAGTCACCAAACTTCACAGGAATGTTCACCAGCATAAGTCGTTGTGCACCTGGGGTTTTTGAATTGTCTCCCCCTGATAACTTCGGAGTTATTGCCCCTGATGACTTAAAATTAGAAAAACTTTGTGTTGCGCGTATCTCTGAAACAGCTAGTACTAGAGTCACCAAACTTCACAGGAATGTTCACCAACATGAGTTGTTGTGCACCTATGGTTTCTGAATTGTCTCTGTAGACGTCTGTCTCAACTTTGTGTCGCGCTTATCTCTGAAACCAGTAGGGCTCGAGTCACGAAACTTCACAAGATTGTTCACTAGCATGAGTTGTTTTGCTCTTGGGTTTTTTGAATTGTCTCCCCCTGTTAACTTTGGAGTTACTGCCCCTGATGACTTAAATTAGACACACTTTACTTAGTGTCGTGCATATCTCTGAAACCACTTGGGCTAGAGTCATCAAACTTCACAGGGATGTTGACCAGCATGAGTTGTTGTGCACCAGGAATTTTTGAATTGTCTCCCCTTGATAACTTTGGAGTTATTGCCCCTGATATGATTACTTAAATTTAGAGAAACTTTGTGTCATGAATGCATATCTTTAAAACCACTAGGGCTAGAGTCATCAAACTTCACAGGGATGTTGACCAGCATGAGTTGTTGTGCACCTGTTTTTTTTTAATTGTCCCCCCTGATAATTCTTGAGTTACTGCCCCTGATATGATAACTTAAAATTAGAGAAACTTTGTGCTGCATGTATCTCTGAAACCAGTAGGGCTAGAGTCACCAAACTTCACAGGAATGTTCACCAGCATGAGTTTTTGTGCATCTGGGTATTTTAATTGTCTCCCCCTGATAACTTTGGAGTTACTGCCCCTTATGACATAAAATAAGAGAAACTTTACTTTGTGTCACATGTATCTCTGAAACCACTAGTACTAGAGTCACCAAACTTCACAAGAATGTTGACTAGCACATGTGCTTTTGTGTACCTGGGGCTTTTGAGTTGTCTCCCCCTGACAATGTTGGAGTTATTGCCCCTGATTACTTAAAAATTAGACCCGATAAGTTTGGAGTTACAGACATTACACTTGTGAATTGGAAAGAGGTTGGGAGGGGGAGACATCTGTTTTTGTGACAAAAACAAACCTCTAGTTCCACATTGCAATACATAGGAATATTCATGGGCAAAATGTTTCTAAATGTCATTATAATATTATTTCTGACTAAGTGGTTTGTTGAGTGTTTATATTCAAGACACAGCAGGGCCGGCCTTAAGCTGCCGTCAAAAAGAAGTATAGACTAGTTCTTGGTCTGTAAGGCAGGTGGTACATGTAACTTAATGCAAGTCAAAAGTAATATGTAAAGCTTCTATCTATAGGTACTTTCTGTACATTACTTTTGCGCTGAACTAACCCTTTCCCTGTTCTATACATGTTTATTCCAAATTACAATACATACTGAATATTCATTGGCAAAATAGTTATAATGAAGAATGGACAGGAAGGTGGAGCATTGTATGCATTTTAGAAAGTAAAGAAACACATCTGATATTTTAAATTCAATTAGAAAACAGAGCACATCCTATAGGAGCTGTCTGATCTGGGTCTACTCTGTTTGCAAATGCGTGAAAACTCATTTATATGAGGGATATAATTAAGCAACCACCTGCATTTTAAGACTGTTTTGTTAAAAAAAATGAAGGGCTGCGTAGGACAGTATCTACTGTGCTTTAGATTGATATACTTGATTGCGTTTAACTCGTTCCCTGCTGAATATTCATGTAATAAATTATGACACCCAGTGATTTTTTTTACCTGCGAGTCCCGAGTCCTGTACTCGCAAAAATCTCTGGGGATGCATAGTTTCAAATTATGCGAATCCCAATAATGCATTAAAATTTCTAACAAAATTCAATTTTTAAGTTAAATGTTAATTATATACATTTTATATCTTAATTATATAATCAATATCCAGTTTTTCATCAGCCATTAGTATGAAAAAGCCAGTTTTACAAATACTTTTGACTGGGTGCTTTAATAATGTATTTTCATAGAATATTTGGACTCGCTCTAGCTTTCATTTGGGGACTCGTAGATTTTGCAGTTTATCGAGTCCCAGGACTCGTGCAAGAAAATTTGTAAAAAAAATCACTGGACATCATAAATATTTATTGGCTGAAGTTTTATAATGACATAATATTATGTGCACAGGATTATTTTTCCTGTATATCGAGGACTTAGTGCAAAACTATTCTAGCTCCTTCACAATAGTTTTGCACCAAGCCCTCGTTACGCCATTATAAAAAAAGCTGATACATATTCATGATCTCATTATTTCTAACATGTATATCAGCAACAAGTCCTAAATAGTCCTGTCATCAGACCTTTAGCTTCTAATTCTTAATTAGTACAGAACTAGTCAACCTTTTTCTCCATGAGTACACATTATTATGTTGTTGCAAAACAGAGTAGACCCAGCTCATAGAGCTCTTGTAGTACTTAGCTGTCTGCTCTGTTTGCTTGTACATCTAATAATAAGACTGCAATTTTCTCTTTTGGCATTTCTACTTTTGCTTCGAAGGATCACCCATTTTCAGAATATATTTATCTAAATATATCCATGTTAATACACATCGTTTGTGATTATGTAAATTAAATCAATAATTTCAGGTCCACAGAAGACACATTTCCACGGCCACAAGACATTTACCATTCTTCCTCTAACCGATACCTGACTGAAGCCAAAACAGGAGTCACAAAGGAGGGATCAATACAATACAGTGTGTTGACAGTCAGTATACAATGAAGTATACAAGACATTAACCATTCTTCCTCTAACCATGACCTGACAGAAGCCAAAGCAGGGGTCACAAAGGAGGGATTAATTCAATACAGTGTGTTGACAGTCAGCAGACGACGAAGTATAGACAACATCTTCCTTCTTCCTCTAACTGAGACCTGACATGCATTTGCATTTGCAATGAGCTAGGATCCAGATAATGATAACTCAAATCCTCATCAGGATTCAAACTGCTTGATATCTGGCCAATGGTTTCTCAAAAATGTTATAATCTCCAGCAGTCTTATTCTGTTTTGCTGGCTTTTATGACAAACAGTTCTTTTGATCAAAATGCTTTATGTATACCAATGTGAGTTTTAACACTTTACTCAATAAATATGCCTTTCTACGCCTTCACAATCAGAGTAGACCCAGATCAGACAGCTCCTATAGGCGCCATCTTATCAGGGTCTACTCTGTTTGCTTATCATATACCATAGATATGATTTTACAGTTTAGTCCATGGCCAAACACTCCTGTGTCCAACAATTAAGTATTATAACAAATTATTAATATTTATAATTTATCATTATTTCCTACATGAATATTCATGGAGGAAAGGGTAAAATTGCATATCAAACTTTATGTCAAATGCTATTTGTATAGGATGTTTTATCTGTAACAGATTATTAAGGTAACGGTGGACCCCCAGTACTTGCCATCACATGACAGTACATGTGTATCCTGTATCCCAAGGGTTAACTACTCATAATCTTTGTCCTGATATTATAGATAGTCTTGTCCAATGTTTAGAATGTCATACTGGGTCATATGCAGAGATATTTAGTTAACCCTTAGGATGCTGAATTTCTTAAGTGGAATGGTCCATCTGTGATTAATAATTGAGTATTATGTGTTGACTGGAAATGTTTGTTAAACTTATATATGAATGGCAAATAACACAGAAATTAATCAGAAGGCATAGATCTGTAGGTGTCTTCTGATCTTGGTCTACGGTATTTGCAAATACCACTTAACTAGAAACTTTTTTTCAAAATGGTCTACAATGTTGGTCTCGGAATTGCAAACAGCATTGACTCAGACCGGGGATTATGTTAATTTGATCATATTCGTAACAAATAACACAGTGTTAAGCCGTTACCTAATGTAAACGCTTTGTCACGCTTTACTAAACAGGAGAAACCCAGTTTAGACGACTCCTGTAGGAGTCCTGATCTTGGTCTGTTCTGTTTGCTTGTGATATAATATGGAACTGATTCTACAGTTTCTTGTCTGATTAGAAATGTCCCGTGTTCATATTCCATTGTAGAAATGTTCTGATTAATATTAATTATGTCTTTACCAGTTCAATATTCATGCAGGGTTACAGATAAGGTTTTGGTGCAATTGAGTATTTACTCCTTATTGTTTTACAGAATTGGGTATTTGCAATGATTAATGGGTATTGGCAATTTTCGTAATTGGGTAGTATTCATATTCTCATTTGGTATTCTATTTCTCTTTTAGCTTTTTGCTATACCGGTATATTTATTTGCTGCGTGTTACTCATTTTGTTGAAAAACAATTGCCTTTTCCTCAATTATAATTGGGTAAATACCCCAATACTCCCCTTATCTGTAACCCTGTTCATGTAAAAAATAATGACATCATGAATATAAAATAGATCATTTTTACTCAGTCAGAAATTGTAGACTCAGATCTATATTATACCATTTGCAAAAAGAGCAGATCCTGATCAGAAACTCCTATAGGAGCCGTCTGATCTGAGTCTACTCTGTTTTCAAATGAGTGAAAATGAGTTTATATGAAGGAAAGGGTTAAGGCATTATAAACAGCATTGACCCTGACAACTGACTGTATGTAACTCTGATCTGGGTCTACACTGTTTGCAAATATCATTGTACAAACGGTACAGGTATCGAAACCAACATTGACCGAATCATTGACTGTATATTTGTCTGATCATGTTCTAACAAACTATCAGTGGTAAACAGAATATATTAGATCATTATAAAACTTCAGTTAATAAATATTCATGATGCCATTTTTTCTTACATGAATACATGGATTTTCAACAGGGAAAACGTTAAAAGGTACAAAATGATTATTAGTTACTCATTTCTGTAACTTTGCAGCTAATTTATTATGAATCCTGAATTTTGTAGATTTCTTTCATTGCTTGACAAAACCAAGGTCAAAGTATATAAGTATATTTCCAGATGAGGAATAATGCTTCTGGCTCGTCTGTATTTTTTTTAAAAAAAAAAACAAGTCGAAGTATTCAAAATATTGTTGTCGTCATTGTTGTCCTTGGCGGTTACAATCAAACAGACAAGCGTTGGCAACCCATGTGGTGCTCTTGTATATTTTGCAATTACCATCATAGTCACAATACTGTTTGAGTTTTAAATCACACTGGTGCATATTTTACAGAAATGTTTGTTTCAAATTGAATAATCCATATATTGTTTCGTTTTTGTCAGTAGATATACTGCTGCCAGAAGATAATTATCAGTTTTATCTCTTTGCATGCTAGGTATTTTAATGTTGTTATGTGCTGACCGTTTGTCATCTGCTACTCAATTGTTACCCACATTTACAAAACTATTAATGTTCTTTCTGATATTTGTTTGCAGTGTGTATCCCAGATCAGGCCATGGCTATTATTGGACTTGATCTGGATCCAGACTGTTTGTGTAGGTCATAAATGACAGAATGCTAGCATGCAAAAAGCTGCGCATTCGGTGGGGAATGGTCTGTAGAGTCTGAAAAAGTAAAATGACCAACAGTGCAGACCCTGGTCAGAGGTCTCCTCTAGCAACCATCAGATCTGATATAATATACATGTATACTGTTGCATATCCCAGTGCATGAGTGGCTCATAATGAGCAGCTTTGTTTATGAATATTCATAATGGGAAGACTTGTTTATGAATATTCATAATAGCTATTTATAAAAGACAGTCGTGTATGATTGCAAAGGATTTGCAAAGCGTTTGTATGAGGGAAAGGCAGTAAATAAACTTCATTTAAATGGTCATAAGGACGTTATCTATTAACTCTATAAACGCTATGGGATGTTTCGTATGCTTTAGTCTGCTTTAGATCTTAACCCTTCGCTCGCTGAATTTTAGAATACATTTCCCCTTCTTTACCCATGCCCTGTTGTATAATTACATATATCTTCACTGTGTACAAGTATTTCGCTGTGCAATAACTGCTGTGGAGTGCACTGTTTGCCCAATCAATTTGTAAATAATGCAGACCCTGTAGGAGCTGTCTCATCTGGGTCTTCACTATTTACAGGTAGGTATATTGACGCAAATAGCAAGCGAAGGGTTAAAATAAAACTGTTGTCATTGTTTTGCAAATGTCTGGTCTAAGATTCATTTCGGATCCATATGAGACGCCGCATTATTCATTTCATCTGGATCCAAACTGTTTAACAATCTCTTGTCTGCTCGGTGTGCTTATTAAATTAAATAGAGCTAACTCTACAGATTCTTCCAGTACTAAAAGTGTGTGACCATATATTCAATACATATGGGCGTCTATAAGATCAAATGCTTGCTTTATGCAGAATGGAAGTAATGCTGAAAACTCCTTGGCAAGTTTTGTGCACAGGTTTTGTCGTGCATTAAGCTACTAATGCAAATTACAGTAATGCATAATACAAATAGTTCACAGGTGTTTTACAGATTGAAACAATTATTTTGCTAACTCTTCAGCCTGTCTATGTTTGAGTGAAATACAGGGATGTGAAGATTTTCGATAGATACACATAATTAGTCTATTTGCCTATTGTCTCAAGTTAGCAATGCGGAGCCATCATGGTCATTTTCTGATTGGTCACTGAAAAATGTCTTAACACTTTACTACATAAATACGACTTTCTACACCTTTGCAAAAATAGTAGACCCAGATCAGACGGCTCCTATAGGAGCCGCCTGCTCAGGGTCTACACTATTTGCTTATCATTGCATATGTCATATACCATTATAAACATAATCTAATCAATATCCATGATGTCTTACATAAATATTCATGGAGTAAAGGGTTAACATGCTTTGGTTGGCAATTATTTTGAGTAGATCCACTGCGTGTTTGGTCTATGATTGCTTTGCTAATATTGTTAATATTTGTACTTGAATATCCCATTTATACTGTGTTTATTCCTCTATTAGCAGGGCGGTTTTATCAGAAGTGGAAATTCTATTATTTCATGATTTCCATGAACATTGTAAATATAGGAAACTACTTGTATATAAGTAGTAAATTGAGGAATATACTTGTATATAAGTGGTAAATTGAGGAATATACTTGTATATAAGTGGTAAATTGAGGAATATACTTGTATATAAATGAAAAAATTGGGAATAGACTTGTATATAAATGATAAATTGAGGAATGTACAGAAATTGTTAAGTAATTTGTATGATGAGGTGAATTTTATAGTATGTCGGCTGTTGTACCGGTATATCTATATTATGCGGAAATCCTTTTAAGATGTGTAAATTAAAACATTTTCAACAATTGTACTTTTATTTCTCCACCAAACCCTTCTAGTGGTCACAACACAGGGTTTGGTGGAGAAATAAAGATTTTATTTTGAAATACAAACATTTGGTTTTTAGTCTAATTATTCGTGCCATTGTTTTACACAATACATTAATGTACATTTATCCATGCCATTGTTTACATATTACATCAGTGTATTATAATTCATGCTGTTGTTCCATATTGCATCAGAGTAAAGTTAGGATGTTTGGTCAATATACTACAAGTACAGGCATTGTTTCAGCAATATCACTTATAGCTCACATGAGCTCAATGTGAACTATTGTGATAGTGCTGCATTGTTCGTCATCCCCATTTTACTTCAGGCACCATACTCTCTAAAACAAATGAACGAATTAAGACCTATATATTCAATCAGAATTTCACTACAATTTTGCAGTTATATTCCTTAGGGGATCCTTTGGTTTCCTTCAAGCCAGTATTGTTCATAAAAGGCATGGCCACTGCGGATGAGGCTATAACTTTTTAATGGCCAGAGAAGATAGTTTTATTGGAATAATCCTTTAATGACACTTTTCTAAAAGCTATAAAATTAATGTAATTTATGATTTAATATGCTTGGTTGTTGATTTAAAGTATTGTACAAATGTTATGTTCTTACTTGTATATACACAAATAGATTACAGGGTTTTTCCCCCATATAGGGAAGATGACCAATGCCCCTAAAATGGGGACTTTTCTGGTTTTTCACATGTTTAGCTGTAAGATTTCAACAAATGCCCTTCTATAAATGCCAATCGCAAACACAATAGACCAGGTCTTTCCAGAGACATATACATACATGTATGTATATGTCTCTGGTCTGGCCAACATTTCTAATATACATAAACAAACAGCAACCCGAGTCTGCTGTGTGTTTATGAATTGTAGAAGTTTTGGTCTGACTGAAATGTTACTATAGGGTTAACCCTATTGTAATTTGAAATTTGCGACGGTATATGAGGTTTTTAACGGTCGCAAATTATTTTAATGGCGACGCTGAATGTGGAGTCATTGAAATCATTTAAGACCGTTAAAAACCTTACATACTGTCGCAAATTTCAAATTACAGTAGGATTAACTCTATTCTAACGCAATCTTAACACGAAAAACGACAAATTGTTAAGCCGATTTCAACTCAAGGAATATCCTTTGCGCGATTAAATGATTAGATGATTAAATGAGTGATGAGGCAAGAAATAGTGCATCAGTTTCTCTCAGATTTCTTAAAGTAACGGTGTTTTCACCCTGGTTTATATATATACATTTCATTAGTCATGAATAATTGTGCGTTAGCTATTTAACATGCTCAATACATACATTCAGTACACATTTTGGTAAAGGAAAGTCATCTTCGTCTTTGGCGCCATATGGGACAAGGTCGTCTGTAACAATAACCTCACGTTATAACGTTATGTTTGAACGATATAATAAATAAGGGCTAATCTGGATCCCAACGCTTAGAGTATCTCAATAATTCTCTTCATGACACATGTGCATATAAGAGACCGTTCAAGTCGTGACAAAGTAAACAATGGAAAAAAACTTGAAATAACGGGCAAACACTGGAATAGATCTAGATTTATATGTCAAAGTATGCATACGGATTTATCATTGCTTATAAACAACGCGCATTGATATATTTACATGCAGATGGTGTTATTCGGCCGTTTTCGATTGGTTGAATTTGCGACATATAAAACACTTTTTATATGCCACAAATTTAGTCACATGAGCCAAACAGATTTCAGGAAATTGACAGATTGCGTTAGAATGAACTTTTACCTCTGAATTGGGATTTTTTTTAACCAATTCATTTAGGTGATTGTGGACCATCCTGGCCCTCATGTTTATCATTAGTGTTAATTATATAGTGTGCAATACTGAGGTCCTCGATGTTTGAAATTAAGATTTCATGTAACCCTTCATTCCCTTAATACTCATTCTAGACCTTTGCAAACAGAGTAGACCCAGATCAGACAACTCCAGCTAAACCCATTTGATCGCAGTCTGCTCTGTTTGCTAATGATATAATACAGATACCATTCTGTCATGGCCCAAAATTCCTGCGTTCATGTGACATTATAAAAAAATGATCTAATCAATAAGCATGATGTTTTATTTCTGACATGAGTATTCATGGAGTAAAGCTTTAAAATAGTTCCGCATTTTCATGATACAACTACAGGCCTGATGCTGGCACTACTGTACATATAATTTTGTACATAGAAGTAAATGCAGAAATGATAAAAGTTTTGTAGTCAGTGATATACAAAGATGTTTGTAATCAAGTTGTAATGATGATCC
Organism: Azorinus chamasolen; assembly: GCA_963576725.1. Taxonomy (NCBI): domain Eukaryota; kingdom Metazoa; phylum Mollusca; class Bivalvia; order Cardiida; family Solecurtidae; genus Azorinus; species Azorinus chamasolen. The sequence goes on along the minus strand of OY755250.1, from coordinate 31,417,168 downwards.
TGTATATACATGTAGCAGTAATTGGATGATTTGTAACAACTGCACATTGACATGTAGATGTATTGTAACAAATGCCACTGAGATGATACATGGTAAATAGTGGTGAGGTGAGAAATAGTTTACGAGATGTAAATATAAATCAACTCTTTTAGTATCAACAGTGTCGTCTGCTAGACACATTTTCGTCTGCTTCAAGATTTAAAATAAATCTTTCAGTACCAACATTGTCATCTGCTGGAAACATTGTCATCTGCTAGACATATTTAATCTACTTCTAGTTATAAAAATGAGTGTTTGTTCAAGACTCTTAATAAAAATATAAGCAATGTCAAACTGTTTCGATCCTGATTAAATGCTGAGTTACTTGGCATCTCATCTGGACCCAGTTTATTTGCATATGGTATCACAGACATATCTTCATGACACTAAAGGGGTTAAGATGTACAAATATTTTTTTTTATAGATGAATGATAACCACTTAACTGTGAACGTGTATTGAGGGTTGGAAGTGTTCTTTATTTATTCCAAAGTTCAATACCTACTTAATATTTATGAACAAAAGAGTTACGATGAAATATGGAAGGTGGGACATTGTAGCCATTTTAGAAATTAAAGAAACAGACCTATCAATTTTAAGCAAGCAAAGCAGACCCTGATCAGATGGCTCCTATAGTCCTGCAGCGAAACCGGATTTTTGACCAGAAGCTTCGATTGCGGTGTATAGTTTTTTATTGTCGATATAAGTAGAGGAAAGGGTCCTGATTGAATATCTGCCGGGTGCCACCCTGGCACCCTTGAGGGTTTTGAGATATTACACTTTTACCCCACCCACCGTATTTTACATTAGCGACGCTCGGTAAAGATATAAATTTGCAGTTTTATCTGATTTACTACAGCTGAGGTTGTTTATAGTTTGGAAATTAGTAGGAATGTAATTTGAAGTTATAGCAGATACACATTCTAAGATATGTGCATGCTAATAAAGTCATTTATATACTTATATATATTAATTAGTAGGTAAAAAGTAATGATAGAAAACTGGTTTCATGCTAAACTCTAGGTGTTTTATAACCGTTTATTACGTTGTCGTGTCAACTCTTCCTTTTTATTCTTATATATTTATAAACAATGTAGACCTTCTTCAACAATCTCCAAATGACAACATATTTCATAAAAATATCCCTTAAATGAGTAATATAATAACCTTTTAGACCTTTCAGTGTTACCCCACCCACTATATTTTACATTAGCAAAGTTCGGTAAAGCTATCAATTTATTGCGGTTTTATAATTACGACAGCTGACGTTGTCTACTGTTTAAAAATTAGCGGAAATTGAAGTTATAGCAAAGTTATAGCAAAGACACATGCATGCTAATGAGCTCATTTACATACATATGAATATAAAAGGTAAAAAGTAATAGAAGAAAACTAGTTTCGCGCTAAATGCTAGGTTTTGTTTTTGTGTTTACTCTTTTAACCGTTTGTTGTGTTGCTTTACTTTTATTCTTATCTACTTATATTGTTTGTAAACAATGTATATTCCGAAAATATTCTGAAAATGGGTGACCCGTATACCTAATTCAGCATACCCCCGATAATAACATGATTCATAAACACTATATCTATTTAATGAAGGAATTAATAAGTCTGCTATACCAACACTACCTTTTATATCATTTTTTTCGGCTGTTTATCAATATCCAGCATGGACATAATAATTATTCAACTACCGGATCGGTTCTTCCAGTAAAGGTTCTTTGTTAACATTCTAGAGAACAGGGTTAAGCCGTAATCAGAACAAATTAAAGCTGTATACATACCTTACATAGATTCTTACCAAAACACAATGATGACATATCTAAGAAAAGCACAATACCTGAATTGCACATTAGCAAATATTTTTTGGTCGTGTTTTATATGCACATATGACCTTCAGCTGTATAAGTTGACACAGGATGTGAAATTTGCGTACGAGACCTTTGAGATTTGGAGGCAAGTATTTGCTCATGAGCATTATCGAGATCATTGCCACTCTGATTGTAGAGATTGGTTTGATTAAAGTAATAAGTTACGTACACATGTTGACAGACAAGAACTTTCAACAAAGCGTCAGAGCAATGCCACTAACTGCAGAGACCCTACTAAGATATGCCATGCAAGAGCACTGTCCAGAGTCACCAGAATTAGTAAAGTAAAACAGCAAAGCTATGGGTAGATGTGTTTCTAAAACCAGTGCTTATCATGTGCTTTACCAATGCTGAAACAGAAGGTGGCGTGTGCCTTCATATAGCAGCGTACAAACAAAAGATGTCGTGCTTCTTTAACGCATGCCACGTTAACTGTGCCATACATGGGCTATGTCACTTGCCAGCAATGGAGTCACTCCCAGATCAAGTTCCCGGGTTTTCAAGAGCTAGCGAGCATGTAATAGACAACATAGGGGGTATATGGAAAGGGATATGGAGTGACATGTTCATTGGGAGCACTTTTATGCGGTATGGGCATGCGCCTGGTAGCATGCCTTGAACATCCATTAGTGTAGTCAAATTTCAGCTTGGATAAGATGACCATTCACAGTATTGATCCAGACATTTCTGTTGTGAGACACGATTAAGAAGGGAGGTCGCAAATAGAAAATGATGCAAAAACAGATCCAGATGACATAACAACAGAGATCAACAATAGGACATTGTTTGCGAGTAGTAGATTGTGTCAGAATTGACCCCTGTGCAAAGACACTGACCGTTCCAAGGCGGTACTTCCATCTTCCTCCTATTGTATGTTTGTTTTGTCTTTGTGTGTCTCTTGTTGTTTTTTCTACTTATGTACATTTGCTGTTTCCTTGTGTTGCTATTCGGGCGAGTGTTTGTTCTGTATGTGGTGTTTCCTGCATGACTCATTTTTGTACTTTTATTGTGTGACGGCACTGGTGTGTTCTACTTTTCTCCTACCATAAAACTGAAATAACAAATGTAATACTGATGGAGTCCACCATCAAGGGTAGAAACTGACACTGCAATTACTGTTGAAAAATACAGTAGCATTATCGAAGAACTTTTGCCTGCTCGTTCACTGTCAGGGTGTAACACTGCTGCAGGGTGTTACGGAACATGTAAGGGAACTGTTGTCAAGACATTACGTTCTAGTCTTTCTCTGTTTCTTCCTGGGTCTTTCATATCTCCCCTTGCATTAATTATATTTCAGGCAACGATATTTATGTCGTTTTGCTATGGACTCATTGATTGCAATGGGTCCGACACACACCGACACGTATGGGCATCAATACTAGATATTGGCTCAACGTCATCCAATCTTTGTAGTCTTCCTCCTACGAGTGAGGCTTTTTGCAGAAGAAAATATCAATACATCCCACGTTCAAGCAGCCGGATGATAACACCCCTCCTTACCCAGATCCAACAGACTTTAGCTGGAGGAAGGATGAAAGGTCAAAAACGCCTGCAGCCTGTGACTTTGCCTAATAATAGAACAAGTACCAGATTTCATTCTTAGATTTATTTGTTGCGGTTGTCAAAGCACGATGTCCTGTAAAATACGAATGTGCAGTTGCAAAACTGAAAACATGATTTGCACTACATTTTGGAGCTGCTACAATATAGGATGCCATACAATACCAGTTTATGTATTTATTTATTGATAAAATAAGAGAACAATTGAATAAGTCATTCATTCAATTTATAATTTTGATGAATCCATCGGAATGGTCATCATTTCTCAAGTAAATAATACTTATTATACTGCAAAGTAAAATCCTCACTTCTGATTGGTTAACTAGCCGTGTACATGAGTCCATGTACCCTGTGAGCTGACAGGGTACATAGAAATTCCCCATGGCAGGCCCCACATATTATGGTCAGAAACCAAAAGACCGACTTCTCGACTCGGCTAAACAATAGCAAAATTCATAATAGACAACTATTGATACGAACAGAAAACAATGCAGGAATGAATTAAAAAACATCATTGTATGAAATGACCAATAAAACAGTTTTTGGAGGAATTATTATATTGTCCAGCCATCTATAATAACACGAACGCCGATGAAATACAATACACACCACTTCGGATACCTTCGGGTAGAAATAAATGTATTGGGGCGCTTTTAGGGGAATTAGCGTGGTTTAGTGATTCAACATGCCAAAATGGATTTATATAAATTATCCGAACCGTAAAACTTTGCAGTATAATAAATTCGTTATACAGTTCTTTCCCAGGGTACATGACGATTTATTCCCGGCTGGTAAAATCATGTAACCCTCGCCTGACGGCTCGGGCAACATGATTTTCCTCAGCCGGGAATAAATCGTCATGTACCCTGGGAAAGAACTGTATAACTAATAATGTGCTTTAGTAACGCTTTGGTCGCCATATTGGGAGCCATATTGGCGGATGTGCTTGATTGGCATGGTGCTGTTTGGGCGGTTGTGTGTTTAATGCGGGGTTTCCTTCATGACTCAAACATGTACTTTTAACATTTGTAAACGTTATCTTTAATCAATTTTATTAGCTTTTTTGTTAGCTTATACGTTTCAAAACATTAACGTATGTAATATTGTTTTATTATTTTCTCCTCCCTCGTGGACGCCATTTTGGACGCCATCTTGATTTTCTCAAAACCCTAAAGGGTGCCGAGGTGGCATCCGGCATATTTAAAGAGTTCCAGCAATCCCTGACTATAATCAAACGAGAAAAAACTATAATGTTATGAATCCATCGGAATGGTTATTATTTCTCAAGCAAATACTACATGACTTTGTGCTTTACATAGCTTTGACCGCCATATTGGAAGTCATATTGGAAGCCAACTTGGCGGATATGCTTAATTTAACAGTAGTAAACGTTATTTTTAACACGTTATTTCAATTTAATTATTATTAGCCCATAAGTTTAATAAAACATTACGAATGTATGAATTGTAACATATTTTGTATGATTTTGTCCTCACTCGCGGACGCCATTTTGGACGCCATCTTGAATTTCCCTAAACCCTCAAGGGTGCCAATGTGGTACCCGGCATATTTCAAGAGTGCCAACAATCCCCCTGACCATAATCAAAATAGAAAAAAAACTATTCTTTTGATGAATCCATCGGAATGCTTATCATTTCTCAAGTAAATAATACATGTGCTTTACATAGGTTAGGCCGCCATATTGGAAGCCATATTGGAAGCCATATTGGCGAATATGCTTGATTTAACAGTATTAAACGTTATTTCTAACAAGTTTAGTTCAATTTAATTAATGTTAGCCATAAGTTTCAAAACATTACGAATGTATGAATTGCAACGTATTTTTTATGATTTTGTACTCACTCGCGGACGCCATTTTGGACGCCATCTTGAATTTCTGGAAACCCTCAAGGGTGCCAAGGTGGCACCGGCATATTTCAAGAGTGACAACAATCCCTGACCATAATCAAACGAGAAAAAAACTATTCTTTTGATGAATCCATCGGAATGCTTATCATTTCTCAAGTAAATAATACATGTGCTTTACATAGCTTAGGCCGCCATATTGGAAGCCATACTGGAAGCCATATTGGCGAATATGTTTGATTTAACAGTAGTAAACGTAATCTCTAACAAGTTTAGTTCAATTTAATTACTGTTAGCCTATAGGTTTCAAAACATTACGAATGTATGAATTGTAACATATTTTTTATGATTTTATCCTCACTCACGGACGCCATTTTGGACGCCATCTTGAATTTCTCGAAACCCTCAAGGGTGCCAAGGTGGCACCCGGCATATTTCAAGAGTGACAACAATCCCTGACCATAATCAAACGAGAAAAAAAACTATACACCGCAATCGAAGGTTCATCTATACCGCTGCAGGACTACTATAGAAGCCGTCTGATCTGGTTCTACTCTGTTTGCAGATGCGCGAAATCACGTATATATGAAGGAAAGGATTGATTACTTACCATGAACCAAATATGGTAAAATCTTTCTAAAGCGACCACTTTATGAATATAACATGATTGTGTCATTAAAAGTGGGATCGCTTAACGCAAACAAGAAACCTAAAAAGTGCTCCTGTCAGAACCTTCTGCATTATATTACTCCTGTATTAAGCTGCCACCTGCCATTTAGTCTCATTATTTAAGTGGCTGCTTAATGCAAAGAAGTAACTTATTCTGCATTATATTATTCCTGCATTAAGCTGCCACCTGCAATTTAAGTGGTTGCTTTAAAGGAGTTTTACTGTATATGTGAAATCCCTCAATGAAAGATGGGGAAGATCAATAAAGTGTATTTATAGATAATATCTGTTGTCTCTTTACTTTATCCATCTTTTTTAGCTCACATGACCTAAAAGCTCTTTGTCCTGCGTCCGGCGTTCGTCCACATTTTCAAACAACATCTCCTGAAACTGCTGACCCAATTTTAACCAAATTAGGTCAGAAGCATTATTGGCTAGGGGGAACGAAACTTTGTTCACATTATGACCCAATGACCAAAAATGGCCCCGCCCTAGGGCTTATCAGTTTTTTTTGGCTCACCAGAGCCTGGCGTCTGTCTGTCCGTCTGTCTGTCCGTCAACAATTTCAAACGACTTCTCTGAAACCGACTGGCCAATTGTAACCTAACTTGGTCAGATACATACTGTGGGTGGGTGCTTCAAAAGTTGTTAAAAAATAGTGGGTGGGGCCATCGGTCTTGTTGCCATGGCAACTGTACACAATATCTAGCAAAATCTTCTTCTCCAGAATAACTTGTCCGATTTGAATATAGTTTTCACCAAAATGTTTCTCAATTGATAGACTTAAAAAGTTGTTAAAATAATTTTGATCCGGGAAAAAACATGACCGCCAAATGGCGTTGTCATTTATTCCATAGATGGTAATATGGAATTTTTCATAGGAAAATCTTTAAAAATCTTCTTCTCTGAAACTTTAGAGCCTAAACCTTTGATATCTGGTATGTAGCATGATCTTATGGTCCTCTACAAATATTGTTCAAATTATGACCCTCGGGCCAAAAATGGCCCCGCCCAAAGGCTTATCAGTTTTTCATAGGAAAATATTTTAAAATATTCTTCACTGAAACTGTAAGGCCTAGACCTTTGATATTTGGTATGTAGCATGATCTAATGGTCCTCTACAAAGGTTGTTCGGATTATGACCCTAGGGTCAAAAATGGCCCCGCCCAAGGGCTTATCAGTTTTTCATAGGAAAATCTTTTAAAAAATTCTTCTCTGAAACTGTAAAGCCTAGACCTTTGATATTTGGTATGCAGCATGATCTTACGGTCTTCTACAAATATTGTTCAAATTATGACCACCGGGCCAAAAAATGGCCCCGCACAAGGGCTTATCAGTTTTTCATAGAAAATTCTTTAATAATCTTCTTCTCTCAAACTGTAAGGGCTAGACCTTTGATATTTGGTATGTCGCATGATCTTATGGTCCTCTACAAATATGTAACTGTGGCTTGTGGTCCTCTGCCAAGAATATTTAACTTACGACCCTGACCACCGGGCGAAACTTGGCCCTGCCCAAGGGCTTATCAGTTTTTCATAGGAAAATCTTTAAAACTCTTCTTCTCTGAAACTGTAAGACCTAGATCTTTGACATTTGGTATGTAGCATGATTTTATGGCCATCTACAAATATTGTTCAAATTATGACCCCGGGCCAAAAATGGACCTGCCCAAGGGCTTATCAGTTTTTCATAGGAATTTTTTTAAAAATCTTCTTCTCTCAAACTGTAAGGCCTAGACCTTTGACATTTAGTATGTAGCATGATCTTATGGTTCTCTACAAATATTGTTCAAATTATGACCATCGGGCCAAAAATGACCCCGCCCGCCCAAGGGCTTATCGGTTTTTCATAGGAAAATCTTTAAAAATCTTCTTCTCTGAAACTTTAAGGCCTAGACCTTTGATATTTGGAATGTAGCATAATCTTATGGTTCTCTACAAATATTGTTCAGATTATGACCCTCGGGCTAAAAATGGCCCCGCTCAAGGGCTTATCAGTTTTTCATTGGAAAATCTTTAAAAATCTACTGAAACTGTAAGGCCTAGACCATTGATATTTGGTATGTAACATGATCTAATGGTCCTCTACAAATATGTAGCTGTGGCTTGTGGTCCTCTGCCAAGAATATTTAACCTACGACCCTGACCACTGGGCGAAACTTGGCCCTGCCTCAGGGCTTATCAGTTTTTCATGGGAAAAATATGAAATATTATTTTTCTCTGAACCATAAGACCTAGACCTTCAATTAATGGCATACTGCTTTGCCATGTGGTTTTCTACCAAGGTTGTACACATGATTTCTTGTGGTCAAAAATGGCCCCGTCCCTGGGGTTATCTCAGGTGAGCGCTTCAGGGCCTCATGGCCCTCTTGTCATAAGAAAACCTTTAAAAATCTTCTTCTCTGAAACTGTAAGGCCTAGAACTTTGATATTTGGTATGTAGCATGAACTTATGGTCATCTACAAAGACTGTTCAAATTATGACCCCCGGACCAAAAATGGCCCCGCCCAAGGGCTTATCAGTTTTTATAGGAAAATCTTTTAAAATCTTCTTTTTTGAAACTGTAAGGTCTAGACCTTTGATATATGGTATGTAGCATGATCTTATGGTTCTCTACAAAGATTGTTCAAATTATGAACCCCGGGCCAAAAATGGCCCTGCCTATGGGCTTATCAGATTTTAGCTCACCTGAGCCAAAGGCTCAGGATGAGCTATTGTGACAGTTTCTACAGTATGCTCTGTTAGCGTATGCATTGAAATAGACCTGAGTCTGTTCTGTCAGTGTATGCATTCAAATAGATCTGAGTCTGCTCTGTTAGCATATGCATTGAAATAGACCTGAGTCTGCTCTATTAGCGTATGCATTGAAATAGACCTGAGTCTGCTCTATTAGCGTATGCATTGAAATAGATCTAACTCTGCTCTGTAAACGTATGCATTGAAATAGACCTGAGTCTGCTCTATTAGCGTATGCATTGAAATAGACCTTAGTCTGCTCTATTAGCGTATGCACTGAAATAGATCTAACTCTGCTCTATTAGCGTATGCATTGGAATAGATCTGCGTCTGCTATATTAGCGTATGCATTGAAATAGATCTAACTCTGCTCTATTAGCGTATGCATTGGAATAGATCTGAGTCTGCTATATTAGCGTATGCATTGAAATAGATCTAACTCTGCTCTATTAGCGTATGTATTGAAATATATCTAACTCTGTTCTATTAGCGTATGCATTGGAATAGATCTGCGTCTGCTATATTAGCGTATGCATTGAAATAGATCTAACTCTGCTCTATTAGCGTATGCATTGAAATAGATCTAACTCTGCTCTATTAGCGTATTAGTACAGCTGCTAAGCGTCATAATCGTTCAGTTTTTGAAGAAAGCATGAAACTTTGTGTATGAAGTCTTTGATACCTAAAGTTTATGAAAAAAAATAGACCCCAAAAAATTACGCCCCCTGGCAGCCGCCATATTGAAATCCAAAATGGCCGCCGAAATGGCGTGGCCCAGAATATTGTCCGCTCTCTAATTTGACCATTTCTTTTTCAATCTTAATCAGACCTCGTGAAAGAGTCCAGGGATATAAAATCTCAATTAAGTTCGATAATCAGTCAGATTGCCTTTGACGAACCAGAGTTATTGCCCTTGAACTAGCGAAAATAAGCGAATTCAGCAGTTTTTGCTCTCTATCTGAACAAATCTTGTATCAATCAGCATAAAACTTTATGAAAATGTTTATTGGAAAATAATCTCAGAATTAGATTAAGAGCCAGATTTCTCTAGAGATTTTAGAGTTATTGCCCTTGATTGTATGATTTTGATCATTTTCGGCACTGTCTGCTTCCTATCATTACCACTTTGTTTTCCATTTTGATCAAACTTAAGGACAATATTTATTGGCATAGATTCTTGGCAAAATATAGTCATTAGTTAGTTGCCCCAGATTTGCTATAATACTGTCCCTTGAATAGATTAAGTTTAGAAAATTAGCTTTCTGCTCTCAGTCTTGACCTTTGCCTTTCCAATCTGAATCAATATTGGTTGGGATCTTAATGGAGGGCATGGTGACTGTTGCAAAACTTTATAATATTCTGCCGGATAAGTCATTCAGTCGTTTTTGTTTGTTCATCTCAACATGGGATTGAACAGTGCTTAACTCAGTCGACAGTTCCCATCGCATCTACAAAGTGTGATGCACTCCATATTTGCCTTGAAGCATTTACAGTAACCCCTGTATGCTTTGCTACACTTGCATACTATGAGTTCAATGCATGTTCCTTCATCAATAGGCAAAGTGGTGCATTTTGGCATGTACCCGACATACTGTGAGAGCCCCCATCCCCAGTCAGTTACATCTGGAATCAATGGCTGCAATGCCAGTGACTGGCCCCATACATGCACTGCTTGGTATATAGCTCTCTTGACATGCTGCTCAAGTACAGCTCTGGTTGGGGTTTGTACTCAATGATCTGTGAAAGCATGGCGTTAACAGGGCCACATGTCTTCCATGCAGACTTCTTCCGATAGTTGACAAAGAAGGAGGTCAGGTCCCAGCCGGTGAATGCAATTGAAAAACAGCAAGCTTTGAGACAACTGGGTAGTCAATGTACATAAAATCGCATGTATAGGAATGAATCGGAAATCCTTCCCCGTTCCAAATGCTATGTTCGATGTTTGCTAAAATGTGGAAATAAGCAGCAGCTAGCACAATGGCATCAATATCGACTGTCCTTATAATCATCGATTTGAAACCAGCATGGTGTCTTGGACGTGAACAAATATCTGTCTCTCTTGATAATATAGAGTGCAGCTGCAGTGACTTGATAAGCTTTTCTTGTCTTTGTTACGTAAGACATGTGTATGAAACTATCGACAGTTCCTTTTGTAGCATCCACTGCCTGGATATATAGCGTTAGATCGACCGGTTCCATTCAGCAAATCACCAATCACTTTCAAGCCAACCATTTTGATATGAAGTGGACCCAACAAAACCACATCCTTGTTCGTTCTGAAACGATCAGGGAATCTCCATTGGATTTGCTTTTCCAAGGCATACAGTGGTTGGTACATGGTCAAGACAGGGGCTGTCCTGGAATAAGAAACTGCGCTGCTGGTTATTTATGTAGAAAAAGAGTGAGGATCTTCTCAAAACATTGGCATCAAAGCAAAAGTTGTTGCAGGCTTACAAGGTAGTACTTGACAATTTGCATGACATGCAGCCCAATATATAAAATCACCTTCGGCAATGTCTTCGCTTTTCAACAAATATTACCTGTTTTGCAAGCCAGTTGTGCTCCATTTTATAGTCTGCAAAGGTTCATGGACTGCTTTGAATTCCTTTAGCATGGATAGAGCTGGCAGAATATTTATGTAAGCCAAAGAAAGGGGGCAATTTGTTTTCCTGGCTCCATTTCGGCAAGCGTTATTGGATCGTAATCTGTTCCTTGGTTGTGTGTTACTGGATGTTGACACAAATATTGAGCAGTTCCCCGGAAGGACCATGTTGATGAAAACAATCAGATCACGATTCCGTGTTTTGGTGTTGACTTTCAGACTTAGATAGATAGGTATTGGAGTCTCTATTTCACTGTTATGGTGGACAGTATCTTTCCTGGGACCATTAATACATCGGATACTATTGAAAAGGATGAACTCAGATGGTGTTTGCGCTGCCTGGGTTGATGAGACTTCTCTAGTTGTCTATGATTCGTATGATTCGATACAAGTACCCTCCAGAATCATATTAACAAGTGCTAACAGAGTATTTGGAACGGTATATCCCACTGAATCATTACACAAGGATCCATTGAAAATATATCCGTGAGAGAAAAGCTGTTCTCTTATATTAAAAGCAGCTCTTGCAAGTTGCAGCGCTTCCGGGTCCTCATCAGAGCATGACTTTAAGATTGCTTCACCTACTGCCATAACAGAAGAACATCCCTTCCTTGCTTCACAGTTTTAAGGTATGGACAATGCAATAAAAGAGGTTCATTTAAGCGTGTAGAATTGACTTTCTCTGTATGTTCTGGATTCAGTTCGAACAAGCGTTTGAAGTTTAAGCAGATACAGGGTCAACAAGGCGAAAGACATGAGCAGTTTCAGACACATCCCGCTTGTACCTGTTATATAACTGACATAAACAATTCTTATGGTACTTTGTCTCCAATGCTACCTTATAACATGATGCCAGTTTTGCCAACAGCTTCATGTATTTTAGTTCTGATGCATAATTCGATATGTGTGTTCATCCCCGTGGTTCTTGCCTCATGAATACCTGCAATGTCAGACTCTCTCTCGTAGAAAAAACAAATGGACGCATCTACCATGGAAGTATGGGCATCTTGAATGCTAGATCTCCTCAATTTAAAATGGCTCGCCACACTGCTCTCCTGGTAATCTGGTTCTTGTGCACGTTTTGATAGCTGGTGGAGCTTCAAGTCACTAAATAAATTTCGGCAAGTCTAATGCCAGCTGGCCTTGTTCTTTTGTAAAGTCTCAACAACACCAAACCCACCATTAAGTTCGTCCACTGATATGCTCAGAGGAATATTTCCAAGTTCCTTGAAATTAGCAAAAGATTGGTAATATGTTCCTGTAACTTCACTTGTACCTCGCCCTCGACCCTTCCATGTGTGTGAACGAGGCTTTGGTGAAACATTTTGACAAAGAATGCATAAGTTCCAGTCGATTGGAGACCTCTGGACATCAGCACCCTCGTCTGGTTTCACAAATCTGAACTCCTTTAGCATTTATATGCTAGTATTATTTAAATGTACATCTAATGAAAACAACAGTATCGGCAGACATTGTTTCCTTTAGCAGCGTGATATTGGTTACCTATCCTGTGTACATATTAACCTTTAGCTTGCTGCATACTGATGAGTAATTACCTTTGTAAACAGTTTGGATCCAGACGAGACACCGAGTAACTCGGCGTCTCATCAGGATCCAAACTATTTGATACTCTGACTGTGCTGTTGAAAAGAAATGCAAGATAAATGAACAGTGACAACTGAAATCAATGACATTTTCTACAAATAAATTTTGGCTCAGCAGGCTAAAGGTTAAGTCAGCCTTTGCGTAAATGTTCTAAACCGACACTTTATTCTTTAAATTCATATTTTCGCTTTGAAAATACAACTATTTCATATACTCAACAATGTCACTATTAATGCTAGTACAATATGTAAATGGCCATATTTAAATGCAATATGGTGGCCGCTAAGGGAAGAGGGTGAGGTGGGGGTAATTTTGGGGTCTATTTTTACCAAAGTCTTAGGTGAAGAAGAACATGCCCGAAGTTTAATGCCAAAACCATTTTTTATTTCGTTTGATGTGTATTGTTAAGCCAGAGTCAAGATTTAAAGTGGACATTACTATATTTTGCTATATTTTCACTAATTCAAGGGCAATAACTCTCGACTGTTTCATGCAATCTTACTGATTATTGAACCTGATTTAAATTTAATGTCATTTAATATTTGTGCCAAGTTTGATAAAGTTTAGTCCAGAAATGGTTAAGCTAGAGTACCTACTACATTTTTAAGCCTAAATTTTGGCAGCCATATTGGAATTCAAAATGGCGGCCACCAGAATGCGTTATTTTTTGGGGTCTATTTTTTTTCATAAACTATAGGTATCAAAGACTTCATACACAAAGTCTTATGCTTTCTTCAAAAACTGAACGATTTTGGCATAAAATCTGCCTTAGCAGCTGTACTATATGCATTGAAATAGATCTAACTCTGCTCTGTTAGCGTATGCATTGGAATAGATCTGGATCTGCTCTGTTAGCGTATACATTGGAATAGATCTGCGTCTGCTCTGTTAGCCTATGTATTGAAATCAATTTGTTTCTACAGTTTGTGTCATGGCCACAAATTATTATGTTCAGAATGCCATTAGTAAATTTCAGCTAATTAACCCATTTGTGCCCACGATCCCATATATGGGATATAGGCAAACATTGTAGACTCTGATCAGACGCCGCATTATGCAGCGACTGATCAGAGTCTACACTATTTGCTGATAGGAATTTCAATATAAAACAAAACGAAAATGAACATTTAGACCAAGCATCCAGGCATAAATAAAAAATGGACTAATCCAATATATAAACATGGAAGAATCCACTGGGTGCAAATGAGTTAATAGTACCAGTATTCTTGTATATGTCATGAGGTAAAGTGTGAAACACTGATGATAACTTCCACTTTGAATATTAACCAATCAAAAGTCGACACTCTGAACTTTCAAATATGTATCAGGATCAGTTTGATGCCCAAATATGGAAGACGATAAAAGTTCCTTTAGTATGTTCTTGGAACATCAACGGATAAAATAGCATTCGAGGGTGACCCAACCATTGCTGATTAACATTTTTAACACTGACTCATTGGTTCGATGTAGCACGGTGACATACCCTACGCCTGCCTATTCTGAGCTTGCTCCTAAGTTCAGACGCTTAGAAATAAAGCCTCAAACAAAAACAAAGGTTTATAACCTTGGGGACTGGTAATCGCGACTCTACTTTCATTTTGTAAAAAAGAAAACTTTTAAACCCAGATAAGTCCGGTGACTCGGTGTCTGCTGGACATTCGTATCAGGGTTTCTACTCAAAACCATTACCATATAAGGAAACATTTACATATGAAACAGACAAGTGTTTCATCAGAAAAGCTTGGTAAATGTTAGGTACTTCCCAGAAAAACAAACAAAGTCAGCACAATCGACCCGTATCTCCTTATCCTTGACCCGACACTCATATACAAACAGCTTGGATCCAGATGAGAACTCGATCCGTATCTTGTTATCCTCGACCCGACACCCATATTCAAACGGCTTGGATCTAGATGAGACGCCGAGTTACTCGGCGTCTCATCAGGGTCCATGCTGTTTGACACTCCATCAATACGTTTTCAAAAGCATGGTCGATTCGGGAAAAGTCCCCTTGTACCAAGTTGAGCAGCCATTATTTTTATACAGTAGAGTCAGTGTTAAGTATGCAGACAGATGCAAGGAAACGTCTATAACTTCCTTAAGTATTGATACTTAGTATTACCCTGTATCCTTGTAAAACTACATGAAGGCTTAAATTCTGATCTGTCGCAATTTTAGCCTTCTTACGATTAGTTCAAGCTTGTGAAATAGCATTGACTTGGTGTCAAACAGTTAGGATCTTTATTAGATGAAGAGTTACTCGGTGTCTCATATGGATCCATGCTGTTTACAAGGACCAGCCAGGATGCACTCATCATGATTAGGGTACACGTCCAATTAATAAACTAAGAGACTCTCATAAATAATGTCCTCAGCTGAGATGTTGGTCATATTTGAGCTATATATGACACAACAAATATATAATGTCCGTGTATTTCCACGTACACTTAACTCTTAGTCCCATTTCGACACCTGGCTCATATTTGCAAACATGGATCCGGATCATATGCCGAGTAACTTGGCGCTTCATCTGTGTTTTCAGTATTAAAACTATTAACTTATTATCTCATACAGCGTGTCTTGTGAATTGTACTTATTTTCAGCAAAAACAAATTGTTTATATGTATTAACTTTTAGCCTGCTATGGGCGGATAAGTGAATACCTATGCAAACAGTTTGGAGTCACTCGGCGTCTCATCTGGATCCAAACTGTTTGTCACCTTGATTGCATTTTGGTAGAGAAATTAATTATAGATTGAATTTTGAAAATGTAGCAGATGAAATTTCAATGAAAATAATCTGCTTAGCAGGCTAAAGCTTAAAGCATTTTCAAAACGCATTGCAAAAAGAATGTAGCACTTTAAAAGTCATTCAATTCCACGAAACTGGATGGCATTGTATATACAGTGTTCCCTCCCTACAACGGCCCTCTCAATAACGATTCCCTCCTTACAACAACACATGTCACCGTTTCCGAAACAACAAGGCTCCAGAAACAACCTTTTTCCATCGTATTTTCTTTATGCCTTGATCAAACCCTATGTTGTGAACACGCTTTAGAATCGTCACTTTGTGCCGATTCTAAAGAGTGGTCACAACATAGGGTTTGATTGAAGCATAACGGTTTTAGTTCTCGAAATACACCTTATCTAGGGATCTGCAAACAAGCTAATTATGTTTGATTTTCCCTCCCTATAACAACTTCCTCTGAACAACACATACATTATTCGTATCTCAAAGGGTATCGTTATAGAGAGGGAGCACTGTAGTGTAAAACGTTAGATGGTTGAACCTTTGACATAAAGGCCAATGGCCTATAATCGAACCCCCCCCCCCCTAGCGGGACTTTTGTACATATATATTGTCTTAAAGCTTAGGGTATATATGTTAACAAGTTCCGGTTGATGGGCAAGTATTGGAAGCTGGATAAGCAAACGGTCAGCGCGTTTCCATGGCAACCGCCCAACAGCATTTTCAGCAAGTTTCAGCATTAGCGTCATTAAGATGCAAAAACATAATTTATTTTGTT
The DNA here is from genome assembly GCA_963576725.1 of Azorinus chamasolen. Classification (NCBI taxonomy): domain Eukaryota; kingdom Metazoa; phylum Mollusca; class Bivalvia; order Cardiida; family Solecurtidae; genus Azorinus; species Azorinus chamasolen. The sequence goes on along the minus strand of OY755250.1, from coordinate 31,400,693 downwards.
TATAAAACATCCAAAATAGTTTTAAAATAATATCAATATATTTATCACATGTCAGGAGTCTTTAATTCATAATTTGCTAATTTGCATATTCATGAATATTAATGAGAATCGGAAACAAACTGCTTAAATTGTTAAAAAATGACCTTATTTAGCAAACAAGTATGTTATGATTATTCATTTTTCATGTTAAAATGTTTCAAATGGCACATAAATGTTGTCAGGTCATTTATTTATTCATGTTCTGTTCCATAGATACACAGTATTGAGTCAGTATAGCAAAGAAAGTGGGTGGTTTATGACCCACAAAATGTAAAAAATGCTATTTTTTCAATAAGTGTTTTTACGATGAATGACAAAATAAATTTGCACATGATAATAACAACAGTGTTCTCTACGCACAAAATTGTCCCAGTTTGAGAACAAACTGCTATCTTGCTCATTTGCATATTCATGAAAATTAATGAGAATCTATAACATGTTTATTTTTTTTTTAAAAATGACCTTATTCAGCAAACGTGTATGTTATGTTTAATCATTTTGCATATTAAAAGGTTTCAAATGACACATTACTGCTGTCAAGTCATTTATTTATTCATTGTGTGTTCGATAGATACGCAGTATTGCTTCGGTATGCCAAAGAAAGCGGGTTGGCAAATGACCCCCAAAATATACAAACTGTTATTTGTCAATAAGTGGTTTTAAAATAAATGACAAAGTAAATTTGCTTATGATGATAACAACAACGTTCTCTATGCACAATATTGTCGCAGTTTGAGAACAAACTACAATTGTGCTCATTTGCATATTCATGAATATTAATGAGAATCTAAAAAATGCTTAAAAATAAAAAAGACCTTATTGAGCAAATGAGTATGTTATGTGTATTCATTTTTCATAATTTTTATAAAACGTTTTCAAATGACACATAAATGTTTATTTATTTTCTGTTCCGTAGATACACAGTATTGATTAAGTATAGCAAAGAAAGTTGGCGGGGTAAAATCGCCCCAACAAATGCTACTTTGTCAATAATAAGTTGTGTTAAGATGAATGACAAAGTAAACTTGCACATGATAAAAACAACAACATTTTCTATGCACATAATTGTCCCAGTTTAAAAATAAACTACTATTGTGTCTGTTTCTGTGCTTTATACCCACACCCACCCCGAACTAACATGGGATATTATATCGATATCGTTCTTCTTCTTCGGAGTCGCCGGCTGGACGATCTCGCCAGCCGGTACTCAAAGCCTGGAACCAGGAGGACGTGCCTTGCTGGCAGCCCAACTAGTACGGTCTTGCCTATCCTTCCCTATCCTGTTTGGGCTCCTCCTGGCTACCCCCCCCCAACAGCCTGTCTGGCCTCCATACCGGTCAGGGCATGTGGTAAGTTCCACTCAGGGAGCGACAGTCCCCTTTCTTGCCCACTCACAGTCCACTCTTCAAAGCCTGTAGGAGGACCTACTCTCCGGGTAACGCTGTCGTCGACAGTCACCAGGGTGTAGTCTGAGGGGGAACATGAAGTCCTGCAAATAATGGGTCATAGGGACAATCCTATTTTCGGGGAGTCTGATACAACTGGAGCGTCGGACCTAGAGGAGGCTCAGTCGTCGGTCGTCGACGAATCTAAGCCGTCATCGTTTGTATTTGATAAGGCGCGGGAGGACTGTTTTCGCCTTCCTCTCGCCTTCCATGTGTCCTAGGCCTCATATGCCAACTTACAAGGGCTAGCTCTTGTCCTTTGAGCTACTCTGAACAGGGATAGCTTCTGAATCTCTCCATGTCTCGGGAGTCTCTCCCCGTCTAGATTCCTTCTGTTTGGCTGGCAGACCATGCAGGATGAAGATTTCCATTTCAGGTTTGCAGTCGGTTGGACCATGTCCTCAATACTTTCGAGGTCCATGGTTCCTTCCTTATCTCTCAGGCCTCCAGCCTCTTTTGACAGACACCCTGGGCTATTTGACCGGATCCCCTTGCTGGATGCCAACAGCCCCAGGGCCTCGTTTCTACTCAAGCGGTAGGAGTTGCGCCAAAGACAGCGAATGGGAGTTGGTTCCAACATAGACCTTTTAGCTGCTGCTCTATCAGAAGAGCTAGCTTCAGAGTTTTCTTCCTCTGAAGTTACCAAACGCTTTTCCTTCCAGTTGGGCTTTTAGTAGTCCGCCTTTGCCCTGCAAGACACCTCCAAGGTTGAATTGCGGGCGGGTCAATTTGCCTCGGAGCTTATTTTCGGAGGCAGAATTAAGGAGAACGAACAGGTGGACAAGACTTCTCCAAGGTGTTCTCCCGTATTGGAAGATCTTCAAAGTCCCAATGACTATGTGCAAACCTTCTCAGGGCCTTTCTAAGCCCCAGGAGAAACATCGTCTTAAGAACAAGGAATATTCTCCCCTTCAGTACGGTTCGGCCAAGAGCCGCATTTGACCGGTCCCTGTTCCCCCACCTCGGAGCAGGCGGCCCAGAGCTGGCCCCGCTCCCACCCTAGGTGTTCAGGCCCTTCGAGGCATCAGCTCTAGGAACTACCTCTTTCTGCACCCACTCCTACCCGGCCTTCCATTCTTGTGGACACCAGACTGCTTCACTTTGTCGCAGCATGGCACAGTATCACACAGGATCCTTGGTCTCTCTCTTTTGTAGAGGCAGGCTATCATATCCCTCTGGTTCTGCAGCCTCCTATTTCCTGGGCCCCTATTCATCAGTCGTCGGATCATGCGAACACACCTGACTCTGGATCCTGGCTTCTCGCAAAAGGGGCAGTAGAAAAGGTTACTTAACGATAATTCGAAGGGCTTTTACAGCCGTCTATTTCAAGTTCCAAAGAAAAATGGCGCAATTTGACCAATCATCAACCTTTCTACTGTAAACAAGTATGTCTAACCTTTCAAGATGGAGACCATTGCTTCCATTCGGCTGCCTATCAAACCAGACCAACGGGGCATTTCCATGGATTTCTCGGATGAATATATCCAAATTCACCCAGCAGACAGACACCAATTGTGCTTCTGTCTTGGGTACTGTTTACTACATGTAGTGCCGGACATTGCCCTTTGGCCTCATTATGGCCCCCAGAGATTTCACCAAACCCATGGGTGTCTTAGCGGCCTATCACCAGCAGATTGGTGTCACTCTGATTCAGTACGCCAACAATTGGCTGCTTCGTCATTCTCTTCTCCTAACCCCCATTACAGCTGCGAGGTATTGTTTCATTTGGAACTAGTACTGAATCCGGAGAAATCGGATCTCATCCCATCGAAAGTTTCATCTTTGTGGGACTGAATTTCCTTACGGACTCCAACACAATCAGGATCTCTCCCACAACGGGTGGCGGATACTCTGCGTTTGTTGTCTCTGTTCGTCCAGAAGGGTCACTGTTCAGAAGAAGGTCCTATGAGCTCAGTCTCAGTCCTATCCACTTCCTGGTCATATTTCAATCACGCCCGTTGGATGAGTTCCTTAGGACTGCTTCCTGGAAGAATAGCTCTACCTTTTCTTCCTTTTATCTGCGCCCTTTTGCATCCTCACAGAACAAACTACCGGTACATTCTCTAGGTCTGCTTCTGGCCTCTCAAACAGTGTAAACGCTAGCACTTTTCTAATGGCGTCGGTGCGACCTTTTTGGAAAATTATTATTCAGAAGAATCTTAGTAACTAGCATCAGCACTTCTGAGATAACTGCCCTAGAATCATTTGACAAATAACAAAACAAAGTGCAGTAATAGGAAATATGAGCACATTAAATATTACATGTACAAATACAGTATGGAAATGATAAATATGTTATGAACTTGTTTTATGTTGCAGATACATGTATTATCTAAAATAGAAATCTGACTTGGTCAGAGAGGGCCATGCAGATGATCTTTTGTCGAATATGGCATTTTTGTTAAATCAAGGGCAGATAACTCTGGACATGATGATCTCATTCAACCCAAAAACTGTAGGTGTCTTCCTCTCCTAATACTAAACATATGCCTTTCATATGAACCAAATATGTGAAGTACTGTTTTGAGTTATCACATCAAAACAAGTGTTGACAAAATATTATGACATTTTGGATGAATCAAGGGCAGATAAATCTAGACATAACGAGCTGATTCAATTCAAAATGTATAGACATGTTCCTCTTGTGATACTGAGCATATGCCCTTAATAAGAAACCAATATGTGAAGTACTGTTTGAGTAATCGCTTCACATCAAAAGTGTTGACACAATTTAATGGTAATTTTTATGAATCAAGGACAGATAACTGTTTGACATTTTGGATGAATCAAGGGCAGATAAATCTAGAGATAGTGATCTGATTCAACCCCAAACATATGGACATCTTCCTCTGGTGATACTAAGCATATGTCCTTAATATGAAACCAATATGTGAAGAACTGTTTTGAGTTATCGCGTCACATCAAGTGTTAACGGACGGACAGACAGACGGACAGAAAATGTGATTCCTATAGGGCTCCTACATAAAAGTTTTTCACTCCATTGCAATATCTCTGACGGTTCATACATTCGCCGTATGATCAATGACTGCTTTCTTGCTTTTGACCTTATATAGGTCTGGTTCTACGGTTTCTGCCAATATCGAATCATGCTGTGTTCATCTGCGATTGTAACAATTGGTGCCATTATTTCAGACATGGATACTCATGAGGTAAAGGGTCAATGACCCATTGAATACGACACACTGCATTGGACTGATTGACACAATGCAAAACTGGTGTATCAGGGTATATGTTAAAAGCCCATCACCTATCATACATGTATCAAACAGTTTGGATCCACAGAAGACGCCATGTTATTCGCAAAAGTAGTTATAGTATTAGTAGTAGCATTAGTAGTAGTAGTAGAAGTAGTAGTAGCAGTAGTAGAAGTAGTAGAAGTAGTAGTAGTAGTAGTAGTAGTAGTAGTAGTAGTAGTAGTAGTAGTAGTTGTAGTAGTAGTAGGAGAAGAAGAAGTAGTAGAAGTAGTAGTAGTTGTAGTAGTAGTAGTAGTAGTAGTAGTAGTAGTAGTAGTAGTAGTAGTAGTAGTAGTAGTAGTAGTAGTAGTAGTAGTAGTAGTGGTAGTAGTAGTAGTAGTAGTAGTAGTAGAAGTAGTAGCAGTAGAATAAGTAGTAATACTAGTAGTAGAAGTAGTAGTAGTAGTAGTAGTAGTAGTAGTAGCAGCAGCAGCAGCAGCAGCAGTAGTAGTAGTAGTAATAGTAGTAGTAGTAGTAGTAGTAGTAGTAGTAGAAATAGTAGTACTAGTAGTAGTAGTAGTAGTAGAAGTAGTAGTAGTAGTAGTAGTAGTAGCAGTAGAAGTGATGCATGTTGGCCCGATACTGGGCCAACGGCATCCATCCAACCATCTTTCTCGACGGACAGACAGAAGGACAGACAGACGGACAGGCGGAATCGAGCAAACCTATAGTCCCCTAACCGGTAACCGGTGGGGGGGGGGGGCTAATTACCAAATATGTTGTGCGTTACGAGTAATAAAAAATGCTTGACACCCTGATTTAACATTGGTATTTTCCATTTTAACATGCAAATATAAATTTTCCCATTTATGATCTTATAAAATACTTAATTCGCGTATTACAAAAGATCTAACTTATTTTTAGATTATTAATGCAAACTTAACCGCTTAAGTCGATGCTAGGGGGCACGAGCAGTGTTGCAATAAAACCGAGTTTGCAATTTTCTCTTTTTGTGTTGCAATTTTTGCTCTCGGGGGATCACCTCCATTCATAATTTTTAATATCTAGATCTATTGTGCGAGGCGAGACGATGATTTTATTTGACTGCACCATTCGGTCGTGAAACTACATATCCAGTTCAAAAGTAGACGACATAAAGGTCAACCAAAAATGTGAGTATATTCTATATACAGTAAAACCCCGCTAATACGACCACCAAAAACGGGCATAATTCTGGTTGGCAGAGGCAGGTGGTAGCTTAATGCAGGACGAAAGTTATGCAGAAAGCTCCTATAGGAGCTTTCTGCATAACTTTCGTCCTGCATTAAGCAACCACCTGCTTTAGACGACATCAGTGGATGTTTATTAAGTGGTCGTATTAGCGGGGTTTCACTGTATTGATTTCATCTGCATGAAATGTAGATTTTTAAAGGCAAACACCATAATACAACAGTTAAGATCATGAAAGATGAATAAATATTATTTATATAGCCAGTCATCCTGCAGTTGATCTAGATCTACTTAATAGAATCTACCGGTGCTTACCTAATGACGATGTAGATGTAGATCCATTCAGAAATATCTAAACATCTATCATTTGATTTGCATACCAAATGTATTTCACAATATTCTGTTATGATATCCGGTATTTCATCAAATCCATAAAATGTGTTGGTAATGAGACTTTTAGGGATCTAGATCTAGTTCTAGCCTGTTAGTTTATTGTTTACAAGAATATATTTTTAGAGATGATATTTTATAGATGCACCGACAGGACTGATTTGTATTGCAAACTATACTGCATACATTGGGGCACAGGACCATGCACATGTAGTTTTCATATAACTTGGTCTGAAGGAATATTCTGAACTTGCACATTCATTTCTTCAGATAGATCTACCCTACGAATAACATGTGGAAGTGGAAAAGCTGGTTTCCGCACAAGATGTTCAATACCTTTTTCAGATTTGTTTTCAAATGACCTATTAAATAATGGTAATTAAAGAGTTAAAAAACTGGTGTGTTTGTTTCTACTTGTGTTGTATGTGGCCATTTAACAATCCACCGATCTTCTGGATCTCAGTTAAATGCCATTTTGACTTCATTCCTATCGGGTTTTGAACCTTATTAGAGACTGATGCCAACAAAAGTAATAGCTTGGAAATAGTTAGCACTCCGTAGGACCAACATTGGCTCGATAATAATACACGTTTGCAAATGTTGGCCCAAAATTGGTCCAAAAATAAGTGAAAATTCGGATACTTTTGCACTGTATCAAACAGCCATCTACTTTAGAAGATTCTCGTGTCCAATCTATAAAAGCTCGCTTAATATATTTTCAACTGTAGTTAGAAAGTGACACTTTCACTCAGTGCCTCCCAGAACGCATTTAATATAATCATTTCTAACAGCCAGACTTCTCCAAAAAAGAAATAACTTGTAAATCCAGTTACTACAGTAAACTATCGCTCGTTCGAACTTTTCGTAAAGAAGAATTCAGAATATTTCTGGCAGATGGTTCTTTACTTAGAGATGAAAACCACACAGAAAGCTCACACCCTGCATTAACATTTTCCCTGTTTAACCCTTCGCTTGCTATTCACGTAAATATACCTACCTGTAAATAGTGCAGACCCAGTATTATCTGCACTATTTACAAGTTGATTGTGCAACCAGTGCAATCTACAGCAGTGATTGCACAGCGGAATACTTGTACACAGTGAAGATACATGTAATTATACAACAGGGCATGGGCAAAGAAGGAGAAATGTCTTTTAAAATTCACAAAGAGAAGGGTTAAAGTATACTTAGCATTTTTCGCACTACTAAGAGCGACCTAACCGGCATTTCAAAAGCAGCCTGGATCCAGATAACACGCCGAATAACTCTGTGTCTCATCAGGATCCAAGATGGTTGACACTCGGGAAATAGTTTCTTAAAAGCTTGCGCGAATCAGGTCCGAGTAACATTGTAGCATGGGTCGGGAATTAAGCAGACATTATATTTTAGGCACAAAAGGGATTATATATAACAATTGTCCCTTCGCTTGCTAAATTTGAAAACACATTCTCCTTCTTTACCCATGCCCTGTTGTATAATTACATATATCTTCACTGTGTACAAGTATTTCGCTGTGCAATCACTGCTGTGGATTGCACTGATTGCACAATCAATTTGTAAATAGTGCAGACCCTGATGAGACAGCTCCTGCAGGAGCTGTCTCATCTGGGTCTTCACTATTTACAGGTAGGTATATTGACGTGAATAGCAAGCGAAGGGTTAATACGATATACAGTAAAACATGTCTAAGCAGCCATCGACAAGAGGTCTAATTGTGGGTCTGTAAGAAAGATCGTATCTTTATACAGGTCAAAAGTATTGCAAACAGTTCTTATAGGAGCTTGCTTTTTGCATCACGTTTGTCCTTCATTAAGTGACCACCTGCTTTTAACACCCCTATGTTCAATAAAGGAATGATAGCTTAGAACAGGTGCTACTGTATATTAGACCTGATATATAGCAATTTTCCCTTACTTTCACAAAGTAGCCATTACTTTCCTGTCTTACTGTCTGTCTAGGTAAACCTTTACTTCATACATAACTAATAACTGTCAATATATCACTAGTTAATACTAACCGAATAACTACAGTAGAACCATAGACTAGTATTGACCATAGAAGTCTTAAAAAGCAAGTGGATGCTAAATTCAAGGCCAAAATAATATAGAACTTTCTTTGTAGAGGTTTCTATGTTACTTTTGATCTGCATTGCCCTACCACCGGTCCTCCAGATCCATGATTGAACCTCTTTTTGAAGACCAAAAGCATATTTATGGTAATCAAAAACAGTAGACAGTCTGTAACGAATAACCAAACAGAGTAGACCCTGATCAGACAGCTTCATAAGCTGTCTGATCTGCGTCTGCTCCGTTTGCAAATGCGTAAATTACTGGAGTATCAGGGGAAATGGTTCTCGTCATTTACTCGAGATTATTTGCAAATTTTGTATCTTACGGTATTATATGCCATTTCTTACTATTATTTTTGTATCATTTTCTTCAAATAAACGCTTTCACACCTTTGCAAACAGAGTAGACTCATGGGGAAAATGGTTGCCTACATTTACTTGAGATAATTTGGAACTTCTGCATATTATATGGTATTGTATGCCCTCTCCTGCTGTCACGTTTACCCTTCCCTTCGTATTTAGACGCTTGCCATGCCTTCGCAAACAGAGTAGACCCAGAGCCGTCCGATCCGGGTCTGCTTTGTTTGCTTATGAAATTAGTTTGCTTATGACATTATAAAGGAGCTGGCTCTACAGTTGCCTCAAATAACAAATAGTCATGTGAACATATGTCATTATAAAACGTGAGTTAATAGATATTCATGGTGTCATTATACATGTATCTTACATACATATTCAACCGGAAACGGGTTAACCTTTCAGTATCCATTGTCGCCTGCATGTCCTCAGAACTATCGAGACTATACATCTATCATAACGAAGACTCAACTTAAGATATTGCATGTGTCCGCCTCCTGTGATCATATCCTGGAAAGAGTGTGAGTCGGAATTGACCCTGTCATAAGTGTATTGAAATTTATGAAGCAAATGTGTTTTATTGTTTTTTAATAGATCACTGCGATTTCATGTCTAGTTTTAAGTCGTTAATCGACATGATTTCATACAATAATCATATGTTAATGCTGTAATTTCTGAGACAGAACATCATGCCACCAGAACGACGTGTAATTATCTACAATTTGTATTTTGTTCACGGGTGGTTACTAAATGCAAATTGGACAATACAGGCAAACTCTAGGGGCGTTTTCCGCATTGCATTCAGTCTGCTTTAAGCTAAAACCTGTATTTTAAAAACCTATTATATTTTCTGTATTTAAAAGTTATTATATAGGTGTTTAGTTGTTTCGTTCTCGTTAACCCCAACCCATACCCCCAGAAATAAGGGAGTGTTGTTTATTAAGGAGAATACGGTACCCGTATATATAGTAAAAATGTTCTTTGATTAAAATAAATATTAAGTCCACGTTACTTACATACAGGTTTGAGCGCAAACCTGTCGTAACTGCATGTAAACAATGTTGATCCAGATGAGTCACAGAGTAATTCGGCATCTCATCAGAACCAAAACTATCTCAGTAAAGGTGAAAGAGACATCAGATTTGATAATTTTAGGAAAACGATTATTTAATCGGCTTGTACATGTCAAATAATGTTGTTATTAAACGATTATTTCAAAGGCTTTTACATGTCAAATAATGTTGTTATTAAACGAGTATTTCAAAGGCTTTTTCATGTCAAATAATGTTGTTAATAAACGATTATTTCAAGGCTTTTACATGTCAAATAATGTTGTTATTAAACGAATATTTCAAAGGCGTTTACATGTCAAATAATGTTGTTATTAAACGATTATTTCAAAGGCTATTACATGTCAAATAATGCTGTCATTAAACGATTATTTCAAAGGCTTTTACATGTCAACTTATGTTGTTATTAAACGATTATTTCAAAGGCTTAAAACTCCTCTAAACCAGAGTTCTAGTAGAAAAGAATGTCGATACATTTCGTCAGGTGACTGGTTAATGCAGGGAGAAGGTATTGCAGAATGTTCCTACAGGAAAGTTCTGCTTGACTTTCACCCTGCATTTAGCTAATACATGTTTGAGCGCAAACTATCGTAACCGCATGTTACTTACATGTTGATCCAGATGAGTCACCGAGTAATTTGGCATCTCATCTATCTCAGTAAAAGTGAAAGAGGCATCAGATTTGACATTTTAGGAAAACGATTATTTCAAAGACTTGTACATGTCAAATAATGTTGTTATTAAAATCTTGCAAAACTCCTCTAAACCAGAGTTCCAGTACAAAAGAATGTCGATACATTTCGGCAGGTGACTACTAAATGCAGGGAGAAGGTCTTGCAGAAAGCTCCTACAGGAGAGTGCTGCATGACTTTCACCCTGCATTTAGCTGCACCCAAGATATGTTAACCCTTTCCCTACCAATGCCGGATATGTGATTACCTATGCAAACAGTTTGGATCTAGATGATACGCCAAGTAACTCGGGATCCAAACTGTGTTTGTTACTGTTACTATGTTTTTTAAAATAAAAATGAAGAAAATCAAAAAATGAAAATTTGTAGCAGACGACAACGTTAGCAGACGACAGAGTTTGGCAGCTAAAGGGTTAACACTAATTCTAACTTCCGGTTCAGCTAGATTTTAATGTTTATGAAACAGCGATAGACAATGATTGGTGTAGGATATACATGTTTCTGAAGTATTTATCTCTTCTCCAGCCGAGGTCACCAGAATGCCATTCTTAGGACTTGATGCAGTGCGCGAATATTTGATAAATGTTACGAACGCTTGTACATAGATGAGACACCGAGTACTTCGGTACCATTTAAGGATATACCGCTCACGTACGTCGGAACCATATAAGGACATACCACTGACGTACTACGGTACCATATAAGGACATACAACTTGCGTATCTCGGTACCATATAAGGAAATGCGTTGAATGAAAGTCCACTCTGAATTGTTAAGCAGACGACATTGTTTGCAGACAATGACATTAACACCTTCCATTTTCTACATTTTGTTTACTTTTTATCTAAGGCAGCTTTGTAATCCATTTGTGCCCATTTTCCCTTTAATTGGACATATATAAATAATCCAGACCTTGAAGGAACCCTATGAGCAGAATCTGCACTGTTTGTTGAACGCATGCGTACCGGTGGTTTATAGCAGCAAATATTTTGTAGGCTATTTCCCTTCAAAATGAAAAATGGATGGATTCCATAATAACTGGGCGGGTTTAATTTTAAACGAAAGTCTCTACTTGCAACGTGTTTTTAACAAAAAGCTTAACAATTACATAAATCATTTGTTTATGTGTCGAAACGAAGTATATTGCAAGAAAGCAAATCGAATAAAGTTCGAAGTTCTAAGTGTTTAATATCGAAGACTCGATGGTATCCCGCAATGTATTAGTAGTTATTCGCGTTTTTGTTGTAGGGACTTTCCCTTTCAATAATTTGGGAATGAATGGGTTGAGTTTCTTGTCTGTTTCACTTTTGACAGACAAACGTGCTGCCAAATATTTCTGTGAGGTTGAAAAGGAGAAAGACAATACCATCGGTGACCAAAGCAGACAAATGTGACGCCAGTTCTGATGTCGCATACGCGGCAGAAAATCATAATATTATATTGGACAGAAACATTCCAATAAATAGTGGAGGACGAGCGGAAACATGTAGAACGACTGGTTCCTTTACCTCTGCGAGCACATTATCATTGCTCCAACACTTTCAGTGCAATAATGTTTCAACAGACATTACAACGTGGTATAATGCATAACTTTAACCACTTCAGTGCAATGGAGATGGTCTGTAATGTCATATGCCAACCGTTTAGATCCAGATCAGACGCCGAGTATCTCGGCATCTCATCAGGATCCAAACTGATTGACACTATGTTTACAGTTTATAAAACAATTGAAGAAACGCCCTCTAAATAGCGAAGGACGCGAAACTGTGTAGAAAAGGACAATGCTGACACTGAAATGGTCTAAATACTTTCCATGAGCATTTTGCTGCTTTAATGCAATTTCCCAGGGACCATGATCTAATATGTGTATATGTACGTTTATGTATAACGTAGATCTCCAATTAAAGCATATACGTCAGTAGTAGCATTCTAAACCAGGTCCAACTGCTTATGTGTTTACCCTTTACCCTCAAATGTCAATGAATTGAAGTCAAGCGTTAGACAAAATATGATACATCCTGCGCAATTTATAAGAAGCCATCGCATTTGTTAATTCTGATATTATCAGAATAGAATAGCACATACGTGATTAAATAAAGTCCACATTCAGTATAAAACTTTTATACTTGCTCGATTTGCTACATGGTTTTAATGATAAACGGTGCATTCCCTGATCAAAGGGCGCCAATAGGAGCACTCTGATGTGAGTCTATACTGTTTGAAAGTGACAGTGCACGTGTGACCCGGATCGAAAGGGTTAATATTCAGACAGTAAGTTTCCCAAATTATGTAAAATTAAGGAATTTTCATGATATAATTGTTTTGAGCGTAAGAGTAAATACTTTTGTTGTGTCCTAACATCAACAATCTGACCTCGGCTATATTCCGGAGATTTCCAAGTTAGATACTTTTGCTATGTTAAATTTAATAGGAACTCCTTACTGTTATCGATTATGACACACGATTGGCTCTCAAAAATTATACAAGAACTTCCGATTGCATTATATTGTCGTGTTGATCTTGCACGCGCTTCGATAGAATATTGCCTAAGACTTATGATTGATTTTCTGTAATGTGATGCCCTTAACTACACCTTTCTGCACCTTTGCAAATAGAATAGACCCATACCAGACGGCTCCGGTAGGATCCGTCTTATCAAGGTCTGTTCTGTTTGCTCATGCAATAATATAGAGATGATTCTAAAGTTTCTGCCACGGTCGAATCCATGAAGTCATTATTTCTTGCTAAAGTAAATGGTTAAGTGCCATCAGTAATTAGCAGGTTATTTGACCATTCTCCATTGTAAACACTGCTTTCTACTCTACTTCTCTATCAGTAATTAGCAGGTTATTTGACCATTCTCCATTGTAAACACTGCTTTCTACTCTACTTCTCTATCAGTAATTAGCAGGTTATTTGACCATTCTCCATTGTAAACACTGCTTTCTACTCTACTTCTCTATCAGTAATTAGCAGGTTATTTGACCATTCTCCATTGTAAACACTGCTTTCTACTCTACTTCTGTCCGATCCGTCTATGCTTTAGAGACACGACCTATTCCGTGTCAAACAGTTTGGATCCAGATTTAATGTCAAGATACTTGACGTCTCAGTCTAGTTAGGATAGTGGTTACATATAAATTCGTGCATTTGCGAACAGAGTACGCCCATATCACCGGTAAGTTCCTGTATGAGCTACCTGATTCGAGTCTGCTCTGTTGCTTATGAAATTATATAGATCTATAGATCCTATATGTTTTGTCTTAGTCAACAACTTCCTTTTAAATTGTTAACTGATAATTAATTTGATGAATATTCGTGAACTTAAAAGGTCGCCCGTACTTCATTCTCAGTGTTGTTATATTTTCTGATCCTTCGGGATCATTAGGTTTCAGGTTATTAGTTTTGAAAATTGAATACTGCTTAAGCCGCTGCTAGGGGGCGTAAGTAGTGTTGCACTTTTAATTACTACTCATGAACAGACTCAATAAAACAGAGTCTGCAAATTTCTCTTTTTGCATTTCTACTTTTTGCTTTCGAAGGATCACCCATTTTCAGGATATATTGACGGGCAAACTAATGATGCCAAAGGACCAAACATATAAAACTCTGAGAATGAAGTACTTCATTACGGCCGCCAAACAAGCACTTAACACCTGCTGTTGTGAAGTAAATATATTCTGAACGTGGCGATTAGAAAGGGGAGGGTCCAGTACTGGATCGAGGTCATTGCAGAAGAAACATTTACTATTGTAACCATTGACCTAACGAATAAATAATCACATGAATATTCATTAAGCGAATTTTTATGACGGTAGAAGAGCACTTGATACATTTTGGCCACTTTCAGAAACTGCTGAATTAGATATATGTACCATATCTTAAGATATATCCCCATGTGTGCAGCCAATATTAAAGCATATATCCATGTGTACAGCCATTAAGACCTGTTTCCATATGTATAGCTATTATTTAACACCTATCTCTGTGTTTAGCCATTGTTTAACCGTTTACTCCATGAATATTCTTGTAAAAAAATGATGACATCAGGAATATTAATTTGATTATTTTTATAATGGCATATAGACACATAAATATTTGCCCATGGCAGAGAAAGTAGAATAATATATATCTCATTTCAAATGCAAAGAGCATATCCTGATCAGATGGTTCTATAGGGGCCGTCTTGTCTGGGTCTACTGTTTGCAATGGCGTAGAAAGGCGTATTCCACGGGTATATGCCTTTTTTATTAATCATTTGGGTGCTGATTGTTTATAGTGAAATGGTCAATAACATTTAAATGGTAGAGGCTATTCAGTGTTATAGGTAAAAATTGCAAGGATATTTGAATGAAAAGAAGTGAAGACTACGACAAAGGTTTGCACTGTTTGAAAAAGCCAGTACACTGGCTTCGTTCACATAAGTGGTTAAGTAAACAACAAATCCTAGATGGAAGTCAAGTGAATGAATATCACATTGTCTAACTATTTAACTATTTAAAAATGGTAAATTAATTTTTAGGCAGGTGGTTGGGTTTGGAGATTTCTGCATGAACTCCACTCTTCATTAAGATGCTACCTGCATTGATGCTAATATTCGGCTTAGAAGGGTTTTCCCTACACCATAGACCACAGGTATGTTAGGTTAGTTGTTATTTTATAATTTGTATTCCTGATGAAGACCTTTTAAATGTTTAAAACATTAGAATAAAAAGTAAAATGTATACCATACAACCAGATCGTTTTGCTCTAGTATTATTTTTATCATTACAAACTTGTATTTGTGAGAACAAAAACATTCTTATTAGGCAAAAATGCAGGGGAAGGGAGATAATTCAATTAGGAGCTATGATAGATGTATTTTCATTGTACAAAATTTATTTAGAGCTTGATCCAAAGCGATAGATAAAAGGATATTATCATTTCAAATACTAAAACATCTCGACTGACTTCAATGCTGTAACCATTAATTGACCATATACTCCATGGTTGTCATGTAAGAAATAATAACACCATGCATATTTATAAGAAAAAATGGCATAATAGCTCATGGACACAGGTTTTCGTGGCTATTGCAGAAAATGAAGAACCATATCTACACCATATAAACAAACATAGCAGACCCTGATCAGGCAGTGTGATAATGGCTGAGGCAAATTTTACTGTACATGTATATGTTACGGTAGATGTTGTGATTAAGGACAATCGGTGATTCTCCTAGGACATACTCCGATCCTAATTTATCCTAGGACAATCGACAATTCTGCCAGAACAGACTCCGATCGCAATCTGTCCTAGGACAATCGACGATTATTCTAGGACAATCGTCAGTTATACTATTATATATTCCAATCCTAATCTAACCTAGGGAAATTGGTGATTCTACTAAACTTAATATGGAGGAAGGAAGATCAATATTCTTACAAACGACACTTTTACTCAGAATTTCACAAATAAAATACAACTGTTTGCAAAGGTGACAACACGGCAACTATATGAGGGAATGAGATAACTAGTATGAACAGATCCTGATTCTGTAGGAGCGGTCTAACCTATTTCTACTCTGTATGGAAATGTGAAAAAAGACATCAATATGAGGGAATGAGACGAACTATTCTTGAACATATATTTGAATACATTTAAACCAAACTAATTACTCCATGCTATGCCAAATGATGAGCCGTCAGGATCATATCTCATTTTGTTTTTGTTACCATTTGTTGAAACTGTAGAATCAGATCTATGAAATGTCATAAGCAAAAAGGGCAGAACTTGACCAGGAGCTGTCTGATTAGGGTCTGCTCTGTTTGAAAATTGTTCTTTCTCTGGC
Source organism: Azorinus chamasolen (assembly GCA_963576725.1). Taxonomy (NCBI): domain Eukaryota; kingdom Metazoa; phylum Mollusca; class Bivalvia; order Cardiida; family Solecurtidae; genus Azorinus; species Azorinus chamasolen. Next base: position 31,384,379 of record OY755250.1, on the reverse strand, counting down.
CAAGACTGTTGATGTGCTCATATACTAATCAATAGAATTTCTGTTCCTGCTCACCTGTTATCATTTTATCAATTACTGTTTGATCCTGCTAATTTGATGTCACAGTAAAAACTGATATATAGAAGTGAAGTTACTCCTTAATAAGCTTCATGAGTTGTTTGTCACATAACAGGTAGGTTCTGGTCTTAACCCTTATGTAAGCGCATTTCCGCGCATCTGCACACAGAGTAGACCCATATATAGGAGCTGTCTGATCAGGGTTTGCTCAGTTTGCTCATGGTGTACTAATAGATCTATTGATCTGATGCTACAGTTTCTGCCTAAGCAAAAAAGTTCTGTGTTCATATGCCATCATGAAAAAATAATTTTATTAATATTTCCTGACGTCATTTATTCTTACATGAATATACAACAGGGAAAGTATTAATGATATTTAATGTTTGTCCTCTGACTATGATGACACACATCTTTGAAATCATTCACACTTGATTATGTATTGTTTGAAACAGAGTATACCTGTTATAGATCTGTTAATTTTAGTTTATAAAATGGCTACAATATTCCACCTTCTATATCTCATTATAAATTGCTTTTCCATGAATATGCAGTAGGTAATGTAATTTTGAATAAATACAGAACAGGGAAAGTGTGATGATTTTTCTCAACTCACACTTGCTTATACATTTGTATATTGTTTGAATGTCCTTTGCAATCATTCTGCATAGGTCATAACAGCTAGGTTCTTGCTTTAATGATGTTTGATGTTTGTCCTTTGATTATAATTACTCATTTTACTATGTCTTGGGATTATAATGACATCATTTTTTCAAAATCATGTCAAACCTTAAAATCATAGATTATTCCAATAGAATTGTAGATTTTAGAAGAATCAAAGTACCATAAATATTAACGATTTTACTAGATATATTGCAATTTGAGTCTGTCCTAGGAGAGATTGCGATCGTATTCTGACCTAGGAAAATCAACGATTGTCCTGAATCACAATTTCTACTATGATGTATATGTATAGATAATATTTAACAAGACCAAGATATTACAGACATCTAAATTGAAAATTCGAACAGTTCTTGTGTTGCATTGCATGCTATATGCATGTGTGTTAAACTGCTTATAAAAAGGCATTTTGTTTGTAAATAAAAGTCAGGCATAGTGTTTGTGTGGCAAATGAACACAATAATTTTTGTCACCACAGAAACTGTAGAATTCCTTCAGCAAACAGAGCAGACTCTAATCAGACATCTCCTTCGGGAGCCATCTGATCTGGGTCTAGTCTGTTTGCATAGACAGTAATAGGTGTATTTATGAAATAAAAGATAAGGATGTGTTTGTATGACAGTAAACGTAAACACGTCACAACATGGTCCATGTAAAAGGTGTTCGTGCTCACTTTTCTCGTATTGGCCAGCTGAGTCTCCAGGCTATCTGACTTCCCTTTGCTGCCCTCTGCTATCTCTCGAACCTGTCTATTTGTGTGGTCTAGACAGTATCGGTGTAGGTAAGTCTCTTTATCTCCTCCTCCAGATCTTTCATCCTGACTGGTAAAGAGTTGTTCCCTTCATCCTTGCATAGAATAGAACTTTTGAAGTGACACCCGACAGTACACAGCAACACCAGAAGCACGAATTGAAACCATGCTCACACATAAGCACAATACAGTACACAGTAACACCAGAAGCACGAATTGAATACATGCTAACATATAAGCACAATAAAGTACACAGCAACATCAGAAGCACGAATTGAATACATGCTCACATATAAGCACAATATAGTACACAGCAACATTAGAAGCACGAATTGAATACATGCTCACACATAAGCACACGACAGTACACAGCAACACAAGAAGCACGAAATGAAATGCATGCTCACACATACGTACACAACAGTACACAGCAACACCAGAAGCACGAATGGAATGCATGGTCACACTTACACACACAACAATACACAGCAACACCAGAAGCACGAATGGAAAGCATGCTCACACATACACACGACAGTTCACAGCAACACCAGAAGCACGAATGGAATCTCGTACACACCCGACAGTACACAACAGCATCAGAAGCACGAATGGAATGCATGCTCACACATAAGCACACAGTCTTCACATGAGTGAAGTGTCCTTTGTCTACTCCAAACCAACATCGTACTCACAGTGCCGTAAAGTGTCTATTGTCTGCTCCACACCAACATCATACTCACAATGTCGTAAAACAACCATATTCATAGAAAACAAACGACAAGGTATGACACCACAATATACGCACAGGTATGATAAGACAGAACGTCACAAAACGCTTTATTGAAGAGCAAATATTGGTTTGGCTTGGTCTAGGTCACTATAAACAGAGATAGTTTGGAGTTTAGGGCACACTGAAAATATCATAGTGTCAAGAGATATGGAACATAAATAACTACACAAGCATCAATTGACGGCAAATGGCGAGCGCTCATACACACATAGCATACACATATACCTTACACATGCACAATAACACACCGTCCAATCGATTATGGTTACCCCATCGATAAAGCTGTGGTTACCTCGCGCAGCGAGAGTCGATTAAAACGGTGAGTTTGTATTTTGCTCCTAAAGACTCCTACTTTCAGAAGATCGGCACTTCTTTGTATGCAGCCGTAAAAAGCATTGTTTGCTGAACATGTTAGTGTAATACTTTCGCAATAGCATGCAGAATGGTGTATTAAATCAGTGAATCAACGTGGATCAATATACCAAAACACCGTTTTTCTTTCTTTGGGACTGAATATATCCTATATATGACAAACTCACGTTAATCCAACGATGTAGAGGATAAATCGAAGTATTTTTCTGTCTATCCTACGCATATCATATTGCTTTGTTCAAAATCAAGGTAGTTACAGGTGATTTCGTGTACTGAGTTGATGCTCGAATGGCTAAGGTTACCTAATTTTGAAAATATGGTGGTAAAGGTTCACCCTAAATCTGGGCGCATTTAGGCTAAGGTTACCCGACAACTTACATATGCAGTATTACAACATCTAAAGACACACACGTCGTATTTTTTCCCTTGAACTTGAAACATGAAACCCACAACTGTCATGTATATTTCAGCCTACGGTCAATTTTGTTGTTTGATATGCTTAATGTTTAATGTGTTTCGTCTCGATATACGTCCTGTTATATTTTGTCTTGTGGCTTTACCGTTTCTTGTTAGATGGTGTTTGGTGCGGTGTCATTTCGTGTGTGGCTCTCCCTGTTTGACTATTTTTCCATATTGTACAAAGACGTACAACCTGATCGATTTCTCACAGTAAATATTCCCCCGTTTATTGTTTCAAAAAACCCCCCCATCAATTCTTTGTATTGAAGCACAAAACATGTAAACACAGGTCGGATGCTATATTTATCATGTGACACTTGGTTTGTGTCTATACTGCATATCTTTATTTTATATATTTGTCCTTTTGTATTAAACTATCTTCGTTGCGCATAGCATTGCAAACAGTTAGGAGACTTTTAACCTTGGTCTACACGCAAAACTACGCTTACCCATTATACTGTAGTTATACTGTATTCTGAAATATACAAGAGCAACTGATAAAATTAAATTAAATTACTACAATAATTCTAGGATTTATTTACAAAACCTGAACTGTGTAAAACTTAATTCTTTAAGATAATTATAGATATTAATCGTCAAACGGAAATTAATATAGATCTGCACGGACATATCTTTCTTTCTGCATCATAAAATAGATATCAAACACTTCATGGAGACGTAGACCTAAATCACAGGAGCATAGGACTGACTTAATTTGGTCCGAATCACTCCGAGTACGAAAACGTCAGGGTCGAATCCATTTTCGTGTCTTGTTTTTAATACGATGCTTGACAATCTCTTGATATACTAGTATATGTCACCCAAATATTCACAAGACCATGGGACGAATACGGTAATTAAGTTTTTGGTCTCTGAGTGAATCATACTTTTTTTCTTTTTATAAAAACAAATGAACAGACAATAATAAGACCATTTGTCGTTGGAATTATGTCATTCTACCCATTTGTATTAATTAGATCTATACACAGTTGATCTTACTTGAATTTGGCCGGTTTCAAATGCGAAATATGATGTCAAAGTGTAAACAAGGGGAGTGAACCCTTTATGACTATTCATATCTACAGGTCTTTACATCTAGATCTTCCCATGACACACCTAAAGTTATAAACAGCTGTGGGTGGTTTTAGATGTGGTGTTTCTATGTAACGGCAGAAAGAAAGGGATAGCCAAATCAATTTTAAAATGTAGATATAATACTTTGTCTTCGAAGAAACAAACCAATGCGTCTAGTATTAGATCTAGCTTGATTTATACTGTCTGAATAACAAATATACTTGGAAAGGTGTAACGATGAAGATGTTTGCAAGGACGAATCAAGTGTTTATTGATGATTCCACATACGAGATTTGCAAAACATTCTTCAATATGTGCATTTTCTAGTAGCGGAAAGGACCCTTTTCTAAAAAAAGCAATTTCGTTTGCGTAAACGGGTCGATTATTTGCTCTTTAAAAGTAATTCACCCATACATACTCAAAATGAGTTGTGTATATAACTATATATACACATTTGATACCGTGGTCGCATTGAGAATAATTTTAGTAAATCAATAACCCCGTCCTTACAATAGAGTTAAATACGTTTATACATGTTGATAGCTCACCTAATTGTAAAATCGTATAGGTGAACTTACGTTGTTGAATGTTGTCTTTGTACAAACTCGATTTACACCTTAGAAATAATAATTGTTGTGAATATGATTGGTTAAATACAATTTACAGAATATACATGACAGTTGTTGGTCTTATATTTCAAGTTCAAGGGGAAAATACGACGTGTGTGTCTTCAGATACTGCAATAGTGCATTTGTTAGTTGTCGGGTAACCTTAGCCTAAATGCGCCGAGATTTAGGGTGAACCTTAACCACAGAATTTTCAAAAATGGGTAACCTTAGCCATCCGAGCATCAACTCAGTACACGAAAACACCTGTAACTACCTTGATATTGAACAAAGCAAGATGATAGTTAAAGGATGGACAGAAAAATACTTCGATTTACCCTCTACATCGTTGGATTAACGTGAGTTTGTCATATATAGGAGATATTCAGTCCCAAAGAAAAAAAACCGGTGTTTTGGTATATTGATCCGTGTTGATTCACTGATTTAATACACCATTCTGCATGCTATTGGGAAAATATTACACCAACATGTTCAGCAAACACTGCTTTTTACGGCTGCATACAAAGAAGTGCCGATCTTCTGAAAGTTGGAGTCTTTAGGAGCTAAATACAAACTTACCTTTTAAATCGACGCTCGCTGCGCGAGATAACCACAGCTTTATCGATGGGGTAACCATAATCGATTGGACGGTGTGAATAAGAGAGATAAGGTGAGAATTTTAGATGCTAAATCCATTACATCACAAGCTAGTTTTATACCCATAATCTTATCAGCTATTTTAGATCCAATCTCTTCGAACAAATAAAATAAAAAGAAACATTGAATAGAAACAAGGAACATTTTAGAATTTTAGAATTGTGTTGTTTTGGAAACATTGTGAAAATTCAGCAAATCCTCTATCTATGACAATGGTTTCAATAAACTGACTTTCATTGAGGCATAAAAGTACGGCAAAATGAGGTTATGGGTCAATTCCTAGGCCTATCCAATGCAATAGATGCATATTCAAATACTAAACTGGTCATTTGTTAACTAAACCCTATGATGTGACCACTCTTTAGAATTGCTTTGAAGAGAAATAGAATGTGGTGGAGAAATAAATTATCAAACTATTTTTCTTTATTCACATCTAGATCAACAGATATAAGCAGGCGTACTCTATTAATAAATTCATAATTTCCCTACCAAACCCTATGATTTGGTTTTGAAGAGTAGTCACAGGTTTGTGTTGATGGAGAAATTAAGAAGTTATTCATGAAACTGTTTTAATTTACGCATCTTTCCTAGGTCTCAGGGCATATCTTATTGAAGGTCATACGACTAAATGTTACCACAATCGCAAACAACTGCATATTTATATGAATTATCATATTGTCTAGTGTACAACGTTCAGGCAACTTAACCTACCATAACTACAGATGTACTTTAATCGCAACTTGAAGTTGTGATCATCGTATATATGTCAGTTTCAGTGGTAATTCTTATCAAATTGTTTAACGATTTCTTGCATACCTTTTTGTTACACTCTTGTCCCAGTCTGTCCATTTCGTCCTGCAAATTTAGACAACATCAGCTGAATAATAGCCACATCTGACACATCTGACACATCAGCAGGTGAATATGTTATCTTGTCACTGTTAGAGAGAAAAGTAGTCTTATTTTTCTGAAAGGGGAATAACTCTGCCAGGCATAGTGAAACCTTGAGACCTTAAGATGCTGAACTGTATACAATTCAAAAAGCTCATTATATAAGACATTTCCCAACATATCATTGTAAAAAGTCTAATTGCATTCAAAACGAGAAATTATAATATACTTGTATCCATAAACCTGACAACCTTTGGGGAAAGTGCATTTTAGGGAATGTTTTCATGCGTAAAACTCAATGAAGTGAAAAGCAGGTGACTGGCCTCATTTTAAGTTAGTTTCAATGTTATTAGTTATGAAAATTAAATACCGCTTAAGCTGGTGATATGGGGCGGGAGTATTGATGCACTTTTAGGAACTGCTCATGAACAGACCCTGTTTGCATTTTTCTTTTTACCTTGCTAATTTTGCTTTCAAAGGAACCCCCAATATCTGAATTTAAGAAACTGGGTATATTTTGCAAACCTATAATGGCACTTTTAGGGGAAAATATAACAAATGTACCGTCTTTAATATTCATAGATAAGTTTGTATAAATATATATATATATGTGTAATGATATTTGGCAGTATTTTGAAGTTATTTATCAACAACAGGTGATGAACAAATATGAACGGGTATCTGATTTCCCTAGGACGAGGCATAACGATGTATGATACATGTCTTTAATTGTCACAGCCAGACAGTTTTTGGTGACAGGGAGCCAATGCTATCAGTCAGACTTTTGAGCAATGCGGATCCAAATGACATGCATTTGTAGGCAACTCATCTGGGTCCATCCTGTTTGCAAAAGCTGATACGGAAAAGGCCGTTGTGGTATTCTTATGCACATACTATACCTGCACCTCGGTACTAAAAGCATCATGGAGTAATGGCGCATCGCCAACTAAAAAATATTGAAATTACCACAAAGAACCATATCATTTAACATATATTTACTAGACTGATTATATTAGTTATTAATTACTGTTGATTGAATTTGAAAATACTAATAGTAATGTGATTAAAAACACTGAGATGTTATGGTAGTGGTACCTTAACCTTTAGCCAGCTGAGCAAGTTTTACAGGTTTTTTCATCTACTACATTTCAAAAACATAAGCTACAGTCAATGTTTCTACCAAAATGCAATCAGGGTGTCAAACAGTTTGGATCATCTGGATCCAAAATGTTTGCATAGGTATTCACTCATCCGCCTATAGCAGGCTAAAGTTTCAGTAAATTCGACAATTACATATTACATATATCAGAAATGAGACACTTGGGGATTACGAAACCTATAAATAAAAGTTATTTATCCCAAAGTTTGTTGCATGTTGTATTCATTCAATCATTGTGTCTAATACGAGGCTTTTTGCAGACGAGTGTGTGGTTTACACAGAGATTCTCCTAAATATACATACATTCTGCAAGAAGATTGGAGACAAATTGACTGCATTAGTAAAAGGTGACTATGTTTCTCACATTTCTATCATTCCCCTTAACCACCCGTCGCGTAATAGTAAATAGTGACTGAGACGACGTCAAATTTAGTTGAAATATCGACAGCAGCAGTGAATATTATTCAGCTTCAGTTTCTGGCACAGGCTCTGGTAACTTTTGGTAATCTAATACGTTTTTAGATAACATCTCATACATTAAAAAACCAATTGTGTACTGATGTCTCGACATGTATCAATCGAATTCCAAACTTCACTTGTTGCATATATTTTGTTGGTATCTACCGGAAATCATGGCTGTGTACCAACGTAGGATCGGCAATGGTGATTTCCCCTGTTTGGTAATGTATAAAATATGATCAAAACAAACTGAGATGGGACAATTACCGGTATCTCTCGTAATTATTGCTTACGAGGTTTTTTAAGAAATAGTTATATATCATGAATTGTTCCAACAGTATATTCATGTTGGTGATATACTAGTTAGGCATATATTTTGCGAAGTGTTTCTATCCCCAAGTTCTTTTCGGAGGAGACACGCAAACCAGGTCACGTATACGTATGATGATGATGATGGTGATGATAATACTGATATATAATAATGATAAAAATCACTACTACTACTATTAATACTACTATTACTACTACTACTACTACTACTACTACTACTACTACTACTACTACTACTACTGCACTAATACTACTAGTAGTCTACTACTACTACTACTATTACTACTACTACTATTACTACTACTACAACTACTCCTGACACTGCTGCTGCTTCTACTACTACTACTACTACTGCACTACTACTAGTAGTAGTCTACTACTACTACTGCTACTACTACTACTACTACTACTATTACTACTACTACAACTACTACTGACACTGCTGCTGCTTCTACTTCTACTACTAATACTACTACTACAACTACTACTGACACTGCTGCTGCTGCTGCTACTACTACTTCTACTACTACTACTACTACTAATAATAATAATGGTATAAAATAAGAATAATAACAATAACATATCATTATTAATATTGATTTCTCTTTCTCTTTTTGTATTGAATATGCTATGACCATTAATGCAATTTGTAGATATAGACTAGTCGAAAATCTCAAAAAAGTGCTTTTAAAAAATTCTAGAGGCATTTTTAGGGAAAAGTTGACAGACCACTTTTTTAGCATAATTTGTCTTTGCGAAATCAATTTTGCAGTTTGGCACCCTCTCCAGTGGCTGTAAATGCTTCAAAATAGTCAAAATAAAATGTGGGAAAGTTTCTTTTTTTCTCGTTATTTTTAGCAACCAACTGTAAATGAAATAAAATCTTGAGTACAATAATCACTTTAACCTTTACTCCATGACTTGTTTCCAGTATGGAGGCAAGATGGTTACTTTAAGCAGGCTAAAAGTAAAGCAGAATGCTCTTTAAGGAGCACTTCTGCTTTACTTTTACCCTGCTTTAAGGTACCATCTATGATATAGGAAATATTTCTTTTGGTGCATATTCATGTCTGTATAAAATGAAAGTATTTTCTTGAGTGGAGGAATAAATTAAATGTGTTAAAATAGACATCTATGGAGTAAAGGGTTAAAGTGCATCATGATCTACTAAATTATTATCTAAAATGCATAGTGCTGCAGTGGAGAAGACATGATTATTTCTCGTTTTAATGAAATTTAACGCAAACGGAATGTAATAAAATGTTGGACATAACAGGTGTTTGAAAATGTTGACAATGTATTAAAAATCTGACTTGCAGTTTTGAGCTTGATCTAATGCCAATATGCTCAAAATCAGACCTGGGAACAAACTGTATGCATTGTTTTAGCACAAGGACATTTATTTGGAAAGAGTAACATTTTCTCCACTTAAGTGACTCTTGATATGTGTACATACCGGAATTTCAAATTGGTATCATTGTCAACCGATTTATTGCTTATACCGGTATAAAATATAAAGAACATCTTATTTTGTCATTTAATCATTTGCACAGCTCTTATTCATTGCTACAGTTGTCATTTTCCTTGTATTTGCATTGTGAAGTGCACAGCAAATGCGACTTTCTGCACATGCACCGTAAGCTCACAAACCGGTGTTGCAGTTACAGGAAATTAATTCCAGGCATTACTGGGGAACAGGTGGCAATTGTTCTCGCTCTGTTTCCAACCCAATGACTTGGGTGATGGTAGATCTGGGTAATTCAGATGAGCTTGATTCCACTAATGCAGGTAAAGTGAGCGCTTCACGTGAAAAGATAGTGCATCACTTGCTGGGGGGTGACTCTGGCGCACGGGACTTGATGATGAGAAGAGATCTAGCTTTGTTAACTGAATCAAGCTGTACCGCATTGTACATTTTGCCGACAAACCGTTCGGCATCTTTAGCAGTTTCTTCTGTAATATCTCCATTTCCAAGGTTTTGCATCAATTCATGGTGCTCTACAAAGACTTTCCATGCAGTCGCTTTGCTGTGACCAGCGAAGAATGATGTATTATTACTTCCAGTCAAAGCATGAAAGGCTGGAATGGCTGCCAAAGCAGTCGGTCTATACACCATCTGTTCTATTATAGTGTGAATAGGAATATATTTTCTTTTCTTTGTTGTACCTGCTTTGAGCCAGAGTTTGGTGAAGGACAATCGATGGAAGTTAGACAAAAGAAGAGCTAAAATGCAGTATCTCTGGCCTGAACAACTATTTTGTCAGCTTGACTTTTCACACAATGTCAAATGATACGAGTGTCATCTTCTTCATGTCGAGCTGCAAGTATTGATGTGTCCACATCAGGGTTGGTTGATTCAGCTGTCTCCTCATCAGTAAACCATCCAGCCACCATGTTGGTTTTGTTATGCTGTCCATGCTCTACTGCCTGTTCAGAGAGAAACCGTGCCAGGTCAGCCTTGTTCTCTCCTAAAGCCAGGAAATTATTCCAATCAGCTGGCAAGTGCACCTCACGAATATCATTAACTCTTCGAATGGGTCTGATACCCTTGGCACGCCTCTTCCATGTTCCAGAATTGATCGATCGACACCTATTTTATACCTGTCGAATGCAATCTCAATGCGTCCAAATAAAATAGCCAATCTGCAGGACAGTGTTTATGAAAACAGCTGCTAAATCCCCAAATGTAAAACTTCCCTTTGGCCTCGCAATGCCAATTACCAAGGCTTGTCTATCAATAATAATGGTAGCAGTGTTACGTAGCTCAGCTGGTGCCAACACTTGTGGGCACGGTATGTTTTCAGTCAGAACTTGTGATAGAATGGCATTAGATTTTGTGCGAATGTCACTATTCATTTCTGCAAGTGCATTCGGTACAGGCAATAATTTATAGGATAGGACGTCATCTAGTGGCTTGGTGTAGTGTACATGCTAATCCTACATGTTTGGGTGTCCATTTATCTCCACCACTGACATTGTTGAAGGGAGGTGAACTAGGTATTGTCCAATACTCCGTATTTTATCTTGAAGTTTTAACTCACACGGAGATAATTCTTTTTCTTCAGCTCCAACTTCATCACCAGTTTCAATAAAATCACCTTCTAGAAGACATTGTTCACCGAAAAGCATCCTCACTTATATTGAAACCTTCATATGAACGCTGGGCCATTATTTCAGACCGCAGTTTAAACGCAACATGTACCATTTCCAAAAACGAATCATCCACTGGCTGATAAGAGGGCATGGTAGGGACATCTTCTTCAGTTATTAGCTTTGAAATTGGGACATGTCCATATTTTTTTGGAACTAGCAATGTTTGTCTGTCTTCAACAGCTTGGCTGTGAATAACAACAAACTCAAAAATGTTGCTTATACATGATTTAAGTTTTTCCTTGAAAAATGTTCACCTGCTTATGAAACAAGACGGAATGGCAATATCAGCTGTTTCAGTCAGGTGACAATATCGTTTCCATACATCTGAAAGCTTAACTACTTGACCTTGTTTTGCTGCACCCTCCAGTTCTTCTATAAGCCATTGCATAGCAAGATCTGTATTATGGTGTTTTCCTTTCTTTTTGATGTATTTCTGAGAAACAGGTAGCATGGTATTTGTCCTCGGAGGCTATAAGATCATTTATCACAGATAGTCGTATACTGGTAACTTGGTCATAATGAGACGCATCAAGGATTTGCTGGCTCATCTTCATTGTGGTCACAGATGACAATTTTATCTTGGTACTTGCATCCTGACAAAACATACATGAGGCCCAATCGAAAGGTTTTATAGAGCTACGAAGTCTAGAGGGTGACCTTAATGGCAAAGCTTGGGCTGACGTGCTTGTACTAGCTTCACAGGACTCAGACAAGTTTCGGTTTTGCAGTCTAGATAAGTTTGTTTTGCTAGTAAAACTAGATAAACAAGATTTGTGCCAAAATAAGGAATCATGGCTGGTACTAAATATCGAAAGAAGTCTCTCTATTGCTGTTCTGTTTTGTCTGTCTCTATGTTTCTGACGAACTTGCACAGAATATTTCAGTTTTCTTAGTCTTTGTTCTGTAGCACTAAACAGAGTGTCACTTTTCTTCGCCTGACAGATAATGCATTCTGAAGTACCAACTGATCTTTCCCTTTTAAGGTTCAGTAATGACTCCATAATGCAATACGTTCTTTAAATGTACCAAATATACATTTCACACGATGGACATCCTTCATCTGAAACAAAAGAACAATGAGAAGGTAATTCAATCATATGAAAACTGTTTTTTTTTTTTTTTTTTTTTTTTTTTTTTTTTTTGGGGGGGGGCGGGGTTCACAATAATCATGAAGCAAATTGAGTTTTAAAATAGATTTGCGAATGGTTTTATTAATGGCAAAATTTAAAAAAAAAAACTGTTCATCTATCAATGTAAGATTTTTTAATAGTTTAAGTTCCAATGTTCATTTCTTACCTATCGTACTTGGTGCAATATAACTTGGAACGATCGTCAATCTCAAATGTTCTGCATCTGAAATAGATAGTTTATTATAGATTTAAAGATCATAACATTGAAATTTATTGTGAAAAAAAGTTTGGAAAGAAAACTTTTTGCTGTATCCATATATTCACATTTTGTAATTATGGCCCAAATAGGATTCCGTAGAATATTTATTTTAACATAATGTTTCCTCTGTTCCCTGTTAATTTTTCATTTTTGTAGAAATATATATATTTAAAAAACAATGACAGAATATAGTAGTTAATTCTTAAAATATGATCTAGTTATTGCAAACATGAAAGTGAAATCAACACATCAACATAGCAACTCGTTCTGATTCCTGCTTGAAGTTTGTCTCACATTAATTCCCTGATTAATTATTCCAGAGGACTCTTATATGAGGAAACTGTGATTACTGTTAGATATTTGTCAACCGTTGTAATGAATCACCTACTTTTGTGTCTGCTTTATTGTCGCAAAGGTTCAGTTTCTACTGTAATCGAATGACAGCGGGTTAAAACTCTTCTTTATATCCACCATTTTTTATGACGTCACAAGGTCAAAACATGGTAAAACTCAAGTATGGTGAGTTATAAAGGACAAAAGTCGACAATTAACATGCAATTAAAACAATTTCCAATTAATTTTTGATTTTTTTTCACAAAAATTGAAATAATATTGATGTAATATGAAAACGATGAAATTGAGTATATATTTGGCAGCTGCAAAAATACATATTACGCTAATCTGACCAAAAGAACCCACCAGAAATAAAGGCTAATCTATCGTTTTGACGGCCATTTTGTTTTTCACCATTTTGAGACTTTCAACTTCATTGGAGAGAGTGACAGACAACAGAAATGGATTCAGCACACTCAAATTATGATAAAACATGGTTTGTCAACTTTTCCCCCAAAATGCCTCTAGGAGTGTGATTTCTCCCAAATCCGACCAGTCTATAGCCGTTTTCCTTGACTGTGATTGTGTGACTATATAACTGTACGCAATATCCATATGTAAATGTTTCTTGCCTAAAGCGAGTATGACCCTGTAATGTCACAGATAGGTCTAATTATGGGGATTTATTTCAGGTTGTAACTTTACTCTTTACCTCATTAATATTCATGTGAGAGATAATGGCATCATGGATTTTAGTTACTGGTAGATCACTGTTTATACTGGTATATGGACAGGATCTGCTCTGTTTACTTATCAAACTATAGTAGACATGACTCCACAGTTTCAACCAATACCACAACAATTCTGTCTACAAATGTCATGCAGAGTAGACCCAGATCAGATGGTTCTGGCCCTGCAGAATCAGATCCATATTAGTTCATAGGCAAACAGAGAAGACTGATCAGACAGCTTCTGTAGAAGATGACTGGTATTGGCCTAATCTGTTGAAATATATATAATATGTGAAAAGGCGTCCTTATGAGGATAAATGTTAACTATGCCTTTGTAAGCAAAACGCAAACTCAGATTAGACAGCTCCAGGAGTTTTCTGATAAGGATTTGCTCTGTTTACTTATGGAATAATAAAAATCTTATCCATAGCCAAATGTGTCCTGGTTGTATGCCACTATAACATTATGTTAATTAATACTTGGTATAAGTACTAAAATATTCATTGAAAAGAGGGTTTATGATGTATCAAAGGACTTTAGAACGTTCTAGTAGTACTTTCACAATTATCGTAACACTTTATTCCATAAATACACCGCTAAACGCCTTTGCAAACATAGTAGTCCCAGATCAAATGACATCTTTAGGAGCTGTTTGATCCGGGTATGCTCTGTTTGCTTACAGTGTAATACAGATCTGGTGAAACAATTTCTGCAATAGCCAACTATTTTGTGTTCATTAACCATTGTGAAATTTAAGCCAATTAATATTTATGATCTTTTAGTAGTTCTCACATAAATGTTCATGGAGTAAGGGTAAATAAATTGGAGTAAAATTTACATTTTGCAGTCACCTACTTTTAAATGCACCCAGTCAGTTATGCAATATATATTCTATTCCATTACTCCCAGTCAGTTATGCAATTTCTACTCAACTCCATTACTCCCAATCATTCATGCAATATCTACTCTACTCCATTACTCCCAGTTAGTCATGCAATACCTACTCTACTCCATTACTCCTAGTCATTCATGCAATATTTACTCTACTGTCATTAATCCCAGTCATTTATGCAATATCTACTCTTCTGCATTAATACGTTTTTCTACCCTTATGCAGACACATTATACTCAGATCAGATGGTTCCTGTAGGAGCCGTTTAATCATGGTCTGCTCTGTTTTCTTATGAAATGATAAAGATATAATTATACAGTTTCTGCTACAACTTAACATTCGTGTATTCTTATGCAATAAGAAAATAATCTAATCATGATTCATGACGTCATTATTTCTGACTTGAGTACTCACGAACTAAAGGGTTAAACCTTTACCTCATGAATATTCATTCAAGACCATGTCTGTAATACATATTCATTAATTCAATATTTGTACTTATTGTGCCACCTAAAGACCATTTCTGAAATCCATTTAGAATGTTAGAAGGAAGTTGACGTTAAAATAAATTATTCCACTTTCTATTTTTAGATCCTGTGAACTACTGTGCAATGGACCGGCATAGTGCATATAACTCTCATGGCCATTCACCCGAGGTCCGTTTATGTGTATCAAGGGTTTAGTGCTAAACAATTGTAAATACATTCATTGATATCTAGAAACTGTGGCAAAAGAGTCCTTTCTAAAAACAAATCTTTCTTTCATTTCTTTCCTAACAAACATTATTTATTTTCATTGAAGACGAGTTACTCGGCATCTGGTCTGGACTCACACTGCTTGTAAAGGTGATTGCTGTGTTGCCCATAAAATACAGGTACAAACGTTTTGAGCTGTGTCATAAAAATGGTAGGTACAATCGTTTTGCTGTGCTCCATAATAAATGCAGGTACAATAGTTTTGTACTGCACCGTAAAAATATGGGTACAATAGTTTTGTGCTTTCCAATAAAAACATAAAAATGCAGGTACAAGAGTTTTGTGCTGTCCTGTAAAAGTATAGGTACAGTAGTTTGGTGCTGCCCCAAACAGTAGGTATGCTAGTTTTGTGTCGCCCCATAAAATATAGGTTTTGTGTTGCCCTGTAAAAATGTAGGTAGGTATACTAGTTCTGTTTTGCCCGATAAACTGCATGTTCAATGTCCTTTGTCTTGCCTAGGTAGGGTTAATATGAAGAAAAAAAACAGTCGAACAGAGAAAGCCACACACGAAAGTACACTGCACCAAACACCATCAAACAAAAAACGGCACATCCACAATACAAAACCTAACGGGACGCATATCAAGAATGAAACATTAGGAAACCTTATTGATTTTGACGCTTGTCGAACTCATATTGCGGAAGCTATTCAAGAATTCTGCATCAAATAGTGTCGACGAGAACATGTTGATGTTAATGCCTTTTCGGATTGGAAGAAATGTATTTTTGATATTATAGATACGCGTATTACTTTTTACAAATCAAATTACCATCTTTTACCACTTCGACCTAGATTTACATTTCGCTATTTGAAGAAAAAACATTTCTAATTTTCATTCAAATTATGTTCTTGTTCCAGCTGACAAGGCGTCAAACAATGTAATCATTATTTGAAGATTGTATTATGTTGATGTTTTAAAGAAGGAGCTAACTGATTCACATACTTATATAACAGTTCCAACACCTGGAAAAGATATAGTCTCAATAATTTTAAGTCTGGTCCTAACATAAAACAACATAAACTTTCTACTTTGTACTGGATTCCGAAACTGCATAAAAAACCTTTATG
Organism: Azorinus chamasolen; assembly: GCA_963576725.1. Taxonomy (NCBI): domain Eukaryota; kingdom Metazoa; phylum Mollusca; class Bivalvia; order Cardiida; family Solecurtidae; genus Azorinus; species Azorinus chamasolen. The sequence goes on along the minus strand of OY755250.1, from coordinate 31,367,771 downwards.
AGGCGCGTTTTATAGCCAACTCTAGCTGTTGTACTACTACTAAAATATCTAAACATTTGACGTCCTGTCTTACTACGATCAAAGAACATGAAAAACGTTACTGTGATAAAATATATGAAAATTCTGGTATTAATATTTTTTGGTCCATTACAAATTCAAACGATGTTTTAACGAAACTTGAAAATGAACAGTATAACATTTCTTCACTGAGCTCTAATGATTTCTCAACACTCTATACTACTCTACCTCGCCATCTTATTAAGGATAAACTTATTAAATTAATAGATAAAACCTTTGCCAGAGAAAACAAAATGTTCATTGCTTGTAATGTTCAACGTTCATTCTTTTCTAATTCAGAAGTTGAACATTACACAATGTGGACTTGTCTTGATGTTTGTAGATCTCTTACCTTTCTTTTAGATAATATATTTGTGCGTTATGGGGGTACCATATATCGTCAAGTTGTTGGTATACCGATGCCCCTCTTGTTGCAGATTTGTTTTTGTATTGCTATGTGAGGGATTTTATGCTTAGCTTAAAACCTGATACACAGACCGATATTGTTAATGCTTTTAATAAAATTTCAAGGTATTTAGACGATATTTTGAATTTAGATAATCCTTATTTTGAAACTATGATTTCTTCAATTTACCCAAAAGATCTGTCTTTAAACAAAGCGAATCAATCTGACATTATAGCTTCATTTTGAGATTTGAATCTTTCAATTACAAATGATAAACTTTCTTCCAAAATATACGATAAAAGAGGAGATTTTAATTTTAAAATTGTTAATTATCCTTTTCTAGATGGAGATGTGCCCCGTTGTACATCTTATTGGGTTAATATTTCTCAACTTATTCGGTTTGCCCGAGCCTGTTCTTTGCTTGAAGATTTTAATAGTCGTAATTTAGTTATAACTGATAAACTTCTTAAGGAAGGTTACAGATATCACGAACTTCGGAAAACGTTTTCTAAATTTTATTATCGAAATTTACCACTCATTAGTAAATATAATTGCAATCTACGGACGTTACTGCAGCAAGGCATTTCTCAACCAGACTTTTATGGGGATGTTATCTACAAACTTAGGAAAATTCGGGGTCATATCCATTTTCATGATTTGTTTATAAAACGCATTAAAACATTTAAGAAGAAAGGTTATGATCCCATTATATTGCAACGCACTGCATGTTTGGTTATCGACCCTTTTACAGTCGGTAGCTACGCTTCCCTCTTTGCTTGCGCGATGACGGGCCGAGGGTAGTACTCTATGATGGTATACTCTTAAACTCGGATACGGGATGAGCTTACCAGACTCATGTATTACTCTTACCCTGTCGTGCCCTTGACGGCTTACCTGCAGGTGCTCTGACTTCAGCAAAGTCATTGAGTACATATTTGACAGATTGTCACTGTTATTATGCTATGTTTTACATGTTGTCCTGTTTTCACCGTCGTCTATGTTGTGGGTAAGTCCGGCGGGGATGATTTATTGACACTATTTGTAAAGCTAGGGTGACTTTGAGAGAAGTGTGAGGTTAGGACGTCAGTAAACCGGTTTAAACCCCCAGTGGTGTTTTTGCTACTGACCGTGCCAATGCGGTACTCTCTTTGTCACCCTTCCTTTTGTTTGCCTTACGTCTTTGTGCTTGTGATTTTGTTCATGTGTGGAGTGTTTGTCTCTAGTTCTTGTGTGTCTGTTGATGTTTTCTGTGTTTATCTCGGGGATGAGTGTGCGTTTGGGTGTGTGGTTGTGTGTGTGTATATGTGTGCCATGCTGTCTATCGGTGTTTTGGTGGTAGTTGCGTCTTGTATGTGGCTTTGCCTGCTTGACATGTGGTATATTAAATAACAAAGGTACGAAAATGAGTCATGCAGGAAACACCACATACAGAACAAACAACCCCCCGAATAGCAACACAAGGAAACAGCAAATGTACATAACTATAAAAACATCAAGAGACGCACAAAGACAAAACAAACATACAATAGGGGGAGATGGAAGTACCGCCTTGGAACGGTAAGTAACTAAAGTCACTTAGGGGTTAAACCGGTTGTATTGCTCCATTAGCAGTTAGTAGTAAGTGCTGTCCCATAACAATGTAGGTACACTAGTTTTATGCTGCCGAGGTACACATTTTTTGTGCTGCCCAATACAAGTGTGGGTGAAATAGTTTTGTCCGATCAAATGTAAATACAATAGTTTTTTGGTGCCCCATGAAAAAGATAGGTACAAGAGGATTGTCCTGACCCATAAAACTGTATGTTTTGTGCTGTCTTATAAACGTAGGTGCATTTGTTTTGTGTTGCCACAACAAAATAAACGTAGGTTAAATGGTTTTGTGCTGCCCGATAAAAATTTACGTACCATAGTTTTGTGCTGCCCCATGAAAATGTAGGTACAGTGGGTTTGTGCTGCCCCATAAAAATGTACGGACAATAGTTTTGTGTTGCCCAATGAAAATGTAGGTACAGTGGGTTTGTGCTGCCTGAGACAGATGTAGATACAATAGTTTTGTGCTGCCCCATGAACAAATAGGTACAACAAATTATTGATTTGTGCTGCCCCAGAAAAACGTAGGTACAATAGCTTAGTGCTGCCCTTGAACAATGTTGGAAAATACAAAAATACAAGATGTGTGTTGATATATAAAAATCTACGTAGGGTAGTATTGTGTTGCCCGTAAAAATGTAGGTTCAATAGTTTGTGCTATCACAGAAGAAAATGTAGGAATGCACACTAGTTTTGTGATGACCTATAAAATATGAGTACAATAGTTTTGTGCTGCCCCATAAAAATGTAGGTATAATTCATTTGTGCTGTCCTAGAAAAATGTAGGAAGATATAATATATTTGTGCTGCCACATGTTGGGAGGCACACTAGTTTGTGATTACCTACAAAACATGAGTACAATAGTTTTGTGCTGTCCCATGAATATGAAGGTACAATAAGTGTGTGCTGCCCGAGTAAAATGCAGGTACAATAGTTTAGGCTGCCCTATAAAAATGTACCTACAATACTTGTGTGCTGTCCCATGGAAATATAGGCACATATGTGTTTGCTGCCCTATAATAACGTAGGTGCAATAGTACAATAGTTAAATGCCATAGATAAATGCAGGAAGGTAAATAGTTTTTTGCAAACCAAATATGATGTTATAATAGTTCTGTGCTGCCCAAATATGTAGGTAAAAAAGTAAAAAGTACAGTACCTAGTTATAGTTACTTTCAGTCCGAATGACTGCTCAGCCGACTGTACAGTTACTCCCATAGTCATTGAGTCACTGGCCTACACTATTGAGCACTACTAACATATGGCGCAATCATGCAGCCGCAGTAAAGGCGAGTGACCCTCACGGGTACACTAAAGTTGTGCTGCAGATAGGACACCGAGTTACTCAGCGTCTCGTCTCGAGAAGGGTGCCATCGTTTTAGAAAATAAGTAAATAAGGTAAATAAATGCAAATTCCAAAGGAATAAAGCACATATATAGAAATAGAGCTTGCGACAAAAAGTGAAGTCACTGATCACATACCGCTTTGAAAAGGCGGCGTCTGATCTGGGACTGCACTGTTTGTCGTGGTGCACTTTTGCGACATTGACGGTGAAAGGGTTAACACATCAATTGATTGATATTCATGATATTCATTGTTTCTTAAAAATGAATATCCATACAGTCAAAAGTAAAAAGTTATGATAAAGTTTAAGGGAAATGCAAGCGAGGGAGATGTTTCCTCACTTTCAGTAATATATCTGATTGTAGTTTGTCTGTATCAATACTTGCAAAACATTGGTGTGCATTTTCTCTCATATAAACCCCGGTTAACGTGGGACATTGACTGTTTGTACAACCTTAGTGTGCATTTTCTCTCAGAGAAACCCCAGTTAACGTGGGTCATTGACTGTTTGTGCTCCGGGGTCATTGTTATATATTCTCCGTACCAGAGAAAAGGGAATTATTAACTCTTCGAATGTTAAGTTATTTTGCCGTTTGCTCAATTGTCGTCTGTTGCACAAATGTCGTCTGCAACATTTTTCAAAACCATAAGTTTTCTTTCTCATTGTTTTGTTTGCATGGTTTGAATCTGGGTGAAAATAAACCACTTTAGATCGGAGATATTACATGCATAAGAACTCATCATCATCATCAGCATCATCATCATCATCATCATCATAATCATCATCACAATCTTCATCATCTTCTTCTTCTTCTTCATTATTATTATTGACATTATAAGTATCATTGTTGTTGTTGCAATTTGTGTTGTTATCATTGTTTCTGGTGTTGTTATTATCACCATTATTATTGTCCGTAAGGTTTGACCTGACACTCACTTTCTACCAACGTTCATAGATGAAATCAGGAATATCTGACTTTATAAATGTAATTGTTAAGTGCTTTGCAACATAATCACACATACACCGTAATACATCAGTATTGCTGCAATAGCCTAGTTGAATGTGTCGTTTACTCTAAGGATAAAAAGTCGTGGTTTTGAATCTAGATAAAACCAGTGTTTACACTACTATACAACCTCTCTTATGAAACCTAGCATTAATCGTCTGCGAACTTTCTGCACTACTATCTTGATGAGTCTTCTGTTATCACCGTTCTTGGTTTAAGGGTCGATTTTGAAGGGAAATATTGTATGTACTAATATACACCTTCTAGTATGAAAGTAGCCTCAAACATAGCAAGCAATAAAACAGTGTTTACTTCAAACAAACGTTTTCTTACGCCTCTGCCTCAGTGAGAGCCGTCTTATCAGCGACTGTTCTGCATTGCTTATATGATATAGATAAATCTGACCATGCAGTTACTGTCATTATAACATATTTTCTTCATAATTATTATATCCCAGTTAATCAATACTCATAATGTTATTTTATCTGAATGGAGTAAAGGCTTAACGTTTCACTTGCATCCACGTATAATATTTACTTCATTCGGAATGCTACTGCTCTCGTCGATGATTCCACAGGACTGAGTATGGATCTTGCAGCATAGGATGTCCGGAGAACTTACCTTTTATCACGGTACACTGAACCATTTCAATAAAGACCATTTCACTCTTACTCTGCTATGAAAAATAGTTATTCTCCAATTTTAATACTGTTTCAATTTTGACTAGTTCCTGTTCGTCCAAGAGAAAGGACTGAGCGAGTGTCAAACAGCTCGGACCCTGATGACGAGTGTCAAACAGCTCGGACCCTAATGACGAGTGTCAAACAGCTCGGACCCTGATGACTAGTGTCAAACAGCTCGGACCCTGATGACGAGTATCAAACAGCTCGGACCATGATGACTAGTGTCAAACAGCTCGGACCCTGATGACGAGTGTCAAACAGCTCGGACCCTGATGACGAGTGTCAAACAGCTCGGACCCTGATGACGAGTGTCAAACAGCTCGGACCCTGATGACGGGTGACAAACAGCTCGGACCCTGATGACGAGTGTCAAACAGCTCGGACCCTGATGACTAGTGTCAAACGGCTTGAGAAATGACTATTTACTCAGCATCGACTCTGGATCCAAGCTGTTTTTAAAGGCGAGACAGGTCGCGGTATGTGTGAGAATACACTTGACGAATTTGGAAGCCGAGGATTTACTGTAATGGAGGCGACTCACCCTTCTTACGCTGAACAAAAAACACCCTGCATGTTTGTACCTACACGCGATTCGGTCCAAGTTTTACAAATTATTGACCGGGTTACGAACAACTTGGATCCTGGTGGGAGTATTATTGGATCATGGGTAGTAGCAGTACTAAAAAATAATACACTTTCCGTGGGTAATGCAAGTATAGGTGAATATAATGATAAGTAATATAATAATGGCTTCACCATTCTCATACAGAAATATAGTCTGCTTAAAGCTTAAAGCTATTAGATCGTTTCTCTCCGCCTTTAAAATCAGAGTAGACCCCGTTCAGACGGCGCCTATAGGAGCCCTCTGGTCCGGGCCAGCTCTGTTTGATTATTATATAATAGACATTGTAGATATGATTCTGTCAATGGCAAATATTGTTGTGTCTATGAACTATTATAACAATTAATTTAATGAATATTTATTATATTATTTCTTAAACATTGACCGAAAGTCAAACTGCTTAGATCCTGATGAGACGCCGAGATACTGGGAGTCTCATCTGGACCCAAACTGTTTGAATATTTCCGCCAGATGGCGCTTAACTAGGGAAGGGTTAACCCTTTGCTCCATGCATGTTAATGAAATAATGCATATATAAATATTTATTGGCTTCATATTCATTATAGCATCAAAACAAGACATTTTTTATTCTGGTAGAGACTGTAGAATTAGATTTATATTATTCCTATAGCAACCGTCTGTTCTGGGTCTAAGGTGTATTTATGGAGTAAAGTATAACCCTTACGCTGCCAATGACGGATCTGTTAATTACCAATGCAAACAGTTTGGATCCAGATGAGACGCCGAGTAATTCCGCGTCTCATGAGGGTCCATACTGTTTGTTACTGTTACTATGTTTCTGAAATAAAAATGAAGAAAATCAGAAGAATGAAAATTTGTAACAGACGACAAAGTTAGCAGACGACAGAGTTTGGCAGCGAAATGGTTAAAGGGTGAAACGTTTTTATTCGCACCAATTAAGTACATCTGTTCGCACTCAATCCAGGAACTCATCAAAATTGTCCCACGTATTTATGGTCTCAGTCTCGGAAACCTACCATGGCTCATTAACTATTTACTTCATGAATATTCACGTAAGAAATGATGGTTTATAGATATTTATTACATGGATGTTTATAATGGCGTATGAGCATAGGATCCTCGTTTTTGTCATAGCAGAACGTGTTTAGAATCAGATATTTATTAGTCCTATATACATCTATTTATCTCTTTATCCGATGAATATTTATACAATAAATCATGAATATTTATACAATAAATCATGAATATTTATGCAATAAAACATGACTGCATGAGTATTCATTAACTGAATTTTAAATATGAACACAGGAAGTTTTGTTAATAACAGCAACTGTAGGATCAGATCTAAACAATGTCATAAGTAAACCGAACGGGCACTGATCAGATATGGTTCCCACAGGAGCTGTCTAACCCGGATCTATTCTGTTTGCAAAGGTGTAAATAGGCGTCTCAGACTAGACTCCGTGAGCTCAGTGTTTACAAGTGTTTTGTGCCAAAACTTGTTTCGGTAATGTGTGTCTCTCAGTCTCTCACGGTATCTGTATGTCTGACTCTCTCTCTCTCTCTCTCTCTCTCCCCCTCTCCCTCTCCTTCTCTGCCTGTATGTCTGTCTGTCTGTCTCTCTATCCATATATCCCCGTTCATATATCGCGCTCTCTCTCACACACGCTTTATTTCTCCCTCTCTCCTTTTTTCTTTCTCATTCTCTTACCCTCTATATCCGCATCTTCTTCTCTCTCTCTCTCTGTATCTGGATCTCTGTCTCATTCTGTCGTTCTGTCTATCTCTGTCTGTCTGTTGTCTGTCTATGCCCGCCTCTCTCTCTCTCTCTCTGTCTCTGTCTCTGTCTCTCTCTCTCTCTCCCTGACTCTGTATCTGTCTCTTTCTTTGTCTCACTATCTCTTTGTTCTCTTTGCCCCCTCTCTGTCTGTCTCAGCTCTCTCTATATATAGCTCTCTCTTTGTCTCTCTGTATCTGGCTCTGTGTCTCGTTTTGTCGCTCTGTCTATCTGTGTCTGTCTGTTGTCTGTCTATGCCCGCCTCTCGCTGTAACTTTCTTTGTCTCTCTCTGTCTCTTTCTTTCTCTCTCTCTCTCTCTCTCTCCCTCTCTCTCTCTCTCTCTCTGACTCTATGTATGTCTCTCTGTGTGTCTCACTGTCTCTCTGTCCTCTTTGCCCCCTCTCCTCTGTCTGTATCTGCTCTCTCTCTCTCTCTCTCTCTCACACACACACACACACACACATAAACACACACGCACACAAGCACGTACACACGCACTCACAGAGTCCCCCTCCCTCACTCTCACATCCACGCTCTTTAAGCAATTACTATTTACCCATCACGACAGATGAGTAAAATATGAAACAATTAGTTAATTTGACATTATCTATCACAGGCTTGACGCTTTTTGTCGCTGTTTATTTGAAGCTGTTTTTGTTCATTTATTCAATACTTAGGCAATATCGTATACCGTGTCGAATGATACAGGGCCGTACCCAGAATTTTTTGTCTGTGGGATCCGAGTTGGGGAGGGTACGGGAGTGTTGTCCCCTCCCGGTAGCCGATTTTTTTTTAGTTTTCCGCATTGAATGGTGCAATTTCCTGCCATCTGGATCACTCTATCAATATATAATTTTATGTTATAATATAGGAAATCGACTCCTTTTACAACTTGGTTTAGGTGCAGAAACTTAATACACGATGAATGATCACCAATGTTTCAATGTATGGACTTCGTACAAATCACCCTAACACAAAAGTTGTGATCAAGGCTAAAGCTTTTTGCCATTGACAGACAGACATGTGATCATGACTGAATGCTTTTTCCATTGACCAGACAGGCAGACAGACATATGATTAAAGTTTTGCCTTTGACAAACAGACAGACATTTGTTCATGATTTTTAAAAAATGCTATGGACAGACTCGGCATTATTAATTTCAGAACTAACATCTGCTTATGTCTTTATTTAAGGACATGCATGTTGATCTACCAAGATTGGCAAGAACACAATTAAAAGTAATAAAGAAAACATTTTTTTTTTGAAAAGCATCTCCATTTATTCATTAAAATAAGAAAACATAAGTATATCAGTTGTCTATATAAATACATTTACTTTTAAAAGAAAATGACCATTCTTTTATTCATTGATCATAATGAAAATCCATTTGAATGTTCAAAATTAATTGATTTTATGCAATATGGTTAAAAACTATTATTTTCAGGATTGGGTAAAGGAGAAAAAAAAGATTTGATTTTCTGTAAGTATAAATAACTGAAATGTAAATACATAGATTATTTTGTTTTTTTCTGAACGTAACCAAATTATATATAAAAAGCCAAACATCCAAGTAAATATACACTCAACTAACCATAGCATCACACTAGTTATTTCTTCTAAATGTGAAAACAACCCTGATCAAAACTACACACATTAAATGTAAGAGTTTAACACGAGGATCATGATGGCCCTTTATCGCTCACCTGGTTATAACAGAAATATGTATACATGTACAATGAAAAAGATATTCCATTTTTATCTTATTTTACAATAAACGTTTCAGGGTTTTTTATTTGGCTATATTCCCAATGGCAAAAGGTGTGTTTTTTAGCTATTTTTTAGTACAATCTCAATTTACAAAAAAAAAAATCCAAGAAAAACGGAGTTATTAATTCTTTCATTACTAGTTATTGATCAATACAGTAAAACGTTTATCGGTCGAAGTGCATACTGCTTAGCGTCTTGATATGTCACCCCCGTCCCCTCGTTTTGAGACATTGTCTCCACGCTTGAGTAATTTACGTGTCAAGAGGGTGAAGGGGCCTTAGGCAGGAAATACACTCAATCAGGAAAGGCCCCATATCACATATATCACAGTAGACACAATTTCAAAAAGGTTTAAGCTTTTATTACATTTGTTCTTACTACTGCATTAAACTTTACAATCTTACTTCAACGTTTAAAATTTAACTTTCAAATGTCAGAAATAAAATATAAATGCAATACAGCTGTGATACTGATCAGAAACTTTTGGCACATCACAATATCAAAAAGGCTATATATATATATATAAATGCAATACAACTGAAATACTGGTCAGAATTTTTTGGCACCAGTAAGATAAATTGTATTTTAATTGTCTGTTCTGCGAATTATTAATATCTATCTCTGATCTGGGACCATACCTTATAAATTCACTGAAATGTGTAAGTTTCTAATTAAATTTTAATATGGTTGTGTTTACACCAAAATGCTATTTGCAAATCAAACAGTGCAGACCTTGATGAGAGAACCTAGCTCTGAGAATCACCCATCATAAACTTTTTTCTACATTTGAGGGTTAAATAGATATTCAGATTCAATATCTGAAGTAAGTTTTGATATACATAATACATGTCGCTCGAAAGTATGCTTGATAACTTGTACCTGGTTTAGGTGGTCACCTGCTGTAAATTGCCAAAGTTGCCACGTCCCTAGACTGACAGCAGGCAGCAGGTTAGAAAATATATTTTGAATTGTACAATGAAGCATGTAATGCATTAACCTTGTCCTTCATGTAAATGCCTTTTCACGTATTTTGCAAACAGAGTAGACCCAGATCAGACACTCCTGTAGGAGCTGTCTGATCAGGGCCTGCTCTGTTTGCTAATGGAATTTGACACATCTGTTTTCTGTTATCTTTTTTTAAACCAGACTTTATATATAGTTGAACTTCAATATCTCAAGTTTGGATAATCCGAACTTCAGGGGTAACACTCAGGTCCTTCCAAAATTCACCCAAATATTATTCTAAAATGTACTACTACACAAGTACACTAGGTTCTGTCAACTGTATATGTCACAAAACCTGAAGAATATCAAAATGAAAGAAATATTGATAAAATATGATAACAGACTTTTTTCTGGTAAAATCTTAGGAAATATTTCCTTATTAATAGGTCTGTCATGTAACTAGGCAGTTGCAGACTTTTTTTTAAAACAAAATGGCCAATAATTATGCAAATTAGATTTGACGTTTCCTCTTTTAGATGTTAACTTATGACAACAACTGATCTAAGATAACCAAACAGGTTTTTTCTTACATAATTCAGGTATAGAAAAATCTAAGCAATAATCAGTACGTTTATATCTATTTGTATCTATACTCCTGGTTTCCCCACCCACTAATCTTGTACTCAAATGGAAAGATCAATCGTTCAAAATAATAAATCTTGTAATGCAATTCACATTTCCTTTTAACTCTTCAATTCTTTTAATATGTTTGTTTAAAAGAAAGTCGATAAAAAGTGCCTGTTTCATCAGAATAGCGTGCACCGTTGTAATAATATAATTGACATCAATCTTCTTCGCTTGAGAAAAACAGCTGATTTTACCGGAAGTCATGCGCGCGCAAAGGATTATGGGAAACCGAAACAAACCGAATGTAGTATTTGTGGACAACGTAACAATTCGTATTTTGTCACGACTGGTTCCTAAACAATTTATTTGCTAAACTCAAGTATAGCGACAACCGGAACCAACTCGTGATTACGTTATTCGGGTGTTCTCCGCTTGGGATTACCCTGATTGGTCCATAACAATATAGGCCAAGCGTTTATCACAGCATGCATGACAGCGTGCTAAAGGTGGTATGTCTGTGTAGATAGCTAACAGATAATCTCCCACAGGGAGAAAAAAATATCGGTCACTAAAAAATTTGCCATGGTAAAATTTCAAAACGGTAGGGAAAACTAAAAAGGGCCCATTAATAAAAATGGTATCTTGGCAGCCAGCTTGGGGGGGGGGGGGGGGGTACGTGCCTGTTATACATCATACGTACGCAGGAACTCGAGTAAAAAATCAGTGCACGAAAAAAGGGGTTTTATAGGTAATAACTTGTTCAAAACATGAAGATTTTGCTCTGTTTTACATTTCGTTTCATTAAAGGTGAATGTACCAGTAATGCCTTATTTAGCCTTAACTGATAATGCATTACATTTAATATCAAATTACTTATCTAAAAGGAAACAGCAGGTAAAAATTGGTAATATAGTTAGCAATTGGGCAGACATATCAAAAGGCGTCCCACAAGGCTCCATTATTGGGCCGCTTCTGTTTAATATTTTTATAAATGATATATTTTTATTTATTGATAAATGCTCATTATACAATTATGCTGATGACAACACCTTCATTTCACAGTCCAAATTTTGCGTCCTTAATTCTAACTTTACAGCAAGAAAGCAATGCTCTTATTGACTGGTTTCATTTTAATTGTATGAAGGCAAACCCTGACAAGTTCCAAGCAACAGCCATTGGTAAGAAAACCCATGCAAAATCTCCCTCTTTCAAATAAGGTGGTATTGATATTAAATGTGAAGGTCTTGTGACTTTATTGGGTGTTGACATTGACTTTAAACTATCTTTTGATAATCACATCCAAAGGATCTGCAGAAAATCAGCCACACAACTAAATGTCCTTAAGAGGATTGGTAGGAACCTATGTAAACTGAGTAGATTGACTATATTTCATACCTTTGTATTATCTAATTTTAACTTCTGCAGTCTGGCCTGGCATTTTTGTTCAAAATCTAATACTAGAAAGATTGAGAAAATTCAAAAGAGAGCCCTGAGATTTGTATACGAAAATTACACTGACTCATATGAACTACTTCTTGAAAAAGCCAAACTGCCTGCTCTCCCTATTAGATGTACCAGGACTATGGCTATAGAAATCTTCAAAATTCTGAATGAAATAGCTCCTCCAGTACTATCAGACATTGTTCAAAAAAAGAAACCAGATATAACTTTCGTTACTCAAATATGTTACAGGTACATCGTGTTAAAACAACTACTTACGGTAAGAATTCATTTAAATATGCAGCTCCAGTCCTGTGGAATTCCTTACCAGATCACTATAGAAAGACCTCAGAATTTAACCAGTTCAAAAATCAAATAACTTCTTGGGATGGGAACAATTGTAAATGCTCTGCATGTCATTTTCAAGTGGGATAGCTTTAATATAATGTCTTCCACAGGGCTGGAAAAAACAAATCAGTGTCCTACTGTTCATGTTCAATTTTATTTGCTTTATGTTTACTTCAGCTTTTGTTTGCTTTAGAATAATGTGCTTTATATGGATCATTGCTTACTATGTGATACCTTAGTAGAATGCCGACTGCTTAAATTACTGCCATGTTGAACTTGCAATACTCTGCTTGTTTGCCTTGCTATGCTATTCAATGCTTGCTTATACGCTTAACCTTTTCCCCATTAAATGCCTATTATTGCATTTGCATATAGTGTAAACCCAGATCAGACGACTCATTGAGGAACCATTTGATCAGAGTTTGTTGTGTATGCTATGATTATTCATTTCATGTCTAATAAATTTATGCATATTCAGATTATGGTATATAATGATGGCAAATTTTCTTGCAAAAGTATTTGGCGGGTAAAGGGTTAACTGCATTTTTCCACTGCTTATACGTACATGAATGCCTGCTTGTTTTTAATATTCGAGTAAGAGGAATAGATAGGGGCACACAATACGCAGAACCATTACTCATGTGTGACATAATATATCACTCTCCGTGTACTTATTTAATGTTCCACAGAGGCCTGGTCTCTTTTGAATTCTTTTTTTCTTTGCTGAGCTTCGTTATCATTGATTCAATACTATATACATAGCTTATCTTGCCATCCTTGTGATATCTTTGTAATATGAGTATGTGTGCAATCTATAGTGATCTTACTTGCTTCAGATCTTAAAGAGTATTATATCAATTCTTAGTATCATGGTTGACTCATACTCAGCTTGTTTTAAAATGTATGCGTGTATTTATGTTTTAATTTCCTTTTCTTTGTTGAGCTTTGGCTCTCATTGATTTGGATTTTTTTTCTTTTACAGTTACTTAAAAACACAACTTATCAGGCCATTCTTGTGATATTTATAATTGATAAATTTGTTATATAATAAGTCTGTGTGCTATTTAGAAGGATTTCACCTACTCTCTGATATAGTTTTAGAGCTTTCTTAGTATCATAGCTAAATCATATATTTTTAGCCTGTCTTTAAATTAGATTTATGTCTTAATATTATGTTGATTATGACTATGTGATGTCACTATGTATGTACTGTTATCTTGTCGGTTCAAAGCCCAAATAGGGCTTATGTTGCTTGTTATATATCTTGCCGACGTTAAATAAAACTTATCTTATCTTATCTTATCTTAGCATATAGCACCCGCATGTACACTTAATTTGCAGGTTTTAAATTGCTATTGACGAGTTTATCCATACTATCACATCCGTGTACATGTTACGGCTTCTTCCCAATCAAATGACGCATGCTACGGTCTCATCTACAGCGTTACAGACTCTGCCAGAATGCCTTACGGCATTACATTTTGACTTTATTCTAACATAAGCGACGTGTTTGGTATGCAGTAAAAACCCTCTAAACTACACGTTAAATGTAGCATAAATATCGGTCTTGGAGACATGTGGTAGCTTAATGCAGGGTGAAAGTCATGCAGGCATCTGCCTAAAAGTATCTAAATTCTTCTCTACCAAATTTCCGGCAAGAAGACACACCTATGGCATATTTTAACCTCTTATTATTGAATACCGTTACTATAAATAAGAGGTTAAAATATGGCCTAGGTGTGCCTTCTGGCCATAATGGCACACCTGGTGCCATAATAGCCTGATATAAATAGTAACAAAATAGCCGTAGAAGACTGTCATTACGGAGTCATGTGACCAAAGCCATAATGTCCCGGCGGGCCGATAATCCATAATCGGCCCACACGATCTTTTTCACGTGCAATGCGTTGACGTTAGCAACATAGCTCTAGATCTAGATCTATTCAAACATGGCCGGAGAAAGGGGTTTGATGTTGTTGTCAAATCGTATTCTAGATCCGGAAATCTGTAAAATTTATACAATCGTAAAATTCTATTAAAAATCGATTTCTTTATTTGTATCGATCGGTACAACCTAACTTTGTTTATGTTATTTAAGAAATGAATGACGTGCTCCCGGTGTTCATGAGGTTATGCAACGCATAGCTTTACGAGCAAAGTTAGTGAAGCCCGAAGGGCTTCATGTGAATCTTTGCTCGTAAAGCTATGCGTTGCATAACCTCATGAACACCGGGATCACGTCATTTATTTCTTATATTTATATTCCATTGTATTTCTTATATTTCAACGGATTTTTTTAAATATTATATACCGGTCACGTTATAGCCGCTATCTAGGTCGTTGCCAGGTTCATTTCTAACTTAGTAGGATTGTTGGAGATAACGCACCTTAGGTCACGTGTACATAACACGGAAGTGACGTTACGTCGCTTGGGAACAGACGTTGATTAATAGAGTTTGAATGTAGTACGCAAAGAGAGAATTGAGAGAAGTAAATTGTGAAAGAAGAAGACCTGTCAATCATCTATTCCCGTCCCATATAGACAAGGATATCTATATATGGTATGAAAAATAGTCCCAAACACATATTGTAAATATAGAATGAATACAAGATTTTAATCAGTAAATTGTCCAGCGGAATTCTTGGAAAAGGAGAACCGAATCAAACCGGTATTGAAATGAACGTTCATGGGAAAATGCAACTTTCTTTATAAGGTTATATAAGGACGTTGCAGGGCAAATGTAAATATTCAAAAATGACAGTTGTGACGTCATAATTTCACGTCATCCATCGGAAGTTCTCAAACAAACGTATAAGTGAAAACAGTGTAGTCAAAAGTAAAGTCATCGTTAGTGTTAGTGGTTATTACGTCGGACTGCATATTTTTTGACGGGGATTCGAATCCCCATGATTTCAGGTATGACTAGAGATTCCCTCCTTATATTTGCAAAATTATAGATCTCTAGATCTCTAGGTGGCATATCTATAGATCTATCTAGTAAAATGTTTAAGGTATTCAATAAAAAAGGTCAAAATATGGCCTGTGTGTGCCTTCTGGCCATATTTTAACCTCTTTGTACTTTTATTATTAGATCTAATTGTTGTTTTTACTCTATTATAATTATTACGTTACTGTACATTAATTATTATTATTACATTATTATTATTATTATTATTATTATTATTATTATTATTATTATTTTTATTATTATTATTATCATTATCATTATCATTATTATTATTATGTTCCATAAATGAATGGCCATTTAACCCTTTACAGTTAATGCTCCATAAATACGCCTTTCTATGCCTTTGCAATCAGAGTAGACCAAGATCAGACGGCTCCTGTAGGAGCCGTCTGATCAGGGTCTGCTCTGTTTGCTTATGGTATAATATATACATGCGCATGTATATGATTCTACAGTTTCTGCCATGGCCAAAATATCATGGGTCCATGTGCTTTTATAAACATTAATTAATTGATATGCATGACGTCATACTTTCTTACAATATTGTTCATGGAGTAATGGGTTAAGACCGGTTCTACCGTCGGGGTTTTCCCTGACCCCTTTTTCTTTTGAAATGGTCCTTAAATTTTACAAATGACCCTCAAAATTAAGAGGGTCTGTTATTTACTTTATAGAGAGGGGATCAAGAGGACCCTCAAATTGATCTTTTTGAAGGGGTCAAACGAAAACCCTGTACCGTTTTCGAATGTAATCAAACTTGTATCAGGTGTACATTAGAGCAGACATTATATTTTGACAACTTAGGGCGACTATTTGTATCGCGTTTGTGCAAATTACACCGATGAAATACTGGTAGCATGTAATTCAATCGTAACTACTCGCCGTATTCCGTCAGAGTTCGGGAATATATGTTTACACTGTCCGCCATGTTGGACGGGACTACTTCTTTCCCCCGTGTTATCTCCGAGGTCTTATTTCGATAGAAATAGCCGAGGTGTTCCGAGTGCATGCAATTGTGTTCGACCCGTTGCATTCAATAAAACAATAGACCACACCGCGATATGTCTTATTGAACTCGGGTCTGCCTTGCGTGTGATTAGAGATTATATTAGCATGGTAGATGTATTTGTTTATCATTTATTTATTTATTTATTTGTATATTTGGATTGTGCCATAGTAGAAACACAAACGACAGCGCGTGCAGTAAATGTCTGATTGTACGCTATCTGCTTTGAATATATAATTTGGTTCATGTGTCTAAATACGTTTTAACATACATGTTCAGTATAGAGCCTATCTTAACGTTTTCCTCCAAAGGCTATCTTAGACCCAATCTCTTTGAATGAATCTACCCAAAAGCAGCATTAACTAGAGTAAAGGAAAATGTTAAAATTATGTAGTATTGAAACCATTGTGATAAATAGAGCATTTGCTCATATGCTCTATTTATTACACTGATTTCAAGAAGTGACTTTTACAGAGATATAGAAAGGCGTATTTCTGGAGGAATGGTTAAGTGGCCATTCATTTATTGAACACTGGAGTCTTAACCCTTTACTCTCCATAAATACACCTTTTTGCGGCTTCGCAAACAGGGTATACCCAGACCAGACGTCTGATCAGAGTCTCCTGTGTTTGCTTACGATATACTATAGATGCAATTCTGGTTTCTGTCATGACAAAACTTTCTGTGTTTATTTGTTATTATAATATTTGTCGTGATTTCTTACATGAATATTCATTGAATAAATGATTTCCAAGCCTCTGTTAAAATCACCTGTTGAAACCATTGTGATAAATAGAGCATTTGCTCCTATAGGAGCAAATGCTCTATTTATCACAACGGTTTCACACTACAAAATTCTAAATTTTTCCTTTTCTCTAGTTAATGCTCATTTTCGGTAAATTAATTTAAAATGGCTGGATCCAAAAATAGCCTGTGAGGGAAAGGGTTGAAAGGTGATAAGACCAATTGTCTAACAAACCCGTAATAAGACCCGTTTGACGGCCACTTAAGACAGATTTTACTGAACACCGTAATTAATATTAAAGTATCAATTATCAGTAATCATTTAACCCTTTACTCCATGAATATTCATGGAAGAAGTAATAACATCATGAATATAATTAGATTAATTGCTATAATAGCACATGGACACAGGAACTATTGGTCAGGACAAACACTGTAGAATCTGATCTATATCATATCATAAGCAAACAGAGCAGACCCTGATTAGACGGCTCCTACATGAACCTTCTGATCTGGGTCTACTCTGTTTGCAAAGGCGTAGAAAGGCGTATTTATGGAGGAATGGGTTAAATCCAACGACTATTTAATTCAGACGGGAGAATCTACTACAAAGGTCAGTTTGAATCCGTCCTGTTTTTAAACTTTTACTCAATATATATGAGGGGCATTTCAAAAGTAATGCAACTGGGGTAATACAAAGCGCGCATTTGATACGTTTTTAGCTCACCAGGGTGAGCTTTTGTAATCGCCTGATGTCCGTCGTCCGTCGGCGTGCGTCGTCCGTCGTGCGTCGTCAGTCGTCAACAATTTGAACCTTTAAAAATCTTCTCCTCTGAATCTACAGGGTTCTCAGCTTTCATCTTTGGCACCTAGTATCATCTTAGGTCCTCTACAAAAGTTATATATATTAGAGCCCTGGGGTCAAAATTGGCCCCGCCCCAGGGGTTCCATGTTTTCAATAGAAACATATAGTAAAACTTTGAAAATCTTCTCCTCTGAAACCAGAAGGCTCTCAGCTTTCATATTTGGCACATAGCATCATGTTCAGGTCCTCTATAAAAGTTATATAAATTATGCCCCTGGGGTCAAAATTGGCCCCGCCCCAGGGGTGGGCAGTTTTCAATAGAAACAAATAGTGAAATCTTTGAAAATCTTCTTCTCTGAAACTGGAAGGCTCTCAGCTTTCATTTTTGGCACATATCATTATGTACAGGTCCTCTACAAAAGTTATATAAATTATGGCCCCGGGGTCAAAATTGGTCCTGTCTCAAGGGGGGGGGGGGACAGTTTTCAATAGAAACAAATACTGAAATCTTTGAAATTCTTCTTCTCTGAAATTGGAAGGCTCTCAGCTTTCATATTTGGCACATAGCATCATGTTCAGGTAATCTACAAAAATTATATAAATCATGGCCCGGGGGTTAAAATTAGCCCGCTCCAGGCGTGGGCAGTTTTCAATAGAAACAAATAGTGAAATCTTTGAATATCTTCTTCTTGGAAACTGGGTGGTTCTCAGCCTTCATACTTTGCACGTATCATTATGTTCAGGTCCTCTGCAAAAGGTATATCAATTATGCCCCAGGGGTAAAAATTTACCCCGCCCCAGGGGTAGCCAATTTTCAACAGAAACATATAGTGAAAACTTTGAAAATCTTTTTCTCTGATACTGGAAGGTTCTCAGCTTTCATATTTGGCACATAGCACCATGTCCAGGTCCTCTACAAAAGTTATATAAATTGTGCCTCTTGGGTCAAAATTAGCCCAGCCCCAGACAGGCTAGTTTTCTAAAGAAACATATAGTTAAAACTTTGAAAAGCTTCACCTCTGATTGTCTGGTGAGCGCTTCAGGGCCATTCTGGCCCTCTTGTTATTCATTTTACTATTTACTGAACATGGGAGTCTTAAAACGCAGGTGGCTGCTTAATGCAAGTCAAAAGTAATACAGAAAGTTCCTATAGGAGCTTTCTGCATTACCTTTGACCTGCATTAAGTCACCACTTGTCTTACAGAGCCAAACTTATACCTCTTTTTGATGGCCGCTTAAGATAGGTTCTACTATATAGTATCAATGACTATGTGCTGCGTTTGTCTATGTATTAGCATGAATACAGCGTGGGCACACACAATGTAATTTGTCCGTGTACAGTCTCGTTAAACTGGTGTACTGTAAATCCTATGCACAGCGAGACACCACTTGCTTACAGTTGAACTTCGATAACTCGAACTTCAGGGGACCGTACAAATAAGTTCGAGATAAGACGAGTTCGAGGCATCCGATTTCTAATCTGAATGCTTACTCAATGCTACAGCTTAATACAAGTCTAAAGTAATGCTGAAAGCTCATGTAGAAGCTTTCAGCATTACAATAGACCTATATTAAGCTGTCACATGTGTTTCTAGATATCTATTGCGATACATTTTAGAGCAAATCTGTATTGCAGTTTTGCAGGAACTGAAATTTTTGTTCGAGTTATCCCCCAAGTTCGAGTTATCCGAGTTCGAGATATCGAAGTTCAACTGTAGTTGCATTACTTCTGAAATGCCCCTCATAGCTCACTGTCATATATTGTGGCCGGCACGTGTCGATTGTTCATTTTTCCTTTTTGTGTGCAGACTCGGTTTTTATTGAGTCTGTTCCTGAGCAGTTATTAAAAGTTCAACACTACTCACGTTCCCTATAGACTAGCATCGTCTTACAGCGGTATTCATTTTTTCAAAACCAACAACATTGACTCTAATCATCTCGAAGTACCAGACAATATAACAATACATTTTAATAGTTTGATGGACCCTGTCAGTAGTTCTCCAAAATATGATGGACTCGCTCAGTGATTCCCACCAAAGTGTGTTGCTCTCGGTCAATATTTCTAAGTTTGATGTACTCGGTTAGTAGTTCTCCAAAGTGTGGTGGGCGTGTTCAGTAGATTTCCAAAGCGTGTTGAGTTTGTCCAGTATATCTCCAAAGTGTGTTTGACTTGTCCAGTAGTTCTCCAAAGTGTGTTGGACTTGTTCAGTAGTTCTCCAAGGTGTGTTGGACTTGTCCAATAGATCTCCAAAGTGTATTAGACTTGGTCAATAATTCTCCAAAGTGTGTTTGACTTGTCCAGTAGTTCTCCAAAGTGTGTTGGACTTCTTCAATAGATCTTTAAAGTGTATTGGACTTGGTCAATAATTCTCCAAAGTGTGTTTGACTTGTCCAGTAGTTCTCCAAAGTGTGTTGGACTTGTCCAGTAGATCTCCAAAGTATGTTGGACTTGTCCAGTAGATCTCCAAAGTATGTTGGACTTGTGCAGTAGTTCTCCAAAGTATGTTGGTCTTGTCCAGTAGTTCTCCAAAGTGTGTTGGACTTGTCCAGTAGTTATCCAAAGTGTGTTGGACTTGTCCAGTAGTTATCCAAAGTGTGTTGGACTTGTCCAGTAGTTATCCAAAGTGCTGAAGTGTGTTCGACTTGTGCAGTATATCTCCAAAGTGTGTTGGACTTGTCCAGTAGAGCTCAAAAGTGTGTTGGACTTGTGCAGTAGTTCTTCAAAGTGTGTTGGACTTGTGCAGTAATTCTCCAAAGTGTGTTGGACTTGTCCAGTAGATCTCCAGAGTGTGTTGGACTTGCCAAGTAGTTCTCCAAAGTGTGTTGGACTTGTACAGTAGTTCTCCAACGTGTGTTAGAATTGTCCAGTAGATCTGCAAAGTGTGTTGGACTTGTCCAGTTGTTCTCCAAAGTGCTGAAGTGTGTTCGACTTGTGCAGTATATGTATGTGTAAAGTGTGTTAGACTTTTTTAGTAGTTCTTCAAAGTGTTTTGGACTTTTTCAGTAGTTCTCCAAAGTGTGTTGGACTTGGTCAGCAGTTTTCCAAAGTGTGTTAGGTTTGTTCGTTTGAAAGACTCGGTCAGTAATTCTCTAAATTTAAGCTAAATTAGCTATTCAGTATTCCATTGACTTGGGCGGAAAATCCCCAGAATTTGAATTCCTCGGTCAGTAGTTCTCCATACTTCGCCGGAAGTTATCGAAAGCTTGATGGACGCAGTCAGTAGTTTTTCATACTTCACATGACTCGGTCAGTAGCTATACAAATTTCGCATCAATCGGTCAGTTGTTCTCCATACTTCGCATGACTTGGTCAGTAGTTCTCCATACTTCGCATGACTCGGTCAGTAGTTCTCTATACTTCGCATGACTCGGTCAGTAGTTCTCTATACTTCGCATGACTCGAGCAGTAGCTATCCATACTTCGCATGATTTGGTCAGAAGTTTTCAAAAGCTTGATGGACTCAGGCAGTCAGTAGTTTTCCATACTTCACATGGCTCGGTCAGTAGCTATACAAATTTGGCATGACTCGGTTAGTAGTTCTCTATACTTCGCATGACTCAGTCAGTAGTTCTCCATACTTCGCATGACTCGAGCAGTAGCTATCCATACTTCGCATGAATTGGTCAGAAGTTTTCAAAAGCTTGATGGACTCATGCAGTCAGTAGTTTTCCATACTTCACATGACTCGGTCAGTAGCTATCCAAATTTAGCATGACTCGGGCAATAGTTCTTCATACTTTGCATGATTCGATCACTAGTTTTCAAAGGTCTGACAGACTCGGTCAGTAGCTGTTCAAATTTCAAATGACCCTAACATTAGTTACCCAAACATATTTAGATACCACCTCTTTGAATAAATCTACCGAAAAGGAGCATTAACTAGAGAAGAGGAAAAAAATAGAATTTTGTAATTTGAAACCATTGTGATAAATAGAGCATTTGCACCTTTAGGACCAAATGCTTTATTTACCACAATGGTTTTACAAAGTGACTTTTTCAGAGTCGCCAAAAGTCTTCAATATGAGAAAATGGGTTTAATGACCAAGTCAGTAGCTCTAAAAATGTGATGGATTTGATCAGTAGTTCTCAAATGTTTTCTCTTTCATATTGAATCAGTTAATTGTTATCAAAAGCTTGAACGAATATAAAGTGAGACAATATACAACATACCGGGATAAGGAACAACAGGCGTTTAGTATTCGTTTTGGCGGCCGTAAAAGGGAGACCCGTACTTGTTACGTTATACAGTAAAACCCCGCTAATGCGACCACCTAATGCGACAACTTAAACAAATATGGATGTTTTCATAAGCAGGTGGTTGCTTAATGCAGGACGAACGTTATGCAGAAAGCTCCTATAGGAGCTTTCTGCATAACTTTCGTCCTGCATTAAGCTACCACCTGCCCTTGTCACTGTGAATTATGCCCCTTTTTGGTGGTCGCATTAGCGGGGTTTTACTGTATATGATCCCTCGGGTTGAAACATTTCAACGCTTTTAGTTATGAAAATTGAATGACGCCGCTTAACCCTTTAGGCGCCAAATTTCTAATTGTCGTCTACAATCCAATTTGGTTAAATCATTCGATAAAATAAGTAAATAAGATAAGATAAACAAATGCAACTTTCAAAGGAATAAAGTACATATATAAGAATAGAGTTTGAGACAAAAAGTGAAGCCCCTGATCAGACGCCGCCTTGAAAAGGTGTCGTCTGATCTGGGACTGCAATAATTGTCAATTAAATTGCGATATTGGCGGTGAGAGGGTTAAGCCGATGCTAGGTTATATTCAAAACTGAGCCTCTCTGTCTGAGAAAGGAATCTAATTGCAAACACTGGATACCAAGATCACCAATCATGTATATAATAAGGTGGCTGGTCAAGTGTTGGGAAGATTGAGAATAAACTGCTTGGTATGTTGATGGGTGATACATTTGCAGTTCCTGACCAGACTGGTTATTTTCTACGACATTTGTAGAGAGCATCTCGTATACTTGTATTCTCTTTTTTCATTCCAGATGCGTGTCTTCTCGAAGCAGAACGTGTTGTTTTTTGTCGTTTTGTCATCAATATTGTTATTTATGTACTCCGGGAGACGGTTCTTTTTTAAAGTCACCAACGAGACTTTGGTTAATAATGTCGGTATAAGTATGCGAGAGAAAGACAATATAACCCCGTTTAAAAAGGCATCTAATAAAGAGGAAACAACTATTCATGGACAAGAGAATATCAGTGTATACAAGAACGAGAACCTACCTTATAAGGTTGGGGCTAAATCGTTTTACCTATTTACCGTTCTAGCCCATCAGGACGAAAACAGTACCTGGGACAAACTATTTTTTACCGGATGGGAAGTTTTGTCTGCTCACAAAAGGAAATATAAATGCTGCTACATGTTCGAGAATGGAAAAGTGATGGATGGAATAAGCGCATATAAGAACTATTTCAGAGGGAGACAAGGCCTACAAGCCATACAAGTGGTTTGTGACATCAGAACTATAACTATGACGGAAATACCGAAATGGGCTTCTCTGGGCTTGTTTAAAGAATCATGTAAGCATGTGAAGGCTTACCACACTATAGTGTACAGACAAAGGGAGAAAACTAAACAATTTGCGATATGTGGAAAGATATTGTATGGACAGAAAGACGCAATACAGCTCATTGAGTGGATGGAATACCATAAACACCTAGGAGTCAGTAGGGCAGTGGTTTACACCTGCCCTGACCTCAATGACAGGGCAAGGAAGGTGCTGTCTTACTACGAAAATGAAGGGATACTAGAAGTTGTATCCTTCTCGTATGTTCCGCTAATTGGTAAAGTAATCTAAAAATACAGCTAACCCTCGTTAAAACTGACACATAACCATTTCCCTGTTGACTATTATTGTAAGAAATAATGTCATTATGAATATTTATTAGTTCAATTGTTAGAATGGCATATGTTCCAGGACAAATTGGCATAGGAAGAAACAGCAGTGTCGGGTATATTATAATTTCATAAACAAACATAGCAGACCCTGACAAATGGCTTCTAGAGGAGTAGTCTGTTCTTGTCATGGCCTCCCTTGTTTAATATTTAACTGTAGAATAACTGAAAACAAGACTGGCATTCACTACATAACTGTTGAGTAACAACAGTTCTGACATTCAACACTTAACTGTAAAATAACCAGCACGAGAACCAGTCTGATATTCAAAACTTAACTGTAAAATAACCAGCACGAGAACCAGTCTGATATTCAATACTTAATTGTAGAATTATCAGCATGAGAACCAGTCTGACATTCAATACTTAACTGTAGAATAACCAGCACGGGGACATTACAGAGCTACAGTTAAGCTAGGACACGTACCCAAATACTTAAATCGGCATTTCTCCACCAAACGACGATTCTAAAGAGTGTTCAAAGTATAGGGTTTGGTGAAGAAAGAAATGAGTTATTATTGAAAATGTTTTAATTTACGCATTTTATCAGGATTGCTGGAACAAGTACAAACCTACTTAGTAACTTGTCGAATGCAGTAACATAATGTTTATTATCTGTTCAAACTCTGCTATGTTTCAAACTTATTTACATCCGATTTGCTCAAACGTTTAGGAAACTGTTTGCAAATGCAGCCGGGTTCAATCCGATTTGTTCAAACGTTTGCAAATGCAGTTGCTAGAGAAGGCTACGGGTTGCTGAACTTGACTCCGTAGTTTAACTCAAAGAGGTTTGATCTAAAAATAGCCTAGGAGAAAATGAGTTAAACGCTGATGGAATATTCCACTCTGATACTCATGGTTAAAAGGATTAAACTATTGTAACATGTCAGTATTTGGTGACGGTAATTTAAGCTTTATAATACATGTACACGTTATCTCATTTCCTCCTAGTGACGCATTCTGAGCCTTTTGACGTCTCTGTAAATGTAAAAGACATTTTTGAAACAATTGTGATAGATAGAGCATTTGCTCCACTGGAGCAAATGCTCTATCTATCACAATTATTTCCAAAACTATACAATTCTAAAAACTTTCCTTTTCTGTAGTAAATGTTCCATTTCGGTGGATTTAATAAAAAAAAAGGTATGGTCTAAAGTAGTCACGGGGGAATGAGTTAACCCTTCGCTTGCTATTCACGTCAATATACCTACCTGTAAATTGTGCAGACCCTGATGAGACAGCTCCCGCTGGAGCTGTCTCACCAGGGTCTGCACTATTTACACGTTGATTGTGCAACCAGTGCACGCCACAGCAGTGATTGCACAGCGAAATACTTGTACACAGTGAAGATATATGTAATTATAAAACAGGGTATGGGTAAAGAAGGAGAAATGTATTTCAAAATTCAGCAAGAGAAGGGTTAACTTATCACCTCAGAAATATTATTTTTATTTCCACCGAGCCTTCAGTTTCATCAAGACAAGTATGGAATATTTTCTTGGTTTCGTTGGTAAGAATGTTTTTTAAATGTATTGAATATGTTCAAATTATTTATTGACTCGTTTTATCATATTCTTCAAACATTTTGTTTTCTTTTTCTAGAGTTTTGTTTTTGTATTCGGATATTATACCAGCTATATTACTTTCCACAAACCATTAAAATGATTTTGCTCTTCATAAGTTTACATGTACAATTTTAATTACGATTCAGATACCTGTGCTTTATTTCAGACGCCTGTGCTTTATTTCAGACAAATTCCCGAGGTACTTAGGGGTAAAGAACAACGCTGTCAATTTGCATGATCAGAAGATAGGCCTGTTTGACACAGAACAGCGCCTCCGTCCATACACATACTTTGCTGTCATAGACACGGATGAGTTCATTCTGCCGAGACGGGAGAACGTGACAACTCTTGTTGACCTAAAGGTATTCTTTGCCCACTTTCCAAAGCCGTACCAACGCGCGTTTTGTCGTCGTACTAATGCCATAACCTTTTCTCTGTTCTGTGTTAATTCAAAATGTCAATACCTACTGAATATTCATGGACAAAATATATATAATGAAATATGGAATGTGGGACATTATAGCCATTTTATAAAGTAAAGGAACTGATCTATCAAATTCCATTAGCAAACAGAGCAGACCCTGATCAGACGGCTCCTATAGGAACGGTCTGATCTGAGTCTTCTCTGTTTGCAAATGCGTGTAAAAGCGTTTATAACTTTATATAAAGGAAAATGTTAACGGCTTCCTGCAGTTGCTCCGACTTCAGCAAAGTCCTTGAGTACATACTAGATCGACATTCACAGTTGTTTCATGCTACATATATATTTATTTACATTGTTTTTTTTAACTAGGGTGACCGTTCCAGTACTGTATTCTCTTTGTCAACCCTACTTGTATGTTTTTTTCTGGTAATTTTGTGACTTTGTTCTTGTACGTTTGAGGTTTTCCTCGCGTGTGTGTGCGTGTGTGCGGTTGTGTCTCACTTATTTTCTATATACATACGAGTACACGTATGTTATGTTGGGTTCTTGTATGTGGATTTTCCTGCACGACTTCACTACTATTTCATTTTTCAATTATATTTTCCTACAGATAAGATCCACACAAAACATATACCTGATCTGAATAATTAGTGCTTTACATGCTAGTTTCTGCTTTATGTTCAGCATCAGTTAATCCAGTCTGGGTGCTTTCTGCATACTTTCAACCGATTTGAATAAATTAAGCACAACGTTCATTAACCCTTCGCTTGCTATTCACGTCAATATACCTACCTGTAAATAGTGAAGACCCAGATGAGACAGTTCCTACAGGAACTGTCTCACCATGGTCTGCACTATTTACAAGTTGATTGTGCAACCAGTGCACTCCACAGCAGTGATTGCACAGCGAAATACTTGTATACAGTGAAGATATATGTAATTATACAACAGGACATGGGTAAAGAAGGAGAAATGTATTTTAAAATTCAGCAAGAGAAGGGTTAGCTAGCGGAAAGGAACATTTAAAATTCTGCAGTTTTGACACCATTGCGATGAAATTATTGCTCGATTGTCGTACAATGGTTTAAAAACCACCTTTACAGATGCGTTAAAAGGCGTTAGTATGGGGAATGAATTAAAACACTTATTTTGGTCGATCGTTCTAAGCACGCTTTATTTGCTAAAACAGAAAACAGTGGTACATGTATACCGATGATATACCAGTTTATGTCCTATCTGATATTGCAGGATTACTTGCTAAACAAGACATATAGCGGCGTTACTTTCAAACTACACAGTGAGGTACATCTCCTGGACTGGGATAAAACTAACAATACGAGCAACATAAAACTTGGGCAATACGGACACCACACAAAGCCAATTGTCTATGCCTACAAAAATTTACACGTTACCAGCAGAGTTCAAGAAGGAGCTATCTGGATCCATGGTACTGTTCCAAGACATCCATTTTCTTTGTGAGTATAAACTAGACCCACATGTTACCCCCAAGACATCTACTTTCTATGGGAGTATAAACTGGACCCATCTTGTTGTCCCGAGAACTCCATTTCAAGAGGTCGAGATAAGATGCGTAAATCATCAATTATTTTCAAAAACAAATTCTTTATTTCTCAACCTTATGTTGTGATCGCTCTATAGAATCGTCTCGAAGAGACGATTCTAAAGAGTGGTCACATCATAGGGTTTATGCCAGTCTACCCCTCTGTAAAAGTCACGTTTTGAAACCATTGTGATAAATAGAGCAT
Source organism: Azorinus chamasolen (assembly GCA_963576725.1). Lineage (NCBI taxonomy): Eukaryota > Metazoa > Mollusca > Bivalvia > Cardiida > Solecurtidae > Azorinus > Azorinus chamasolen. The sequence continues at coordinate 31,339,965 of OY755250.1, read as the reverse complement.
TTGCTCCTTATGAGCAATGGTTTCAAAAAATTCTAAAAAAAATCCTTTTCTCTAGTTATAAAATGTTTCTATCATGTTAACATCAGTTTCTTTCAATCATGCTTTCTAAGCTATATCTATTAGGTCACACCAAAACATTTTCACTGTGAGTACGGAGGGCCTGTCTTAAGCACAGGTGCCAGGCGCGTGACTATTTCATCAATACTAATGACAAACATATTCAAATATGACTAGACATCATACTTTGACAGAAAAAATCGTATAGTATAATACTATACATAGTATTATATTATACGGAAAAAATCAAAACTTTTTTCTGCTGTTAATGTATGATGTTGAAACGTATTTGAAAATATTTATCAGTAGTACTTATATTTCTGAAAATTTCACACGCCTGGCACCTGTGGTCTTAAGCGACCATTCATTTAATGAACATTAAATTTCATGTCTTTAAAAATGATTGTTTCTGAATGCAATGCAAAGTAATGCAGATAGACCAATAGCATTAACCCTTTCGGCGCCAAATTTCTAATTTTCGTCTGCAATCTAAGTTTGTTAAATCATTCAGTCAAATAAGGAAATGGGATAAATAAATGCAAATTTCAAAGGAATATAGCACAGATATAGAACTAGAGATTGAGACAAATAGTGAAGTCCCTGATCAGACGCCGCCTTGAAAAGGCGGCGTCTGATCTGGGACTGCACTATTTGTCGTGGTGGATTAACTCGACGGTGGCTGTGAAAGGGTTAAGTTACCATTAGTCGCACAGACCCAGGTTTAGACCTCCTTTAGACCCTATACGCCATTGGCACGCCGCTTAACACCTCTACAAACAGGGTGAACCATTATCAGACAGCTACTGTATGAGCTGTCTGATCAAGGTTTATTCTGTTTACTTATGAATTAATAAATACAAACCCTACATACACAAACAATATCATAAGAGTGTACAACTTACAAGCCTTGAAAACATTGTCTTGTCTCATCCCTTTGCCTCATATAAACGTGTTTTCATGCATTTGCAAACAGAGAAGACCCAGATCAGACGACTTCAATAGGAGTCGTCTGATCAGGGTCTGCTCTGTTTGCTAGTGGGATTTGAAAGATTCGTTTCTTTACTTTTTAACATGGCTACAATGTGCCACATTCCATGTTTCATTATAACTATTTTGTCCATGTATATTCAGTAGGTGTTGAAATTTGAAATGAATACATGTATAGAACATGGTGTCATCTTACAAGTGCCATGATTGCTATAAAATGGTCATCGTATAAGTTCTCAATTACTTTCAGAGTAGTCCCGAGTCCGAAGGAAGATGTTGTGCTGAAAATGTTATCCAGAATGGGAAAACTGCCCAAAGAGGTTTACAAAACACTATGACAGTGACATGGCAACTATGGCGTCAATTATTGAACCTAAAGTGAAAGATGTTCGGTCAAAGCTTGAATTATAGGAACTGGGAGTAAGAAGCGTGACGTCATCAAGAGAACATGTCCTCTCTCCCTCATATAAACGTTTTATCCAGTCACCAAGCTTCTCTAGTGACATAATAAAGGGGTGCAAATAAACTTAGGTTTATTAGGTTACTTCCGGTAGTGGAAGGTTTATTAGGTTAGTAGATAGGCGTAATGATTCTATAACCATGGAACTATTTTAGTTTTCTGTAAATATTCATAAACATGTTGATGGAATAGATCTAACAGATCTATTTGGTCACCAGAAGAATTATTCAAATGAGAAAAAATAAAAATAATTGGCTACAGCTGGATTCGAACCCGCGCCTGATCCTACAAAAACAGATTCTAATCTCTCTAGAGACGTCGCCCTTACCGATTACGCCACTGAGGCCACATACAAAATGACGTTGATTTATCACTTTTATTAATTTAATCCACCGCTGGCAAAACCCGTTTTTGATAAAATCAAACCTGGAAGCAAAGATTGACAGATAAATAGTAAATGGTTTCTTTTCACTTTCATGATTATTTGATTGATAAACTCTTACAGGGGCGGTGATAGTCATAGCCTGTTCAGTGCCATCGATTTCTGAGTGACGTTAGGTAGAATCTAAAAATAGAAACCGAGACTACGTAACTCGACTTAGACCAAAGAATATAGATCATGTCTGTTTGAAATAACTCATCGACCCTCGATTCAAATCATCTTATTTTTCAAATTCAACCACGTTTCCCTTCTAGTAATACAAGTATCGAAACTATATTCCTCTGCGGTAGCTCATTAGATCTATTTACGTCTAAATGGAAGTGGAAAGGGAGGGGTCCGTTGATCTTCAATGTAAATTATTTCAAGAGTGTTATGAGTCTATAAAAAGACATTTAACTATATTGACTGGATAAATCGAATAATAGGTTAGTGCCGTAGATGGGACGCCTTTATCCGACTCGGAGAGAAAACAGTTGAGGCTCGGAAAGCCTCGCCTCAATGTTTTCTCCCCTCGTCGGATAAAGCGTCCCATCTACGGCACTAACCTAATATTCTCTATTTATCACGCCTTAGCACACAGAATAGACCAAGATCAGACGCCTCCTACAGGGTCTGCTCTGTTTGCTTATGAAATTATAATAGACCTGTCTCTACCGTTTTTATCAACACCAAACATTCTTGTGAACATATGCTAATAATTTTATATTGTTTGTTTTCATTACTTTTGGTGTCACAGCTGTGATTGGCTGTATTTATTTTTTCATACCAATGAAAAAAAATAGGCCACGCCTTCCCGGGACTACTTTGTATTCGCCCGCAGTTATAAGAATCGGTATTAAAATGTTGGAAATAAACAAATGATTTGTGAATATTGTTTTAATTTCTTTCTTAAATTCAGTAGTGATATTAAATTATATGTATTATATACATGTATAATATTTTTGTTTTCGTGGAGGTATGGAAAAATAACTTGATCACATTTTGAAACCGTGAAAGTGTGACCAATTTTTTTTTCCATACTTCCATGAAAACAAAAAATAGTCTATATATCCATTAATTATAAAACTTAAGCTAATAGATATCCATGATATCGTTAGCGTGCTAAGCGTAACTCAACTCACATTTGCAAACAGCTTGGATCCAGATGAGACGCCGAGTAACTCGGCGTCTCATCAGGATCCAAGCTGTTTGACACTCGGTCAATGGTATCCATGATATCGTTAGCGTGCTAAGCGTAACTCAACTCACATTTGCAAACAGCTTGGATCTAGATGAGACGCCGAGTAACTCGGCACATTGAGTAACTCGGCATCTCATCTGGATCCAAGCTGTTTGACCCTCAGTCAACCGTTTCTCCAACGCTTGTACATATCGAAGGAAAAAATGCAACAGGTCAGAGTTTTGGCAGGCATATTTTTTCAGCACAATAGGGGTTAAACAGGGAAAGGTTAACCCATTTGCGCCCAGTGGATTCTTCCAAGTTTATATACATTGTATTGGATTAGTCCATTTTTTATCTAAGGGGTGCCTGGTCTAAATTTTCAATTTCGTTTTGTTTTATATTGAAATTCCTATCAGCAAGCAGTGTAGAGTCTGATCAGACGCCACATAATGGATCTGTTTGCCAACGTCCCATATATGAGATCGTGGGAGCAAATGGGTTAATACAACAGGGCCCGGTTTCACGAACAATCTCAACTTCTTACTCAACTCAACTTTGAGATTGTTACTGAGTCCACTACGTTTCGTGAAACGCACTCAATTTGAGCTCGTTAAATTGAGTCTGTTACTGAGTCTGTTAAGGTATTTGAGACTGGTAACAGACTTAAGTATGTTCGTGAAACCGGGCCCAGGTAAGTACATGTATATCAAACTGAAAGTAATATCAGTACTAAAACTTACCCCCGGTGACTTTTGTCACTGACCGTTCCAAGGCGGTACTTCCATCTTCCTCCTATTGTATGTTTGTTTTGTCTTTGTGCGTCTCTTGTTGTTTTTTCTACCTATGTACATTTGCTGTTTCCTTGTGTTGCTGTTCGGGCGAGTGTTTGTTCTGTATTTGGTGTTTCCTGCATGACTCATTTTTTGTACTTTTACATAGTCTGTTCGGTATCGTGTCAACTTGACATTTCATAAACTTGGTCCAATTTGAAATACATGTACAAGTATAACGTCACAACGTGAACCTGAATTATACCGTATTATATCTAATAAATGCTCCCGGAGCGACGGAATTTTAAAAGGTTCTTTTTGCAACGGATTGTTGCTTAATGCAGAATGAAAGCAATACCAAAAGCTCCCGTGCTTTCAGTCTGCATTAAGCTGCCGCCTGTATTGATTTATTAACAAATATTTCTTTATCTAATACTTATTATATGTGGTTTTAGTTGCTTTACTGACCGTTAGCCCCCCCCCCCCCCCCCACCCCGCGCCGAAGTAAAATGGGGTTTATTAGGATATGGTCATCTATTGGGAAAACTACGATATATATCTAAAATATAAAACTGTATTTAACTCTTCGCTATCAAATTTTGTCGTATGCAATCTTTGACGTCTGTTTTAATTTTTATTTCTATTTTTTCTATTTTTTCTTCATGAGTGAATGGTTCCTACAGGAGCTTTTAGCATTGCCTTTGACCTGCATTAAGCTGTAGTGTAGCAAACAAGATGTCGTATCTTGTATATTTAGGGGGTCAACTGGTCTAAGAAATATAACAAGATGTGTCATATATCAAAATGTTGGCCAGGGTCTATAGACTATAAAAACAATGTTCGTTAGTGCCAAAGTGGTTTGAGTCGACAGAAATCCATGATGGCGTCCAAGATGGCCGCCAAAATTGCAAAAACAATAAAATTTATCCAATGCCTGCATTACTCCGGTATATTTGCATATATGTAAACCAAATTTGTTTTGTTTTAAGCGTAAACAAACCTCCCTCAAGTTATTTACTGACAACTGTTCATTAAAGTACAGGTTAAGGTCAAGTTCAAGGTCAAGTTCAAGGTCAATGGTTAAATTATTTAAAATATGGTCAACATCCCTTACAAAAACAAAATACCATTTATTGTATACTAACACGTATTATAAGGTATTAATTTTGAATGTTTAGCATTTTTCCTCAAATATATCTGGTTGCCATGGTGATGTCCAAGAGTGCGGATCACATGTCTGTGGTGTTACTTTTTTCAGAATAAGTGAAACTGATGGTGCCTGCTAAATAGACATCAAATGGAATTATTGTGACAATTTCCAATGGAAAAAGCTGAATTTAGCCAAATTAATTTGTTTCACTATGAAGTAAGTTATATGTTTGTAAGAAATGCAAAGTTACTCCCCTTGTATATGATTTGGCCACTATTTTTGTAGTTTGCTTCAATGTAATCTGGTGAATAAATCGCAAGTAAGAACAAGAAATGGACATATTCTTTAGAGAAAATGACCAACAGGTGGGTATGAAAAATTTCCTTTTCAAAGAAGTTAGATAAATGCTGTTTTGTACGGAAGCCCTGAGATCTCATTTTGACTTAATCATTATTTGTTGATAGTTTCTGGTTTTTTTTTTTGTTATTTCTTATTACTTATTTATTGTGACATTCATATTGAAAATAGCGGGGAACCGGCAGCATGGAGGGTTCTTGGGAAGATGATATGGTAAGTATTCTGTTATTTTATGAAATATCCATTACACATATCTAGATTAACCCTTCGCTTGCTATTCACGTCAATATACGTACCTGTAAATAGTGAAAACCCAGATGAGACAGCTCCTGCAGGAGCTGTATCATCAGGGTCTGCACTATTTACAAGTTGATTGTGCAACCAGTGCACTCCGCAGCAGTCATTGCACAGCGAAATGCATGTACACAGTGAAGATATATGTAAGTATACAACAGGGCATGGGTAAAGTAGGAGAACTTTATTTTAAAATTCAGCAAGATAAGGGTTAAAAGTATCATTATAGGACTACTACTTTGGGTATAAAAACTAATATCAAAATCTTTTTACATTACTAAGTGTAATAAGTGAATTGGATATGCCTATGTGCTATATATGTTTTTTTATAAATCTTCTGATTTATTACATTAATGAGCATGGGTTTCTGTCCACTTGTCTGTATCAAGTTTGTTAATACAGTTTATGCAGTTCCTTGCAGTTAGAGATTTCATATCTATTGTATATTTTTTGCATATCTTTCTTGACCGGATAGACACTCATATTGTATCATATCTATTGTATATCCTTCATTGTCAGGATAGTAAAGTATGCGGTTCGTATAATAATAATAATAATAATAATAATAATAATAATAATAATGATAATAATAATAATAATAATAATAATAAATCTTCACAAGTAAATGTTAGATACCTTTTCAGCGTGTACACTATAAATAAGTGCACAAAAAGAACACCAATACTAAATCATGACACATGCGGTAACAATGTGTATTCTCAAGCTTTTCAAAGAATGTAAACCCAAATAAGTTACTAACATATTATTAATATTATTTGCACATCATGCATGAAACAACATTATCAGTAAAACTGAAATTTAACAACCATTGTTCTGGCTGTATTTTTTCTTTATGAGCAGCTCGTATACTGCCTGTACTGTTCAGAGAGACACTATCCTGTTGCATAACTTAAAATACATGTAGTATCAAAATCTATTTGAGAGCTTTACATATAATTGGATAATTGTGTAAATGGACTATTTTTTCTCTAGAGTAATCGACTGCGGGGTAGGGTTTGGGCAACCTGCTCTAGCGGGGCAACCTGCTCTAGACCCAATGTTTGGGCGGGTATCTAGTCCCCATGCTGGATCAATGCATGCATTGATGTGTTTCCTTTCAAGACAGAGCTTGATCCATGCAAGCATTTGATGTGTTTCCTTTCAAGACAGAGACTATCTATAACGTTGAACCTAGTTACCTTACCTCGATTAAAAAACAACTGACCCAAATTCACAGATGGCAAGTTTTTAACTGCTGTTTTGATCAACATTGTGGTAACGTTGAAAATTTACCCGTTATCGCTAAATTTCGATGTTGGCAGTATTTTTTAAAGATATGTGTTAGGGTCAGGTGCTTGAGTGGGAGTCTACCCTGTCTAGACCCAGTGCTGGATCTGTGCACGCACTTGCTGTGTTTCATTTAAAAGAACACGAGCGATTTATGATGTGTAAGATAGTTTCTCCTAAGTATGAAAACTTTAATCCCAAATTGCATAATATAAGGAACTTGAATCTACATTGTATCTACAACAGATACCGAATAACTCGGCGTCTCCATTTGATCATAGGTGTTTGCATGTATGTTATTAACGTGTCACTTAGCAGGCAAAGGGACAACTATCTTGCGTAGAACAAATGACATACTGCAAGGGTAATTTTTCAACTTTAAAAATTGGCCTGTCCATCATTGACTATATGTGGAGGTATGTGTTGTGAAGTGGGGCCGGGGGATGGGGATGTCTAGACCTCACGTAGCAATGGAACTACGCATACACTTGATGTGCTTTATTTCTAAACAAAGGCGATCAATGATGTTTAACATAGCTTTAGATAACCTTGAAAGTTTTAAATTGAATATTAAAACGCGTGATTTTTTAAAGAAAATATAGACCTGGTGTCAAACAGCTTAGATCTGGATCATATGCCGACTTCTATGTAGGTTAGTATTAGGACGATTAGCCGTAAATTGGTAAACAGAAAAGTTTTGCCTAGGACAAGTGACAGATTATTAGGGTCATTTTTCAAAGTTGAAAATTGTCCCCTCCGTCTTGGACTGTTTCGAGAGCTGTATGTTGCGATAGGGTGTGTTCTCGACCCATTGTTTGACCTTGGAATGCACTGTCTGTGATTTATTTCTAAATACAGACGATCAATGACGTTTGACACAGATTTAAGTACCCTTGATCATATAACAATTAACTTTTAAGCAATAACTAATAACGATTAACTTTTAAGCAATAACTAATAACGATTAACTTTTAAGCAATAACTAATAATAATTAAGCTTTAAGCAATAATTAATAACAATTAACGTTTAAGCAATAATTATTAACAATTAACTTTTGAGCAATAATTACAGCTCTTATCCGATAGTACACAACGTTTGACTTGTAAAGTATGTAATAGTCCACGCTTAATATACGAGAATCATACAGTATCCATTTGTAACGGCTCCCATTTTTGAAAACATCTCTAGCTTACATAGAATAACATTAAAACGTGTGTTGGTGTTGATGTTTTTCAGGACAGAAGAAAAAGAATACACTCTCGTGAACAAATTGAAGACAAAGAAGACCTCTACAATGCTTGGAACTGTTGTTATTAAAGATTTAATGAGTGACATTGTCTTAGACTTATTTATGCAAGTAAAATGGTACTCCACCCGCTTATGTGCTATATCTTGACTTGAATCTAAATTAAGCCAGCCAGACTTAAAATGCTTTCAAGCTGAAGTCTTATAAGCACTAGTAGGTCTGACGATTAAATTGAACTGTTTGTTTTGTTAACCATGAATAGAAAATTAAATGTTTTGTAGTTTGCGTTTGTTGTCCTATTGAATTGTAATCCACTCGTTACATCTCGATTGGGATATGACCAGTCCTGATATTAATAAATCAAGACAGTAGAAAATAATTTAGTACTAGATCTAAATACAGTTGTATAAATCTCAGATTTTATTATCCTCTAATAAATGTAGATCTATATGTATAGTAAGAAATGCATGCCCTGCTCAGAGGGTCACTCACAGCTACAGGACCCACTGATCTAGGTCTGCACAGCAAAGTATGAGATTTTTATACTGTGTAAATTCAACCATTGGCCTTCTTGCATCTATAGTATGTGACATCCCAAGAGAAATCTTAAATAAAAACTTCTTGCCTCAGTTTCTGTTTTGAATCTCAAACTCACTTTTCTAGTCTGCATCGCACAAAGATATACAATATGGATTCACGGACATCGCTCTGCTGTCATAATTTTCTTTGATGTTTAAACCCTTCACCAGCTGTGAAAATTGTCTCTGTTGCTTCTAAAGTGATCTAAATTGCTCCGACTTACACAAAATGCGCTTCAGGTGACAAACCAATCTTTTTAAGAAGGAGTACAAGCTGAGTTGCTGGGCATCTCAAGTGGAATGTGGAATCATGCTAATTGCATATGATAGCATGTCATTAACAGTAGGCAAATAATAAATTCCTACAGGTTCGAAATTGTGCATAGTATAACCCCTCCAAAGCAACCACTAACACGAGGCAGCGGAAAAGTTAGACAGGGGCAGCTTAATAAAGCAAGACAATAATAAAGTTCATATAGACAATTTATGTCTGTATTTATTTCTTTCTAAATTAAACTGATGTCTGTCTGAAATATTAGCTTATGTATCATTTTGTTGCAGTCGCTTAATACAGGGTTTATTGTACATACTATAGATAAGGTGTCAATATTTACTCGGTGCCGAAAGAAAGTTACCACGTTTGTTGTACCAAACTTGAAGGTGCATCAATTGATGTATATACCATAGTATGTTGCGTCAACGTCTCTACTTGTTGAAGATTGTCATTTACATTTGTATTAGGAATTAATGAGGATCAGAATTATTTTATTTTCCAGACGACCAATGTTAGGGTTAAAATCATAACTTGCAGAATCGCTGAATCAGACATTATAAAAATGAATGCTTACAGTTTTACGAAAACGGCATATTATGTCGCTTTATTTTTTCTTATTTTTATTACTCTGCCTACATCCACCATAGCTTCATGCAGCTAACATTAACTAGATGTTGTTGCATTGACCTAAAGTAACGCTAAATGACGCCAACTTCTCTAAAGCTGATACCATTGGCTATGGGTTCAGACGCAGTACATCAGCCTAAATATTTATTACGCTTGAATTACTTCCATTTGTTTGCAACGTCAACAGGTTTAGAGTAAAGCCTTAACAGTCTGTCTACACCAGCGACGTCACCGTCAATTTTTAGCACGGTAGATGCACATTTTCCTCGTGCATTTCATGTCATTCCACACTTATGCGTTGCATTGCGATTTATTTTGCTAAAAATCATAATCTTTTTCACCCCATCCAGTTCTATATAAAGGTTTTAAACGAATTCGAGGTACCCATTCCCTCATACTGATGCCTTTTGCAACCTCTGTAAAAGTAACTTTTGAAACAGCTGTGATAAATAGAGCATTGCTCCTTTATCACAACGGTTAAAAAACCACAATTTCCTGATATATGCCTTTCTCAAATAAAATCTAGTAGTTTTTCAGTAGTTTAATTGAAAAAGGTTGAGTCTAAAACAGCATATGAGGTAATGGGTTAAAGTGAGTTATTCAGAGAATAATGATTGCGTATTTCAAGAGTTTGCAGCAGCATATCTGTGAATTAAATGTAGAAATGTAGTTTGTAAACGGCTGTTTAAGACATACAAACCAAAACGGCAGTTTGATACATACAAATCACTGATCTAATATTGAATTCTCAAAAAGTTAAATGCCACTGCTAAATCATACATGTCATCAACTGAATTTATTTATTAGTTATTCGTTATTACTTTTTAATTTCTACTTATTACTTACAAGTTAATACTTATAAGTTAATTGTTATTAGCTAATTGTTACTTGTTGATTGTTACCACTTACTTGTTATTACTTACAATTTAATTGTTATCACTTATTAATATATCCTTGTTATACTAAGTAGTTACCTCTTATTGGTTATTTGTTAGCACTTGTAATATTTTCTGAAAATAGGAGATCCTTCGAAAGCAAAGGTAGAAATGCAAAAAGAGAAAATTGCACACTCGGTTTTATTGAGACTCGGTTTGGTTCAGGCCTTAAAGAAATATAGGATGTCAGATTTTTCTATGTAAAATGCTCTGTGGTATTTTTTCACAAGCCTAGATAAATATAAATCTTGCTTTTTGTAACGTGTGTAGAGAAGACCCTGACGAGACAGCTCCAGCGTGAACTGACACTCCAGGGTCTGTCCCGTTTGCTTGTATAATGTTGTTGATCTGCCTTCACACTTCAGACATAGCAAAATCCAAATGTTTAACTTTTCCAATGCTGAATACATAGTACATGGTATTCAAATTTTTTGAACCACCATCTATGATTAATAACAATCATGAACAAATGGCTTCAAATGGAAAATAATGCAGACATATAGATCCTATCTCATCTGGGTCTACACCTTTTACAAAGGAATGTACATCTACTTATAGCATGAGAAGAGCAAATATGTTCTATTCAAAATCGTGTTTATTAGTATTCACGGAGGTCATAAGATAATTCGTGCATATTCAGGAGTAAATGGTTAAATCAAGGCAAATGTCAGTGTCAGCATCGTAAGTTCAATGATCAATGATGAGTGTCAATATATAAAGAATACAGCTCTACAAACAAGTCCAGAGCAATAAGAGGGTCACTTGGTGTCCTTAGATCAGGCTTAAGAAGACGAACAATTTCTGCACATTCATCCGAGCATTTTTGTTTTGGAAGGCTATACATATCAAGACACGCTGGTACATCTAGTATGACCACAGGCGTTGCATAGTTGCGTCCATTGAAAATCTCTGGTATGAAATACAATACATCTGGTTTCCCATGGAAAAGTTGTCTTTAACGTTTCTGTGGTCTATTGATGGGTATGTTCCAGTGATGTGCAATCCCGTCAAACTCAGTTTGCAGATCATCCATGAAACAAAATTTCAGACATTTTTTGTTGAACAAGGTTTTCCGGGTCAAATTAAAAGATTTATCCACCATTGTACCCCCCCCCCCCATTTTGCCGTATAATACCCCACTATGCTTCAATGCGTTGGTTGGATGTACTCTTGCATACATGAGGCGATTTAGCTCAGCCATAGAATCTATACATGCATGCCTGAAGAATGACTAAAGATAACTTACAACATAATTTACAGTCCAATAATCACTTCTAACTACTCTTGGCACACATTTCATCTGTTTAACATATTCAAGGTAATACCTGGAAATGACATATGGATTGTTGTTTAAAGGGGCAACTTCTAACCACATAAGGCGGCGACTGTAACCATCGATACAAGCATGAATACAAAACCAATATGGTTTTAATTTGTCGTACCCATGTACATGCCAAATGTAATTCAATCCATTTTAGCAGTATATTTGTCGTTTGAGGCGATGGGGTTTCCGGTCCATGCATGCGTAGACATCATTTTGCCGTAGTAATTCCATCACGATATACATTTTTACCATCAATCCGTGGTCTTCGGTTAGCCTTCTCCACATCGTGCGGAATCCTAAACATTGGCCGCTGTCAACTTGCTCGCTGATCATTGTCACTTCTATGGCCTGTCTGGAACTATATGTCACCCCTGGCGTCTATGGATTTTTGCTTTACATATAAGTTTCTTCAGATGACTAAGACTCAAGAAAATGTTGTGTCTTGACAGGAGAAATTCACGGTGGGTGAATTCATTTTGAAAATATGTCGCGATTAAGTCGAATGGTGTACACTCATCATTGGAGGGAAGATATTTGGGTGTGACAGCGTCAACGGTGATTGCAAAAGTGCTAAGCAATAGCATGAAGGGCACGATGGCACTCATCTGAAAAAAAGCAATGACATCTTTCTCATGACCAGTGTATTTATCGAGGATTTGGTGCAAAACTATTGTAACTCCTTCACTTTAGAGTGTATATTATAACCATACATATACCTTTATAAGTAAATATAACGGTCAATTATGGTTAAACCTGTTGTACATCTTATGCAGAAATGGTCACATTTCTTACTTTTGAAATTTAAATGCTAGAAAAACTCGATTCATTGGGCACCAACAATGTATAAAATGGTGGTTTCTGAATTGTCTCTGGTGAAGAACAAGATCTAACGTGAAATGCCTTTTACCACGCTCTCCTATTTAAAACAAACTTCTGTTGGTAAAATCTCCTGTAAGCAAACAATGCAAATGAAGACCGAATACTGCAGGCAGTCTCAGTCAGTTTCACTGGAGTTTGCATTCAGCTTAATAAATACATGTTCAATAATTTTGTAAGTCTTAGGATCACATCGACTCAGTAACACATGTGATTGCTTTTGATAGGATACGGTGCGGGATAGGCATGGGACACTGCAATAATGTAATTGTAATGCATTTTATTTTCTGATGTAATTCAATATAATGGTATAACAATGTTGTTTGTCTTACATGGAATCCAATCTAATTAATTTAATATACCAAAAATACATGTAAATATGAGCAGTACATTGCATTATTTTGCATCATGTTTGTACTTGCGAAATAAAACTTTAAAGCAAACCAAGAAACAAAGTCACAACTTACACAGGAATGGAGGAAGCTACCCTCTGAGAATATTGTGCTGTATTTCATATAATTTGTTCTTTTTACTGATTAGTTTATTCACTTTGATTAGATTAGTATACAAATTTATGCTTATACAAACATTTCATCAAGTCATGTACTTTGACAAGCAACTGTATCGATTTAATCCTGATAACCTTGCCAATTCATGGTACATTCTACCTACTTGAATAAATGTAGATGCGTGTTACAATAAATTGAATTGAATATCAGAAAATGGTTTATTACTTAAACTAGTTTGGCTCTATTCAGTAACTCTTTATACATGTAGTATAAACCTGATCAGACAGTTCCAATTCTACTGCTGAAAAAGAGCAAACCTGTTGTCCTCTACACAAAAGCAAAATACAAAATATGCGTGGTCCATAATGTATTCACTAGTCTAGTCGGAGCTCACAGTTGAATGATTAATGTAATGCAGATGGCGGTGGTCTAGTGGTAACGCGCTTGACTATCAGTCCGGAGGTCCGGGGTTCAAATCCAGGTCCCACCCGGGAATTTCAGAGACGCTTTTCCGTGTCTCCCACCCGCACATCCTCTCCACCCAGGGGTTAAAATGGGTACCTGTGAACGTCACTCGCCGGTACTGCGGCTGCATGATTGCGCCATATGTTAGCAGTGCTCAATATTGTAGGCCAATGTTTTAATGGCCAGGGGAGTAAATGTACAGTCGGCTGAGCGGTCATTCGGACTGAAAGTAGACTATAACTAGGTACTTTAGTGTATAAGTCTTCGAATAGTGGAGCTAAAACATATGCCCAAAACCAAAATCACCTACCTTTAATTGACCTTTCTGCTGATGGGAACAATCTTTACCTACACGTGGTAACCGTCCTCCATTATTCAAGACTTTTATTAACAAATAAGTAATAATAAATAACAATTAACTATTTACAAATAAGTATTAAGTCAAAATGAGACCTCAGGGCTTCCGTAGTTTTGCTTTCCTTTTAACAGTTATAACTGATACAGCTTGTAGATATATTCCTATATATAGCAACCAAGAGTAAGATCTAAGAGCTACACTGTCCATTGGTTTATAGTCAATGCGACTCGATTTTACATACTAACGACAGTTTAGCTCTTAGTTCAATATGCGCAGATGTACAGGCTGATCTGGAGCTACACCTTTTTGCATATGACAACAGACAACTGATGTCTGTTGCAGGATAGAGGTTAATCGTCATCGTTAGTGTCTATAAACAGACTCAATAAAACCGAGTCTGCAATTTTCTGGGGGCGAGGGGGGGGGGTATTGCTACTTTTGCTTAAGAAGGATCTCCCACTTTCAGGACATATTTACTGAAAATCAGATATCAATTATCCATCTCTAGCCGTGGATAATTACTAAATCATATTGATAGATCTACTAGATCTACCATTAGTTATGTTTGATAGTTATTTTTAACTTTGACGGATTGTCACAGTTATTATGCTATGTTTTACATGTTGTCCTGTGTTCACCGTCGTCTATGTTGTTGGTAAGTCCGGCGGGGATACCTTTATTTACACTATTTGTAAAGCTAGGGTGACTTTGAGAGAAGTGTGAGATTAGGAGGTCCGTAAACCGGTTTAAACCCCCAGTGGTGTTTTTTTGCTACTGACCTAGCCAAGGCGGTACTCTCTTTGCCACCCTTCTTTTTCTTATGATTTAAGTGCCTAGTTTCACTTCGAATGCACAATCCAACCTCGTCATCATCCACACATTTGTAAGTTACAATAAAGAATATTTCATATGATGTTTGGATAATACTTAATAGTGTGTAAATTAACTGTATGGATCTCCCATGAGGTCTCGTCAGGCGGTGATGAGCTATAGAGGCGCGACCCAATCCCTCAGTGGTTCAAATCGTGTACTAAGTACACAGAACCGTCAACGTCTAGGAATCTGACATCCTGAGTCTGCTTTTGATATCGAGAGTTCCTATATTTAGAAAACGTACTCCAAGAGAACCTAAAACCCTTTCGGAAGCATTAGAAGAAGAGGCATGAGTGACTGAAAGTTTGCTTTGAAAATCGTGAAAATGTTGACGATTTCGTCGTCTCAGAGGAACTTTGATGTGTTTGTTCATGTTTCTATTGAATATTTTATCACTTCCGTCTCTGGCTGAGAGGTATAATTTTTCAAGACTTTGATCATGGTGGCTTGCCCTAGTATTTGGCGAATGTTTCTTTTCATTGTTGATCCTGAGATAACGACGACTAGATTTATATGGATCTAGATCATTAATCTAGGCTAGATACTTTTTTCTTTCAAAATGGTTGCACATATAGATCTAATACTACTGAAGTTTAAATTTCTACATCAATTGATCTACTCCTGTAAACGATGATCTACATTTTTATTACTTTTAAGCATATCTTAATCTGGATCTGTAGGATCTAAGTAATGCTAGATCTTATTAAATTTAAATCTAAATGAAAGCAGGAGTAGATCTAGATCTTTGAAATAAAAACTCAAAATGAAACAAAACACCGACATGTAATAGTGTGCAATTGAACCTACATGTGACATACAGTAAGATCTAGGCTCGCTGCTATTTAACTTTCTATGAATAGATCTCCACTCAGTTCAATGTTCTGAATTTTGAGCTGTCAGTGTAGGAACTTATGCTGTAATAATTATCCGGTTAACTGTTGCCGATTACGAAATGGCGATTAACCCTTTCCCTGTTCTATGTTTATTCCGAATTTCAATACCTAATGAATATTCATTAACAAACTAGTTATCAATAAATATGCAAGGTGGAACATTGTAGACATTTTAGAAAGCAAAGAAACAGATATATCAAATTCTATTAGCAAACAGAGTAGACCCTGATCAGACGGCTCCTCTAATGTGCAACACTACTACTCACGCCCTCTAGCACCGGCTTAAGCAGTTTTCAATTTTCAAAACTAATAACATCAAAACTAATGATCCCGAAGGACGAGAAAATATAACAACACAGAGAATGAAGTACGGGGCGACTTTTTACGGCCGCCTCACAATTAAGTAACACTTGCTGTTGTGAAGTAAATATATCCTAAAAGTATTCAATAAAACTGCTGAAGTATATAAATTTGTTTCCAAATTATTTTATGTGTTGGTTGTTCTAGTAAGCACATCAAACCGATGTTCGTTGTTCAGAAGGATTCCAAAAGAATTGTGATGGAAATACAAGCTTAACTTTATTATGATAAGACGTTATAATAATATTAAAATATGTCATCAAAATTCAGTTCCTTTTCTCAAGTTTGAAGTCGCGTTCGGTTTATGCATAACGCAAGCTTGAACGCTTCCCGCCATATTGTATTTTGAGAAGGTATCTGAACTATACTGTTTTCTCAGCTGATAGCTGTAAACAATGGCAGAAATACATGTGTCTGCGGTTTGAACATCTGTTACCCTTCTTGTGCGCAGAAACATATCAATATTAGCACCCAGGTAATTAATATGTGCATATTATATTGATAATAACAAATGGTCCTCATTGCTCTTTCATCATATGGTAATACATGTATATGCAGTCGCATTTTCGTACCAAGATTTACGGTGTTTGAATGATTGTGTGACAGAGCTCCGATTAACCGGTTAACCGCGGTTACTACTGCCGATTAATTCAGCACTATATAATGAACTTCAATATTATAATGAGTAAAATATGCTGTCAAAGCATTGCTGTTTGATGACGTTTGCAAGATGATGACGTAAATTTACAGGATGATGAGACTGTTCGTGTGAGAATTATTGATTTATGATCTTTTTCTATCATTACGCACAATGAACATTAAACTTTGGTTTTCCAGATAGATGGTCTAGATTCTGTTAAGCTTATATTTTTTTACTTGAATTTCAAAATAAATACAATGTAAGCAAAATATGGCTCTTTGAAAATTTTGGCTTTCAAATATTTTTTTATATGCATGTGTGTATTGTGCGTAATGGGCGCTACGCCCTTGGGCTGTGTCTCTCTCGTGCTCTTCACCTCCCTCCTGCCCTCGGCCCATACCTTCTGCGCGGGCTTCATTATAGCATTTCTTCTGGCTAAATCCATAGACATATACTGTTTATAAAATGCCATGCATTTTCAGCACGTTACTCTAATGCAAGCACATAATACTCGACATGCTCGAGGAGTGCTTGGCTAAGTATTCAAAATCACTAAAATCCAGTCGCGTCAGGGGAGCTTCGCCCCCCGGACCCCCTACCAGGGATTTGCCCTGAACCCACCAGGGGCCATAGCGGCCCCCTGGATCCACAGCATATATTTAAGTTTTACGCCCCCTCTAACAACAAATCCTGGATCCGCCCCTGTTCACAATATAGTCATGGGTATTTCACCCTTTATGCACCAGCATGTATATCCACACTTTTTAAAGGGATATCCCCATTAGGGATATCCCCATTAGTCGATTATAAAATTAAAAGCTCTACAGAGCTTATGTTTAGTGTATATAGATATCTTGCCGACTCAAAATAAATCTTATCTTATCTTAAAATCGAGGATATGTAGGACACCCATAAATATTGACTTTAAGTATATATACGCTAATACAAAGGACATCGCATATTTGGTGTAGCATTCATTCATGGTCCCTTGCCGGGCAGCTGGTGTCCTCAAATCTCCCAATAAATATACACACGCACCGTATGAATATACCCCAAAAGTATAGTAAGCCCTCAACTCTGTAGACCATATCTGGCAATTAATTATAGGGCCTATATGAAATATGTGAAATTATTTATTAACCAAGCCCGTATTCCCAGTATGCAAGAAGTTTGTCAGCAAATAGCCTTAGTTATTGTTGAATTACGGAAGCTAGAAATCTCGGGTTAGTAATCTAATTTAGTTACATGTCAAAACACGAGCCCCTTATCACATGTATACGTGAAAAAAGTCAAGTTGGGAATTTGGGTAGGTTTATTAAATCATAATGAGAAAAAGGTTCAGTATAATATCTTTACTCAATGTCCAAACATTGATCCATAGATATGCCTTTAAATAACTCGTTGCGCGAAGTAATTTTTCGTCTGCAACAATTGTCGTCTGCATCAATTCTTAAAATAAACTTTTTCTCATTTTTTTGCAAAAATATGGTCAAGATGACAAACAGTTTGAATCCTGATGAGACGCCGCATTATGCGGCGTCTCATTTGGATCCAGACTGTTTGCATGGGTAATCACAAGTTCGCCGCTAGCGTGCAAAGAGTTAATAACGCCGTTACAGACAGAATAGACCCAGATCAGACGGCTCATGTAGGCTACGATCCATCCCATGTCTGCCTTTTGCTTATAGATATCATAGTGATATGGATATGAGGTCGTTAGTTTCTCAAACTTGTTATATACAGTAAAACCTGGTCTTAACCAGCCATCAAAAAGTCTTATTATGTGACTGTAATTAAGCTCCTATAGGGACTTTCTGCGTTACTTTTGCCCTGCGTTAAGCAACCACCTGCTTTGTAGTTCTCCTATTACTTACTTCCAACACTGATGGGGTATTGTATAATTATATAGTGTAAGGATTGTTTTTGTTTTGAGGGACACGTGGTAGATTGACCTGGTCTAATGGGTTCTCTCGTTAAATAAGGTCGTTATTATTATTATTATTATTATTATTATTATTATTATTATTATTATTATTATGTTCCCTAAATGAATGGCCATTTAACCCTTTACAGTTAATACTCCATAAACACGCCTTTCTATGCCTTTGCAATCAGAGTAGACCCAGATCAGACGGCTCCCAGAGGAGCCGTCTGATCAGGGTCTGCTCTGTTTGCTTATGATATAATATATACATATGCATGTATATGATTCTACAGTTTCTGCCATGGTCAAAATATCATGGATCCATGTGCTTCAATAAAGATTAATTAATTGATATTCATGACGTCATACTTTCTTACAATAATGTTCATGGAGTAAAATGTTAAGACAGGCTCTACCGACGGGGTTTTCTCTGACCCCCTTTTCTATTGAAATGGTCCTTAAATTTTACAAATGACCCTCAATTGGTCTGTTTCAAGGGGTCAAGCGAAAACCCTGTACCGTTTTCGAATGTAATCAAACTTGTATCAGGTGTACATTAGAGTAGACATTATATTTTGACAACTTAGGGCGACTATTTGTATCGCGTGTGCAAATTACACCGATGAAATACTGGTAGCATGCAATTGTGTTCGACCCGTTGGATTCAATAAAACAATAGACCACAACGCGATATGTCTTATTGAACTCGGGTCTGTCTTGCGTGTGATTAGAGATTATATTAGCATGGTAGGTGTATTTGTTTATTACTTATTTATTTATTTGTATATTTGGATTGTGTCATAGTAAACACACAACCGACAGCTCGTGCAGTAAATGTCTGATTCTACGCTACCTGCTTTGAATATATAACTTGGTTCATGTGTCAAAATAAGTTTTAAAATACATGTACATTTACAGTATAGAGTCTATCTTAACCTTTTCCTCCATAGGCTATTTTAGACCCATCCTCTTTGAATGAATCTACCCAAAAGGAGCACTAACTAGAGAAACGGAAAATGTTAAAATTATGTAGTATTGAAACCATTGTGATAAATAGAGCGTTTGCTCCTGTGCTCTATTTATCACATTGGTTTCAAGAAGAGACTTTTACAGAGATGTAGAAATGCGTATTTCTGGAGGAAAGTGTTAAGTGTTCATTTATTGAACATTGGAGTCTTAACCCTTTACTCTCCATAAATACGCCTTTTGCGCATTTGCAAACAGGATATACCCAGACCAGACGTCTGATCAGAGGCTCATGTGTTTGCTTACGATATACTATAGATGCGATTCTGGTTTCTGTCATGACAAAACTTTCTGTGTATATTTGTTATTATAATATTTGTATATTCATGATGTCGTGAAATTTTACATGAATATTCATGGAATAAATGATTTAACCCTTTCCTCCATTAATACACCATTCTACGCCTCTGTTAAAATCACCGGTTGAAACCATTGTGATAAATAGAGCATTTGCTCCTATAGGAGCAAATGCTCTATTTATCACAATGGTTTCACACTACAAAATTCTAAAATTTTCCGTTTTCTCTAGTTAATGCTCATTTTCGGTAAATTAATTTAAAATGGCTGGATCTAAAAATAGCCTGTGAGGGAAAGGGTTGAAAGGCGATAAGACCTTTCTGCATTACTTTTGACTTGTATTAAGCTACCAATTGTCTAACAAACCCGTAATAAGACCCGTAATTAATATTAAAGTATCAATTATCAGTAATCATTTAACCCTTTACTCCATGGCTATTCATGGAAGAAGTAATAATATCATGAATATAATTAGATTAATTGCTATAATAGCACATGGACGCAGGAACTATTGGTCAGGACAAACACTGTAGAATCGTATCTATATCATATCATGAGCAAACAGACCAGACCCTGATCAGACGGCTCCTACAGGAACCTTCTGATCTGGTTCGACTCTGTTTGCAAAGGAGTAGAAAGGCGTATCTATGGAGTAATGGGTTAAATCCAACGACTATTTAATTCAGACGGGAGAATCTACAACAAAGGTCAGTTTGAATCCGTCCTGTTCTTAAACTTTTACTCAATATATACGAGGGGCATTTGAAAAGTAATGCAACTGGGGTAATACAAAGCGCGCATTTGATACGTTTTTATTCATTTTACTATTTACTGAACATGGGAGTCTTAATGCAAGTCAAAAGTAATACAGAAAGTTCCTATAAGAGCTTTCTGCATTATCTTTGACCTGCACTAAGTCACTACCCGTCTTACAGATCCAAACTTATACCTCTTTTTGATGGCCGCTTAAGATAGGTTCTATTATATAGTATCAATGACTATGTGCTGCGTTTGTCTATGTATTAGCATGAATACAGCGTGGGCACACGCAATGTAATATGTCCGTGTACAGTCTCGTTAAACTGGTGTACTGTGAATCCTATGCACAGCGAGACACCACTTGCTTACAGTTGAACTTTGATAACTCGAACTTCAGGGGACCGTACAAATTAGTTCGAGATAAGACGAGTTCGAGGCATCCGATTTCTAATCTGAATGCTTACTCAATGCCACAGCTTAATACAGGTCTAAAGTAATGCTGAAATCTCATGTAGAAGCTTTCAGCATTACAATAGACCTGTATTAAGCTGTCACATGTGTTTCTAGATATCTGTTGCGATACATTTTATAGCAAATCTGTATTGTAGTTTTGCAGGAACTGAAATTTTTGTTCGAGTTATCCCCCAAGTTCGAGTTATCCGAGTTCGAGATATCGAAGTTCAACTGTAGTTGCATTACTTCTGAAATGCCCCTCATAGCTCACTGTCATATATTGTGGCCGGCACGTGTCGATTGTTCATTTTTCCTTTTTGTGCGCAGACTCGGTTTTATTGAGTCTGTTCCTGAGCAGTTATTAAAAGTTCAACACTACTCACGATCCCTATAGACTAGCATCGTCTTACAGCGGTATTCATTTTTTTCAAAACCAACAACATTGACTCTAATCATCTCGAAGTACCAGCCAATATAACAATACATTGTAATAGTTTGATGGACCCTGTCAGTAGTTCTCCAAAATATGATGGACTCGCTCAGTGATTCCCACCAAAGTGTGTTGCTCTGGTCAATATTTCTAAGTTTGATGTGGTGGGCTTGTTCAGTAGATTTCCAAAGCGTGTTGAGTTTGTCCTGTATATCTCCAACGTGTGTTTGACTTGTCCGGTAGTTCTCGAAAGTGTGTTGGACTTGTCCAGTAGTTCTCCAAGGTGTGTTGGACTTGTCCAATAGATCTCCAAAGTGTATTGGACTTGGTCAATAATTCTCCAAAGTGTGTTTGACTTGTCCAGTAGTTCTCCAAAGTGTGTTTGACTTGTCCAGTAGATCTCCAAAGTATGTTGGACTTGTGAAGTCGTTCTCCAATGTATGTTGGACTTGTCCAGTAGTTCTCCAAAGTGTGTTGGACTTGTCCAGTAGTTATCCAAAGTGTGTTGGACTTGTCCAGTAGTTATCCAAAGTGCTGAAGTGTGTTCGACTTGTGCAGTATATCTCCAAAGTATGTTGGACTTGTCCAGTAAATCTCCAAAGTATGTTGGACTTGTGCAGTAGTTCTCCAAAGTATGTTGGACTTGTCCAGTAGTTCTCCAAAGTGTGTTGGACTTGTCTAGTAGTTGTCCAAAGTGTGTTGGACTTGTCCAGTAGTTATCCAAAGTACTAGTATGTAGGACTTGACCAGTAGTTCTCCAAAGTGTATTGGACTTGTCCAGTAGATCTCCAGAGTGTGTTGGACTTGTCCAGTAGTTCTCCAAAGTGTGTTGGACTTGTACAGTAGTCCTCCAACGTGTGTTAGAATTGTCAATTAGATCTGCAAAGTGTGTTTGACTTGTCCAGTAGTTCTCCAAAGTGCTGAAGTGTGTTCGACTTGTGCAGTAGATGTGTAAAGTGTGTTAGACTTTTTTAGTAGTTCTTCAAAGTGTGTTGGACTTGGTCAGCAGTTCTCCAAAGTGTGTTAGGTTTGTTCGGTGGCTCTACAACGTTTGAAAGACTCGATCAGTAATTCTCTAAATTTAAGATGAATTAGCTTTTCAGTATTCCATTGACTTGGGCGGAAAATCCCCAGAGTTTTAATTCCTCGGTCAGTAGTTCTCCATACTTCGCCTGACTTGGTCGGAAGTTATCGAAAGCTTGATGGACGCATACAGTCAGTAGTTTTTCATACTTCACATGACTCGGTCAGTAGCTATACAAATTTCGCACCAATCGGTCAGTTGTTCTCCATACTTCGCATGACTTGGTCAGTAGTTTTCCATACTTCGCATGACTTGGTTAGTAGTTCTCTATACTTCGCATGACTCGGGCAGTAGCTATCCATACTTCGCATGACTTGGTCAGAAGTTTTCAAAAGCTTGATGGACTCATGCAGTCAGTAGTTTTCCATACTTCACATGACTCGGTCAGTAGCTATACAAATTTGGCATGACTCGGTCAGTAGTTCTCTTTACTTTGCATGACTCAGTCAGTAGTTCTCCATACTTCGCATGACTCGGTCAGAAGTTCTCCATACTGCTCATGACTCGGTCAGTAGTTGTCCATACTTCGCATGACTCGGTCAGTAGTTGTCCATACTTCGCATGACTCAGTCAGTAGTTCTCCATACTACGCATGACTCGGGCAGTAGCTATCCAAATTTCGCATGACTCGGGCAGTAGCTATCCATACTTCGCATGACTTGGTCAGAAGTTTTCAAAAGCTTGATGGACTCATGCAGTCAGTAGTTTTCCATACTTCACACGACTCGGTCAGTAGCTATCCAAATTTCGCATGACTCGGTCAGTAGTTCTCTTTACTTTGCATGACTCGGTCAGTAGTTCTCCATACTTTGCATGATTCGGTCAGTAGTTTTCAAAGGTCTGACAGACTCGGTCAGTAGCTATACAAACTTCAAATGACCCTAACATTAGTTACCCAAACATATTTAGATACCACCTCTTTGAATAAATCTACCGAAAAGGAGCATTAACTAGAGAAGAGGAAAAAAATAGAATTTTGTAATTTGAAACCATTGTGATAAATAGAGCATTTGCTCCTTTAGGAGCAAATGCTTTATTTACCACAATGGTTTTACAAAGTGACTTTTTCAGAGTCGCCAAAAGTCGTCAATATGAGAGAATGGGTTTAATGGCCCAGTCAGTAGCTCTAAAAATGTGATGGATTTGATCAGTAGTTCTCAAATGTTTTCTCAAATGTTTTCTCTTTCATATTGAATCAGTTAATTGTTATCAAAAGTTTGAATGAATATAAAGTGAGACATTATACAACATACCGGGATAAGGAACAATATGCGTTTAGTACTCGTTTGGCGGCCATAAAAGGGAGACCCGTACTTGTTACGTTATACAGTAAAACCCCGCTAATGCGACCACCTAATGCGACCACTTTAACAAACATGGCTGTTTTCATAAGCAAATGGTTGCTGAATGCAGGACGAAAGTTATGCAGAAAGCTCCTATAGGAGCTTTCTGCATAACTTTCGTCCTGCATTAAGCTACCACCTGCCCTTGCCACTGTGAATTATGCCCCTTTTTGGTGGTCGCATTAGCGGGGTTTTACTGTATATGGTCCCTCGGATTGAAACATTTCAACGCTTTTAGTTATGAAAATTGAATGACGCCGCTTAACCCTTTAGGCGCCAAATTTCTAATTGTCGTCTACAATCCAATTTGGTTAAATCATTCGGTAAAATAAGTAAATAAGATAAGATAAACAAATGCAACTTTCAAAGGAATAAAGTACATATATAAGAATAGAGTTTGAGACAAAAAGTGAAGCCCCTGATCAGACGCCGCCTTGAAAATGCGTCGTCGGATCTGGGACTGCAATAATTGTCGTTGTGCAGTTAAATTGCGATACTGGCGATGAAAGGGTTAAGCCGATGCTAGGTTATATTCAAAACTGAGCCTCTCTGTCTGAGAAAGGAATCTAATTGCAAACACTGGATACCAAGATCACCAATCATGTATATAATAAGGTGGCTGGTCAAGTGTTGGGAAGATTGAGAATAAACTGCTTGGTATGTTGATGGGTGATACATTTGCAGTTCCTGACAAGACTGGTTATGTTCTACGACATTTGTAGAGAGCATCTCGTATACTTGTATTCTCTTTTTTCATTCCAGATGCGTGCTTTCTCGAAGCGGAAAGTGTTGTTTTATGTCGTTTTGTCATCAATATTGTTGAGACGGTTCTTTTTTAAAGTCACCAACGAGACTTTGGTTAATAATGTCGGTATAAGTATGCGAGAGAAAGACAATATAACTCCGTTTAAAAAGGCATCTAATAAAGAGGAAACGACTATTCTTGGACAAGAGAATATCAGTGTATACAAGGACGAGAACCTACCTTATAAGGTTGGAGATAAATCATTTTACCTATTTACCGTTCTAGCCCATCAGGACGAAAACAGTACCTGGGACAAACTATTTTTTACCGGATGGGAAGTTTTGTCTGCTCACAAAAGAAAATATAAATGCTGCTACATGTTCGAGAATGGAAAAGTGATGGATGGAATAAGCGCATATAAGAACTATTTCAGTGGGAGAGAAGGCCTACAAGCCATACAAGTGGTTTGTGACATCAGAACTATAACTATGACGGAAATACCGAAATGGGCTTCTCTTGGCTTGTTTAAAGAATCATGTAAGCATGTAAAGGCTTACCACACTATAGTGTACAGACAAAGGGAGAACACTAAACAATTTGCGATATTTGGAAATACATTGTATGGACAGAAAGACGCAGTACAGCTCATTGAGTGGATGGAATACCATAAACACCTAGGAGTCAGTAGGGCAGTGGTTTACACCTACCCTGACCTCAATGACAGGGCAAGGAAGGTGCTTTCCTACTATGAAAATGAAGGGATATTAGAAGTAGTATCCTTCCCGTATGTTCCGCTAATTGGTAAAGTAATCTAAAAATACAGCCGACCCTCGTTAAAACTGACACATTACCATTTCCCTGTTGACGATTATTGTAAGAAATAATGTCATTATGAATATTTATTAGTTCAATTGTTAGAATGGAATATGTTCCAGGAACAAAATGGCATAGGAAGAAACTGCAGTGTCGGGTATATTACAGTGAAGCTCACTTATAACGAAGTCCTCGGGACCCTCTGATTTCTTTCGTTATATCCAAATTTCGTTCTATCAGGTCCGTTTTACTATATGTAATCAGAGAGGGGGAATAAATTCTATTTTGTTATAAGCAGTATTTCGTTATATCCAAGTTCGTTATAAGTGAGCTTCACTGTATACAGTAGAACCCCTCTAATGCGACCACTTAGTGAATAAAAATGGGTGTCTTTATAAGCGGGTAGTTGCTTAATACAGGACAAAGTAATGCAGAAAGCTCCTAGAGGAGCTTTCTGCATTACTTTTGTCCTGCATTAAGCTACCGCATGCATCTAGCACCCAACATTATACCCCTTTTAGGTGGTCGCATTAGCGGGGTTTTATTATAATTTCATAAACAAACATAGCAGGCCCTGACAAATGGTTTCTAGAGGAGCCGTCTGTTCTTGTCATGACCTCCCTTGTTTAATATTTAACTGTAGAATAACCGGCATGAAAACAAGACTGGCATTCACTACATAACTGTTGAGTAACAACAATTCTGACATTCAACACTTAACTGTAAAATAACCAGCACGAGAACCAGCTTGATATTCAAAACTTAACTGTAAAATAACCAGCACGAGAACCAGTCTGATATTCAATACTTAATTGTAGAATAGAATTATCAGCACGAGAACCAGTCTGACATTCAATACTTAATTGTAGAATAATCAGCACGAGAACCAGTCTGCTATTCAAAACTTAACTTAAAATAACCAGCACGAGCACCAGTCTGATATTCAATACTTAATTGTAGAATTATCAGCACGAGAACCAGTCTGACATTCAATACTTAACTGTAGAATAACCAGCACAGGAACATTAAAGAGCTACAGTAAAGGGTACGTACCCAAATACTAAAATCGGCATTTCTCCACCAAACGACGACTCTAAAGAGTGTGTTCACAGTATAGGGTTTTGTGGAGAAAGAAAGGGGTTACTATTGAAAATGTTTTACTTTACGCATTTTAGCAGGATCGTTGGAACAAGTATAAACATTCAATACTCAGTAACTTGTCGAATGCAGTAATCCCTAGTATTCTAAAATACATATTATCTGTTCAAATTCTGCTATGTTTCAAACATATTTACATCCGATTTGTTCAAACGTTTAAGAAACTGTTTGCAAATGCAGCCGGGTCCAATCCGATTTGTTCATACGTATGAGAAACTGTTTGCAATTGTAGCCGGGTCCAATACGATTTGTTCCAATGTTTAAGAAACTGTTTGCAAATGCAGCCGGGTTTGCAAATGCAGTAGCTAGAGAAGGCTACGGGTTGCCGAACTTAACTGTTGTTTACAACTTTCATTGACTCTGATGTCATCATAAAATATATTATTACACAGAAGAACCTGTCTTAAGTATGTGAATGTAAGGCAGTTGGTCGATTAATGCAAGTCAAAAGTAATGCAGAAAGCTCCGATGTTGTATTAAGTATAAGCGGACATTGTAGAGCAAGACCTATCATAATTACATACGCATACAGAGCATATCTATATCGGACAGGAGCCGTCAGATATGTGCCTGCTATTTATACAAATGCGTTTACTCTGCCATGCTGTATGTTATATACATGGGTGAAATAAAGTTCTGTTCTGTTCTGCAAACAGTGTAGACCCAGATCAGGGGCCCCTAGAGGAGCCGTTTGATCAGAGTCTGCACTGTTTGACATTCAAAATCCTCTAGCTAGTTTAAGCCTTTCATTTAGATTGGACTCTATACTGATGACTATTCCATTCTGATAGTCCATAAGTGTCATCCAACGTGTCTTTCCCATTCCTGTCCCTCGGAAAGGTCTCTTATTCTCACCACCGCCTATTATATTCAATCCTCACATGTACGTACACATGGCGGCAGCAGCAGCCAGCAGCAGCAGACAGCAGCGCCAACAGAAGCAGCAGTAGCAGCCAGCAAGCCAGCAGCAGCAGCAACAGCCAAGAGCAGCAGCAGCAGCCAAGAGCAGCAGCAGCAGCCAGCAGCAGCAACAACAACAACAGCAGCAGCAACAACAACAGCAACAACAACAACAATAGCAACAACAACAATAACCAACGTTTCATTTCTAATCACAAAGTCGCCGACAATAGCAGCAACGTCAACATGTTTCAGTTTTCTACAGTTCTATGAAATGCTTTTTAGAAAACACACTTTTAAAATATCGCCAGTGTCATCCAACGTGTCTTTCCCGTTCCTGTCCCTCGGAAAGGTCTCTTATTCTCACCACCGCCTATTATATCCAATCCTCACATATCCGTACACATGGCAGCAGCAGCAGCAACAACAACAACAAGCTAGCAGCAGCAACAGCAGCCAGCAGCAGCAGCCAGCAGCGGCAGCAAGCTAGCAGCAGCAGCAGCAGCAAGCCAGCAGCAGCCAGCAGCAGCAGCCAGCAGCAGCAGCAGCCAGCAGCAGCAGTAGCCAAAAACAGCAGCAGCAGCCAGCAGCAACCAACAGCAGCAAGCCAGCAGCATCAGCCAGCAGCAGCAGCCAGCAGCAGCAGCAGCTACAATATATCGGAGTAAGGATAAAAATCCAAAAGGTTTAAAACGATTATTCTTATACCTTAGTTTATGGTACAATACCGTATTTGGTAAGTGAACATCCTACTTTAACTCGTGAGTGTACAATATCCTAGTATGATTCCCCTGTATATCTTTTTTCTTTTTAACTGTCTTTCGCTAAATAGATTTGGAATATACGTAGAATGAATAAATAAACGCGTATTGACTTCACCCTTTTTAGAAAGGATGTCCACCTTTATGTAAAAATGAACCCTTTTAAAGATTAGACCCATAGCTGGAAAAATATAGATAGTTTGGTTTGAAAGGTTTAACCTAAGGGTTAGGCTGATAAAGGGTCTCGGTTAAGCTTATATTGAAGTGAAAGTCGGATCATTCGTATTAGAGTACGTGTTCAGGTAAAGAAAATTATAGTTTTCGAGGCAGACGATGTTAAGTAACGTCATTCCGAAATGAGATAAAGGAATGAATTCGTTTAATCATCGCGTTATGGACGACTCCACGACTAGGCCATAGGGTACTTCAGGTTCAAGTGGTTAGACGTGGTTTAATCCTTTGTAGTGGTATTGGGTCCTTCAGATTCGGTATTGTTCTGTTTTATTGACCTGTCAATACGTGTACAAGTGCTCGAATAAGCTTGTATTATTATTTTATTTTATTAGCGGAAACAATCGACATCAACCGAAGCTATTTATGGAGTATTCAGCAAGCGTATAATTATTTAGATTTTGACAGGTTAATAAAACGGGACAATACACTCGAAAAGTATCGTCTGCTTGCAACGCGGCTATAAACAGATTCAAAACCGGGTAGGATATATCACGTAATCGTGCTCGTGGGTGTATACGGGTAGAGCGATGACGCCATTTAATGACAGTGTTGGTTTTAAAATGTTGATTTCTGTACATTTACTTTATCCTCTGTCTATAAGGACAATTATGTTTTTGTTTCTAAGGATAGATACAACACGAAGATTGAATACATCGGCCCTATAAACTACCAGCTGAACTTTGAAAATAAAACACGCACAAAAACCCGATCCCTTGATCTGGCCTTTCTTTGAAATGGGAGACATTCTTACATATTTGTTGGACATGCCTGATATGTCGAATAATTTAGATCAGCAGTATTAAAAAAATTAATTCTCGTTTTATTTCAATAAGATCTAGATATTAAGTTATACAGCCTCATGTCGTTCATTCGTGTGTTGTAAATTGTCTTTCTGGCTACTGTACAGTACCGTAGCAGATCTAGTAAAAGTATTTTAGCATAAATTTAGATCATATCTATATTATCTTTAGAACTATATTTCACAATAAACTACCTTTTTGAATATACAGTCAAGTCCCGGTTATTCAAACACCTCTCATCCGAAGACCCGGTGTTATTCGAAGCATGGTGTCAGTCCCGATCTCCATCCTTCTTATTTCTATGTTAAATATTTTGGATTATTCAAATTCGTGTCATCCGAAAACCCGGCCTTACTCGAAGTCATATTTTGTCCCGCGTATATGTTTACCTTTGATTTTCACACCTATAATCCGAAGGTGTAGACAAACATGGATTAAGGACCAGCGAACACAGACGATCGGCGCCATATTGAAAACACTGTCAAACAATAAGGTGTCAATTTATCGTAATTACCGACATGGTAAAACTCGGCCTTACTGCGTTGTGTGTTAGATTCGTGATTTAATTGTCATTATTAGGGTTTTTTCAGTAATTTGGTATTAAAGGATTATGAATAAAGTCTTACCTTATGCCGTTGAACCAACTATATTTATCCTTGTATTCCAGAACACAAATTTTGAAAAGGGCCTTTTCACACAGAAATTCTACCATTTTTAGTTCGAAGTTAAACTGCACTACATTTCTTGTTTCAAGGAGTAGCCATTGTCAAAGGATAATTACATATGAGACAAACACGTTTACTTTACTGAACCATGAAGCCCAGGAATTAACACAGGAAATAGGTGTTTATGCTTATATTTGGCAGAATTAGGTCAGCCACCTGCAGTGTGTTGAGTCTGCGACAGCAAAATGTGTTATGATGTGAAAATTACACAGGGTACTCTCTAAACCATGCTAAGAAACTCGGCATTTTTGGAATCAATTCAGTGCTATATTTACACCTGGAAATTGACTGATAACGATCTCCTATATGATTTTTAATGATTGCCTCATTAGTATTTAAAAAACTTTTTATAATGTTAAAAAGTTTACACCCAAACCAAACTGCAGTACACACATGTGTAAACCGATGATGATTCTTTACTGTAGTGATATTCGCTCGGATTTAGCTGTGCTAATTTCATTCATGTACATGTAAGTTACGTTATGCATAACACTTGTTTTCCTTTTATTAAGTCAATTTTGTTGATATAATGACAGTTTATGATGCAAACAAGTTGTTTTTATTACATTCCTTGACACAAATGCTCTTCATTTGTGCTTAAATAACCGAAATCTTCCTTTAAAACCATATGTGTGTAGGTATCGGGACCGTCTCTAGACTCGACACGAAGCCTTCGTATACTTTCAAATTATTTGGATCATTCAAACACATGCCTTATTCGAAATGAATTCCTGGTCCCCGGCACTTCGAATAACCGGGACTCGACTGTACATGTATCTAAATCGTTGGGATTTAATTATGCTTAGCCATAGTCCTAAATAGTCAAAACATAGAACTTTATCTTTCATTGTTCGGGAAGCTATTTAACAAATCATAACTTTAGACAATTGGCACATAGTTTGGCAGATGTCACAATAGAAGCATTCCTGTTACGTAATAGTTCATAACTTTGTTGATAAGACAGTGTGTGATAGATGGCAGCTAGTTCCGTGATCGCTGACCCTTTTCCCCTGCTGAGAAATTAGGGGATTTACTGACCATCTGGCACCTTTGCTCGTTACTAGTAAGTAAATTAGCAGTATTTCGGCTAAGTTAGTAATGTAATAATATAGTCTCCAACTGTCTTAATTCATTTTTAGTATTAAAAAAATCGTGTGTATTGTTAGAATCTTTGAATGCGGTTAATAAAAGTACTGACATTTGCAGAATGTAGACCCAGACAATATATATTACTAAACAAGCAACCCTCTGACCAGGGTCTTCACTGTTTATTACTCAAAATCATATAGCAAATTTAAGTCTTATTATGTAATGAATGGGATCTACAGTTTAACAATGATGGGTCATTCTACCTTAAAATTTAAGCATTCAAAGATGTAACCCTTTCTCTAATGTAACCGTGTGTTCGTGTATTTGCAAACAGCGTAGACCCAGATCATACTGGGGCTGCTCTGTTTATTTATGAAATTGTAAAAGGTCCGACTCTGCAGTTTCTACCAACAAAACAATCCTGTCTACAAATGTCATTAGAAACATTAGCTTATAAATAGTCATGATATCATTATTTCTTACATGAATACTGAGCAGGGAAAGGGTTTGTGTATTTTACCAATATTTTTTACTTTTTCTGATTATAATGTTGTACTGTGCATTACCCATGCTTTGAAAAGCTTATATCTTTCAATTCCACAGGTTGTCATCGTGTAAAATCATGTTCCAGAATCAATTTTCGGTTCATTTTTATGTTTTGACATGTACTATCGATGTAACTATCATAAACGATTGCACCACAATCGTTTTTTATTAATTTTAGCAGAAGTTTTCAAAGTGCTGTCAATGTTTCTGTTATTGTTTACATATCAGCTGTCAGTCTTTTTACCCACCAAGCTTTTCTCGGCTAAGATAACAGGTGCGCGTGACGTCACGCGATTCGCCCTATAGAAGACGATGTTACGTGACGTCATTTCTCTCGGCCAGGGAGGCGCTATGGGAGCGCTATGGGAGGCGCTATATAGAATATATAGGGAGGCGCACTGTGCCAGAAAGGGTAGTTTTACACTACTCACTCTGATACTCAGGGTTAAAGGACTAAACTATTGTAACATGTCAGTATTTGATGACGGTAATTTAAGCTTTATAATACAGGTAAACGTAATCTCATTCCCTCCTAGTGACGCATTCTGAGCCTTTTGACGTCTCTGTAAATGTAAAAGACATTTTTGAAACAATTGTGATAGATAGAGCATTTGCTCCACTGGAGCAAATGCTCTATCTATCACAATTGTTTCAAAAACTATACAATTCTAAAAACTTTCCTTTTCTGTAGTAAATGTTCCATTTCGGTGGATTTAAAAAAAAAGTGATGGTCTAAAATAGTCACGGGGAATGAGTTAATTTATCAGCTCAGAAATATTTTTTTGATTTTCACCGAGCCTTCAGTTTCATCAAGACAAGTATGGACATATGTTCTTGGTTTCGTTGGTAAGAATGTTTTTAAATGTATTGAATATGTTCAAACTATTTAATGACTCGTTTTATCATATTCTTCAAACATTTTGTTTTCTTTTTCTAGAGTTTTGTTTTTGTATTCGGATATTATACCAGCGATATTACTTTCCACAAACCATTAAAATGATTTTGCTCTTCATAAGTTTACATGTACAATTATAATTACGATTCAGATACCTGTGCTTTGTTTCAGATGCCTGTGCTTTATTTCAGACCAATTCCCGAGGTACTTTGGGGTAGAGAACAACACTGTCATTTGGCATGATCAGAAGATAGTCCTGTTTGACACAGAGCAGCGCCTCCGTCCATACACATACTTTGCTGCCATAGACACGGATGAGTTCATTCTGCCGAGACGGGAGAACGTAACAACTCTTGTTGACCTAATGGTATTCTTTGCCCACTTTCCAAAGCCGTACCAACGCGTGTTTTGTCGTCGTACTAATGCCACAACATTTTCGCTGTTCTGTGCTTATTCAAAATTTATACCTACGGAATATTCATGGACAAAATATTTATCATTAAATATGGAAGGTGGGACATTATAGCCATTTTATAAAGTAAAGGAACTGATCTATCAAATTCCATTAGCAAACAGAGCAGACCCTGATCAGAAGGCTTCTATAGGAACTGTCTGATCTGAGTCTTCTCTGTTTGCAAATGCGTGTAAAAGCGTTTATAACTTTATATAAAGGAAAATGTTAACGGCTTCCCTGCAGTTGCTCCGACTTAAGCAAAGTCCTTGAGTACATACTAGATCGACATTCACAGTTGTTTCATGCTACATATATATTTATTTACATTGTTTTTTTAAACTAGGGTGACCGTTCTAGTACTGTATTCTCTTTGTCAATCCTACTTCTATGTTTTTTTCTGGTATTTTTGTGACTTTGTTCTTGTACGTTTGAGGTTTTCCTCGCGTGTGTGTGCGGTTGTGTCTCACTTATTTCCTATCTACATACGAGTACATGTATGTTATGTTGGGTTCTTGTATGTGGATTTTCCTGCACGACTTCACTACTATTTCATTTTTCAAATTATATTTTCCTACAGATAAGATCCACACAAAACATATACCTGATCTGAATAATTAGTGCTTTACATGCTAGTTTCTGCTTTATGTTCAGCATCAGTTAATCCAGTCTGGGTGCTTTCTGCATACTTTCAACCGATTTGAATAAATTTACCAAAACGTTCATTAACCCTTCGCTTGCTATTCACGTCAATATACCTACCTGTAAATAGTGAAGACCCAGATGAGACAGTTCCTACAGGAACTGTCTCACCAGGGTCTGCACTATTTACAAGTTGATTGTGCAACCAGTGCACTCCACAGCAGTGATTTCACAGCGAAATACTTGTATACAGTGAAGATATATGTAATTATACAACAGGACATGGGTAAAGAAGGAGAAATGTATTTTAAAATTCAGCAAGAGAAGGGTTAGCTAGAGGAAAGGAACATTTAAAATTCTGCAGTTTTGACACCATTGCGATGAAATTATTGCTCGATTGTCGTACAATGGTTTAAAAACCACCTTTACAGATGCGTTAAAAGGCGTTAGTATGGGGAATGAATTAAAACACTTATTTTGGTCGATCGTTCTAAGCACGCTTTACTTGCTAAAACAGAAAACAGTGGTACATGTATACCGATGATATACCAGTTTATGTCCTATCTGATATTGCAGGATTACTTGCTAAACAAGACATATAGCGGCGGTACTTTCAAACTACACAGTGAGGTACATCTCCTGGACTGGGATAAAGCTAACAATGCGAGCAACATAAAACTTGGGCAATACGGACACCACACAAAGCCAATGTTCTATGCCTACAAAAATTTACACGTTACCAGCAGAGTTCAAGAAGGAGCTATCTGGATCCATGGTACTGTTCCAAGACATCCATTTTCTTTGTGAGTATAAACTGGACCCACATGTTACCCCCAAGACATCTACTATCTATGGGAGTATAAACTGGACCCATCTTGTTGTCCCGAGAACTCCATTTCAAGAGGTCGAGATAAGATGCGTAAATCATCAATTATTTTCAAAAACAAATTCTTTATTTCTCAACCTTATGTTGTGATCGCTCTATAGAATCGTCTCGAAGAGACGATTCTAAAGAGTGGTCACATCATAGGGTTTATGTCATTCTACCCCTCTGTAAAAGTCACGTTTTGAAACCATTGTGATAAATAGAGCATTTGCTCCTTATGAGCAATGGTTTCAGAACTAAAAAATTCTTAAAAAAATCCTTTTCTCTAGTTATAAAATGTTTCTATCATGTTAACATCAGTTTCTTTCCTTCAATGCTTTCTAAGCTATATCTATTAGGTCACACCAAAACATTTTCACTGTGAGTACGGAGGGCCTGTCTTAAGCACAGGTGCCAGGCGCGTGACTATTTCATCAATACTAATGACAAACATATTCAAATATGACTAGACATCATACTTTGACAGAAAAAAATCGTATAGTATAATACTATACATAGTATTATATTATACGGAAAAAATCAAAACTTTTTTCTGCTGTCAATGTATGATGTGGAAACGTATTTGAAAATATTTATCAGTAGTACTTATATTTCTGAAAATTTCACGCGCATGGCACCTGTGGTCTTAAGTGACACCACTCATTTAATGAACATTAAATTTTATGTCTTTAAAAATGATTGTTTCTGAATGCAATGCAAAGTAATGCAGAAAGATCCAATAGCATTAAGTTACCATTTGTCGCAAATATCCAGGTTTAGACCTCCTTTAGACCCTATACGCCATTGGCACGCCGCTTAACACCTCTACAAACAGGGTGGACCATTATCAGACAGCTACTGTATGAGCTGTCTGATCAGAGTTTATTCTGTTTACTTATGAATTAATAAATACAAACTCTACATACACAAACAACATCAAAAGAGTGTACAACTTACAAGCCTTGAAAACGTTGTCTTGTCTCATCCCTTTGCCTCATATAAACGTGTTTTCATGCATTTGCAAACAGAGAAGACCCAGATCAGACGACTTCAATAGGAGTCGTCTGATCAGGGTCTGCTCTGTTTGCTAGTGGGATTTGAAAGATTCGTTTCTTTACTTTTTAACATGGCTATAATGTGCCACATCCCATGTTTCATTATAACTATTTTGTCCATGTAAATTCAGTAGGTGTTGAAATTTGAAATGAATACATGTATAGAACATGGTGTCATCTTACCAGTGCCATGATTGCTATAAAATGGTCATCGTATAATTTCTCGATTACTTTCAGAGTAGCCCCGAGTCCGAAGGAAGATGTTGTGCTGAAACATTTTCGCAAATGTTATCCAGAATGGGAAAACTGCCCAAAGAGGTTTACAAAACACTATGACAGTGACACGGCAACTATGGCGTCAATTATTGAACCTAAAGTGAAAGATGTTCGGTCAAAGCTTGAATTATAGGAACTGGGAGTAAGAAGCGTGATGTCATCAAGAGAAAATGTCCTCTCTCCCTCATATAAACGTTTTATCACGCCTAAGCACACAGAATAGACCAAGATCAGACGCCTCCTACAGGGTCTGCTCTGTTTGCTTATGAAATTATAATAGACCTGTCTCTACCGTTTTTATCAACACCAAACATTCTTGTGAACATATGCTAATGATTTTATATTGTTTGTTTTCATTACTTTTGGTGTCAGAGCTGTGATTGGCTGTATTTATTTTTTCATACCAATGAAAACAAATAGGCCACGCCTTCCCGGGACTACTTTGTATTCGCCCGCAATTATAAGAATCTGTATTAAAATGTTGAAAATAAACAAATGATTTGTGAATATTGTTTCAATTTCTTTCTTAAATTCAGTAGTGATATTAAATTATATGTAATATATATATAATATTTTTGTTTTCGTGGAGGTATGGACAAATAACTTGATTACACTTTAGTATGAAACCGCGAAAGTGTGACCAAATTTTTTTTTATACTTCCATGAAAACAAAAAATAGTCTATATATCCATTAATTATAAAACTTAAGCT
The DNA here is from genome assembly GCA_963576725.1 of Azorinus chamasolen. Lineage (NCBI taxonomy): Eukaryota > Metazoa > Mollusca > Bivalvia > Cardiida > Solecurtidae > Azorinus > Azorinus chamasolen. The sequence goes on along the minus strand of OY755250.1, from coordinate 31,303,058 downwards.
AATAGATATCCATGATATCGTTAGCGTGCTAAGCGTAACTCAACTCACATTTGCAAACAGCTTGGATCCAAATGAGACGCCGAGTAACTCGGCACAATGAGTAACTCGGCATCTCATCTGGATCCAAGCTGTTTGACCCTCAGTCAACAGCTTCCCAAACGCTTGTACATATCGAAGGAAAAAATGCAACAGGTCAGAGTTTTGGCAGGCATATTTTTTTCAGCACAATAGGGGTTAAACAGGGAAACGTTAACCCATTTGCGCCCAGTGGATTCTTCCAAGTTTATATATTGGATTAGTCCATTTTATATCTAAGGGGTGCCTGGTCTAAATTTTCAACAGGTAAGCAAATCAAACTGAAAGTAATATCAGAACTAAAACTTACATAGTCTGTTCAGTATCGTGTCAACTTGACCTTGGATAAACTTGATCCAATTTGAAATACATGTACAAGTATAACGTCCCAACGTGAACCTGAATTATACCGTATTATATCTAATAAATGCTCCCGGAACGACGGAATTTTAAAAGATGCTTTTTGCAACGGATTGTTGCTTAATGCAGAATGAAAGCAATACCAAAAGCTCCCGTGCTTTCAGTCTGCATTACGCTGCCGCCTGTATTGATTTATAAACAAATATTTCTTTATTTAATACTTATTATATGTGGTTTTAGTTGCTTTACTGACCGTTAGCCCCCCCCCCACCCACCCGCGCCGAAGTAAAATGGGGTTTATTAGGATATGGTCATTTATTGGGAAAACTACGGTACATATCTAAAATATAAAACTGTAATTAACTCTTCGCTATCAAATTTTGTCGTATGCAATCTTTGACGTCTGCTTTAATTTTTATTTCTATTTTTTTCTATTTTTTCTTCATGAGTGAATGGTTCCTACAGGAGCTTTTAGCATTGCCTTTGACCTGCATTAAGCTGTAGTGTAGCAAACAAGATTTCGTATCTTGCATATTTAGGGGGTCAACTGGTCTAAGAAATATAACAAGATGTGTCATATATCAAAATGTTGGTCAGGGTCTGTAGACTATAAAAACAATGTTCGTTAGTGCCAAAGTGGTTTGAGTCGACAGAAATCCATAATGGCGTCCAAGATGGCCGCCAAAATTGCAAAAACAATAAAATTTATCCAATGCCTGCATTACTCCGGTATATTTGCATATATGTTGACCAAATTTGTTTTGTTTTAAGCGTAAACAAACCTCCTTCAAGTTATTTACTGACAACTGTTCATTAAAGTACAGGTTAAGGTCAATATCAAGGTCAAGTTCAAGGTCAAAGGTTAAATTATTTAAAATATGGTCAACATCCCTTACAAAAACAAAATACCATTTATTGTATACTAACACGTATTATAAGGTATTAATTTTGAATGTTTAGCATTTTTCCTCAAATATATCTGGTTGCCATGGTGATGTCCAAGAGTGCGGATCACATGTCTGTGGTGTGACTTTTTTCAGAATAAGTGAAACTGATGGTGCCTGCTAAATAGACATCAAATGGAATTATTGAGACAATTTCCAATGGAAAAAGCTGAATTTAGCCAAATTAATTTGTTTCATTATGAAGTAAGTCATATGTTTGTAAGAAATGCAAAGTTACTCCCCTTGTATATGATTTGGCCACTATTTTTGTAGTTTGCTTCAATGTAATCTGGTGAATAAATCGCAAGTAAGAACAAGAAATGGACATATTCTTTAGAGAAAATGACCAACAGGTGGGTATGAAAAATTTCCTTTTCAAAGAAGTTAGATAAATGTTGTTTTGCTTTCCTTTTAACAGTTATAACTGATACAGCTTGTAGATATATTCCTATATATAGCAACCAAGAGTAAGATCTAAGAGCTACACTGTCCATTGGTTTATAGTCAATGCGACTCGATTTTACATACTAACGACAGTTTAGCTCTTAGTTCAATATGCGCAGATGCGCAGGCTGATCTGGAGCTACAGTTTTTGCATATGACAACAGACAACTGATGTCTGTTACAGGATAGAGGTTAATCGTCATCGTTAGTGTCTATAAACAGACTCAATAAAACCGAGTCTGCAATTTTCTGGGGGCGAGGGGGGGGGGGGGGTTATTGCTACTTTTGCTTAAGAAGGATCTCCCACTTTCAGGACATATTTACTGAAAATCAGATATCAATTTTCCATCTCTAGCCGTGGATAATTACTAAATCATATTGGTAGATCTACTAGATCTACCATTAGTTATGTTTGATAGTTATTTTTAACTTTGCCGGATTGTCACAGTTATTATGCTATGTTTTACATGTTGTCTGTGTTCATCGTCGTCTATGTTGTTGGTAAGTCCGGCGGGGATACCTTTATTTACACTATTTGTAAAGCTAGGGTGACTTTGAGAGAAGTGTGAGATTAGGAGGTCTGTAAACCGGTTTAAACCCCCAGTGATGTTTTTTGCTACTGACCTAGCCAAGGCGGTACTCTCTTTGCCACCCATCCTTTTGTTTGTCTTACGTCTTTGTGCTTGTGATTTTGTTCATGTTTGGAGTGTTTATCTCAAGTTCTTGTGTGCCTGTTGATGTTTTCTGTGTTTGTCTCGTGTGTGAGTGTGCGTCTGGGTGTGTGGTTGTGTATGTGTATGTGTGTGTCATGCTGTCTATCGGTGTTTTGGTGGTGGTTACGTCTTGTATGTGGCTTTGCCTGCTTGACTTTTCTACTTTTCCATTTGAATATGTATACACTAGCTACAAGTATTTTGTTCTTGATGATTAATGTTTTGAATAACTAATGGAATGCCCTGAATGAATTAACCCTTTTGCCGCCACAAGCGACATTTGTCACATGCCAAATGCAGACAATGTAGCTCCAGATCAGTATGTGCATCTGGACAGTCTGACCTTACAGCTTCACTGTCCGCTGAAAAGTCAATAACACCAATGAAATATTCTACATATTAGTATACATCCAAGTACTTGCATGCAGGAAGATTTTATCAAGACTTCAAGTATAGCAAACAGCCCCATCATTATGGTCATTCCCACAGACTACAGAACTGTGTACACCACACTCTTCGGCGTCAAGGAAGGAAGTTATGAATTGTCCTGGGCAGTCATATGTACCGATTGTGTTCGGCATAAGCCTTCTAGCAAAGACATTGGAAATCGTTTGATGCAGAAAGGATGAATTACAAGGTGTTATACCATTAAAGTGGGAATGCATGTCCTCGTGTCCGTGTTCGCAGGAATATGTCACCTCTATGATGATACTGGTCGTAAGCAGCTATTGACAGATACAGGTTTATATGCAGCAGCCACAGTTGCTAATACACTGTCGGGTGAAGACTTTGACAGAGAACTCACCGCATTCAAAATGATTGACGACGCCTTACATATCCGCCTTCTGGTCATCTGTGAAGTGTGGTTTGAAGAAAACAACAAAAGTGTTCCTGATGTTGTGTGTACGATGTTGTCACAGTAAAGAGCAGCATATGGTGACATACACAATGGAGCCGACATGACAGACCTTTGCGACAATATAACCCCTTTATTGGATGAGTTCAGAATGACTGACAGATCTCACCAGACAAAGTATGTGAGGAGTATCTCATGAGAGTGTACTCACCCTTCAAGATGTTCATTTCACCTATAAGAGATCATAACTGGACTATGCATTAGCATGCCAAACGTATGCTCATACCTCTCTTGTTTGCCTCCAACAGATCTTCTTATGCAAAGTACATTACAGTCCAAGTGCTACAGATGAATAAATAACACGTGACATGTGCATCAAAATCCCTTCAATGAAGTCAAAGCAAGAGGAAACAGACACTTTAATTATTTTACATGCTAAATTTAAGGCAGATAAAGAGTCTTCCTGTACAGTTATTCAAACGCCAGACACAGATGGTTTTGTTTTGCTTCTGCATCATTACCAACAGATTGTTGCAAAGCATATGTACATGTCAACTGGACAAATAACTTCCATTACATAATTCACAATAATATTATCACAAGATAAAATCTTAGCTCAGTGTTTTATCACCCGCGTGTATCTACATATATATAGATTGAACATCTGTGGCATTTCTTGTGCGCAGAAATATGTCAATATTACCACTCAGGTAACTATCACGAGCATAATATATCAATAATAACAATGGCCCCTTCTCATTGCTCTTTCATCATAATTATGTAGATATATGCTGTCGCATTTAGTACAAAGATTTACGGTGTACCCAGGTTTGAATGATTGTGTGACACAGTTCTGATTAATCGGTTAATGACAGTTAATACTCCCGATTAAACGGTTACAGATATACGGTAACCGTTTCAGCACTAGCCTGCACATATGCACAGTCTGACCTGAGAACTACACTTTTAAGTAAATGTAACCCTATTGTACAGAAACATGGACAATGAAGCTCTCTGGTCAGACTCCCCGTATGCGCAGATTGATCTTGAGCTTCATTTAACATATATGCAATAAGACACACAATGTCATGGCACGTCAAATACTTTTGAAAGATACTTGTATGAAGAATAAATGCAAAACATAATGCCCCCCCCCCCCTGACTATCGTCAACGGGGGCATAAAAACGGTGTTGATATATTACTATATACATGTATGTATGTACTATATCGCTGGATAAGGATATTAAAATTGAAAGACCAAACATCGCTAAACATTTTGATGTTCCACACTTTTTTATCGTATATCTCTTATTTGAATGAATTGGAAACAACACAATTTTGTCAGATGTCAAATGTTGATACAGTTAGACCTTTGACCTTGAACTTAACCTTGATTTCTATAAACTAAATTTAATTCAAGTTAATCAAGTCAAGAATATTTAATATTTAGTTAAATCAAAAAATATTTGGTGTCAGTAGGTACAACAATAACAAATTTATTTAGCAAATAATGATGTTTGTTTGTTTTTCTTAAGTTTGGCTGCCATCTTTAATACCTCCATGGCAACAGCAGCTATTGTATATATAACTCAACCGTCATAGAATTTAAAAAAGCATATATCATTTTATATAATATGCATAATTCTTGTTAAAATGTTTCATATTTAGAATGTAGGGAACAAAACATATTTGTCAGAGGTAAAATTTGTACAAATATTTTGACCTTTGACCTTATATTTAAAAATTGACCTCTATAAACTTCACAGCAAGTTTTTAAAGATATTTCTTCATCAGTATTAGTCAAAATAAAACAGGTTTGGATTCAGTAGGTACAAAAATGAACAAAAATTAAGACAAAAGATTACATGTTTGGTTTCACTCAAATTCGGCGGCCATCTTGGCGGCCATCTTGGATTTCAGTCCAACTCCAACCGCTTCAGTCAAAAGGAATTTCATTTTCATATACTACAGGTCCTGACCAACATTTTGATATATAGCATTGCTTGTTATATTTCATAGACTGGTTGGGTGTTCCAAACCTGGATTATTTGCTACACTACTGGTAGGAGCTTTCAGCATTACTTTTGATCTGCATTAACTCTTTCGGCGCCAAAGTCGCCTGTTGGCACCATTGAAAACAGTGGCGGCATCTGACCTGGGACTTCACTGTTTTCTATATTTTTAGCCCAAGCATACAGGTTTTAAAAAACAAATGTTTTACTAATACAATGTATACCTTTATTATTAGTTAAAAATTATATTAAATATGAAATTCTTATTGCAGACGACACTTTTAAATGTGGCGCTAGAAATAGGCTGACCCATAACTTACAGAATAGTGAGTAAATTGATTTACAAGACAATTATTTAACACTCTCATCCCTGAATATTCATGTAAGAAATAATGACATCATGAATATTAATTCCATTATCTTTAAAAAAAACATTTTTTTTTTGTTTTTTTTATCGGGTTTTATGTCGTTTTAACAGTATGCCAGTCATATCACAACAACCAGCTGATTAGAGATGGAGGAAGACCCAAGAGGTTCTTCTGCACACGGAACAAATTACATTGTTTAACCCGTTCCCTCATATAAACGTGTTTTCACGCATTTGCAAACAGAGTAGACCCAGATCAGACGGCTCCTAGAGGAGCCGTCTGATCAGGGTCTGCTCTGTTTGCTGGCGGAATTAGAAAGATGTTTCTTTGCTTTCTAAAATGTCTACATTGTTCCATCTTCCATATTTCTTTATAACTATTTTGTCCATGAATATTCAGTAGGTACTTAAATTTGGAATAAACATAGAAACAGGGACAGGGTTAATGCACAGAAGAACATCCAGGTAGAACCAATGACCTACCGCAAACCAGTTGGAAGGCTTCCTCAAATGCAAAATCATTTTTAAAATGGCACATGGACACAACAATTTTTGGCTAGAGTAGAAACTAAAGAATCACATCTATATTGTTTCATAAGCAAACAGAGCAGTCCCTGATCAGATGGTTCCTACAGGATTCATCTGATCTAGGTCTACTCTGTTTGTAAAGGCATAGAATGTTGTACATGTACAGTAAAACCCCACTAATGCGACCACCAAAAAGGGGCATAATTCACAGTGGCAAGGGCAGGTGGTTGCTTAATGCAGGACGAAAGTTATGCAGAAACCTCTTATAGGAGCTTTCTGCATAACTTTCGTCCTGCATTAAGCAACCACCTGCTTATGAAAACAGTCATGTTTGTTTAAGTGGTCGCATTAAGTGGTCGCATTAGCGGAGTTCTACTGTATTTATGGAGTAAAGGGTTAAATGTATGTTATGGGGTGGGAGTAGGGTTTATGTTTAACCTTTAGTCGTGTGAGAAACAATTTGCAAACTGTGTGGACCTAGATCATTGGTCCCCTCTAATTTGCATAAAGCCATTATCTCATAGCCTATTTTTAGATCCAACGACTTTGAATTAATCTACCGAAAAGGAGTATTAACGAGAGAAAAAGAAGATTTTAGAAATGTTCCATTTATCACAATGGTTTCAACAGATGACTTTTGCAGAGGCGTCAAAAGACGTCAATATAAGGGAGTGGGATATGGGTCCATGCTTATAAAACTTTTAGTTGAGTCTGAGTACGTTCTCAAGCTTTTGATTGGTCAGATTTAAGCCTCTGGCTCAAATTTGACCAATCAAAAGCTTGAGAACTCCAATCTAACCAATCAAAAGCTTGAGAACGAAACTCAGACTCAACTAAAAGCTTTATAAGCATGGACCCTGGTCTGCACCGTTTGTCATTCAAACTCCCCTTATAAACTTAAACATTTCAGACAAAATGGACTATATTAAAACAATGATGGGTTATTCAAGTTTGAATATTCAGCATTCAAAGGGTCAACCCATTCCCTCATATGTAACCCATTCACTCATATTTAACTCATTCCCTCACATTGATGCATTTTAACGCCTCTGCAAATGCTCTATTTCACTATTGTTTAAAAGCTACACAATTCTAAAACAAACTAAAGATAACTCTGATCTCAGACAAAGGGGTAGAGAATCACAGATTCCCAGGGTCAGAGCAATCAAAGATCAACTCCGAGGTTATAAAAACTTTTTTGCTTGAATCTGAGACCATTCTCAAGCATCTGATTGGTCAGATTCTGCGCTTGCTTAAGAATGATCACAGACTCAGACTCGGGTTTTTTATAACGTTGGACCCTGGTCTTAGACAAAAGGGTAGATGGTGACGGTCTTTCAGTTCAGAACAGCGAAATATCAACCCTGGTCTTAGACAAATGTTGGAACAGTGGATGGCTAAACCTTGGTTTTATACAGATGAAGACGAGACTCACAGACTCTCAGATTTGGTACAGTAATGACCAACACTGGTCTTAGACGGATGGGGGTGGGGGAATCACAGAGCAGTGGATGGTTAACTCTGGTCTTATCACAGAACAGTGGAGGACTAACTCTGATAAAGAGAAGGAAGAGAATCACAGAACAGTGGACTAACTCTGGTCTTAAACAGCAAGGGCTGAGAATCACAGAACAGTGGAGGACTAACTCTGGTCTTATACAGAAAAGGGGAAGACTCACAGAACAGTGGATGGTTAACTCTGGTCTTATACAGAAAGGTAGAGAACCACAGAGCAGTGGAGGACTAACTCTAGTCTTATGAAGAAAGGGGGGAGAATCACGAGCGGTGGATGACTAACTCTGGTCTTATACAGAAAGGGGACAAAATCACAGAACAGTGAATGACTAACTCTGGTCTTATAAAGAAAGGGGACATAATCACAGAACAGTGAATGACTAACTCTAGTCTTATACAGAAAGGGGACAAATTCACAGAACAGTGGAGGACTAACTCTAGTCTTATGAAGAAAGTGGGGAGAATCACGAGCGGTGGATGACTAACTCTGGTCTTATACAGAAAGGGGGAAAATCCCAGAACAGTAGAGGACTAACTCTGGTCTTATACAGAAAGGGGAGATAACCACAGAACAGTGGAGGACTAACTCTGGTCTTATACAGAAAGGGGAGAGAACCACAGAGCAGTAGAGGATTAACTCTGGTATTATACAGAAAGGGGAGAGAATCACAGAACGGCGCATGACTAACTCTGGTCTTATACAGAAAGGGGAGAGAACCACAGAGCAGTGGAGGACTAACTCCGGTCTTATACAGCAAGGGTAGAGAATCACAGAACAGTGAATGACTAACTCTGGTCTTATACAGAAAGGGGGAAGACTCACAGAACAGTGGATGGTTAACTCTGGTTTTATATAGAAAGGGGAGAGAACCACAGAGAAGTGGAGGACTAAAACTGGTCTTATACAGAAAGTGGAGAGAAACAAACTCTGGTCTTATACAGAAAGGGGGAAGACTCACAGAACAGTGGATGGTTAACTCTGGTCTTATACAGAAAGGGGGGAGAACCACAGAGCAGTGGAGGACTAACTCTGGTATTATACAGAAAGGGGAGAGAATCACAGAACGGCGCATGACTAACTCTGGTCTTATACAGAAAGGGGAGAGAACCACAGAGCAGTGGAGGAATAACTCTAGTATTATGAAGAAAGGGGAGAGAATCACGGGCAGTGAATGACTAACTCTGGTGTTATACAGAAAGGGGAGAGAATCCCAGAACAGTAGAGGACTAACTCTGGTCTTATACAGAAAGGGAAGATAACCACAGAACAATGGAGGACTAGCTCTGGTCTTATACGGAAAGGGGAGAGAACCATAGAGCAGTGGATGACTAACTCTGGTATTATACAGAAATGGGAGAGAATCACAGAACGGCGCATGACTAACTCTGATCTTATACAGAAAGGGGAGAGAACCACAGAGCAGTGGAGGACTAACTCTGGTCTTATACAGCAAGGGCTGAGAATCACAGAACAGTGAATGACTAACTCTGGTCTTATACAGAAAGGGGGAAGACTCACAGAACAGTGGATGGTTAACTCTGGTCTTATACAGAAAGGGGAGAGAACCACAAAGCAGTGGAGGACTAACACTGGTCTCATACAGAAAGGGGAGAGAAACAAACTCTGGTCTTATACAGAAAGGAGGAAGACTCACAGAACAGTGGATGGTTAACTCTGGTCTTATACAGAAAGGGGAGAGAACCACAGAGCAGTGGAGGACTAATTCTGGTATTATACAGAAAGGGGAGAGAAGCACAGAACGGCGCATGACTAAGTCTGGTCTTTTACAGAAAGGGGAGAGAAGCACAGAGCAGTGGAGGACTAACTCTGGTCGTATACAGCAAGGGCAGAGAATCACAGAACAGTGAATGACTAACTCTGGTCTTATACAGAAAGGGGGAAAACTCACAGAACAGTGGATGGTTAACTCTGGTCTTATACAGAAAGGGGAGAGAACCACAGAGCAGTGGAGGACTAACACTGGTCTTATACAGAAAGGGGAGAGAAACAAACTCTGGTCTTATACAGAAAGGGGAGAGAATCACAGAACAGCGGAGGACTAACTCTGGTCTTAAACAGAAAGGGGAGAGAACACAGAACAGCGGAGGACTAACTCTGGTCTTATACAGAAAGGGCAGAGAACCACAGAACAGCGGAGGACTAACTCTGGTCTTATACGGAAAGGGGAGAGAACCACAGAGAAGTGGAGGACTAACTTTGGTATTATACAGAAAGGGGAGAGAACCACAGAGCAGTGGAGGACTAACTCTGGTATTATACAGAAAGGGGACAGAATCACAGAACGGCGCATGACTAACTCTGGTCTTATACAGAAAGGGGAGAGAACCACAGAGCAGTGGAGGACTAACTCTGGTCTTATACAGCGAGGGCAGAGAATCACAGAACAGTGAATGACTAACTCTGGTCTTATACAGAAAGGGGGAAGACTCACAGAACAGTGGATGGTTAACTCTGGTCTTAAACAGAAAGGGGAGAGAACCACGGAGCAATGGAGGACTTACACTGGTCTTATACAGAAAGGGGAGAGAAACAAACTCTGGTCTTATACAGAAAGGGGGAAGACTCACTGAACAGTGGATGGTTAACTCTGGTCTTATACAGAAAGGGGAGAGAACCACAGAGCAGTGGAGGACTAACTCTGGTATTATACAGAAAGGGGAGAAAATCACAGAACGGCGCATGACTAACTCTGGTCTTATACAGAAAGGGGAGAGAACCACAGAGCAGTGGAGGACTAACTCTGGTCTTATACAGCATGGGCAGAGAATCACAGAACAATGAATGACTAACTCTGGTCTTATACAGAAAGGGGGAAGACTCACAGAACAGTGGATGGTTAACTCTGGTCTTATACAGAAAGGGGGGAGAACCACAGAGCAGTGGAGGACTAACACTGGTCTTATACAGAAAGGGGAGAGAAACAAACTCTGGTCTTATACGGAAAGGGGGAAGACTCACAGAACAGTGGATGGTTAACTCTGGTCTTATACAGAAAGGGGAGAGAGCCACAGAGCAGTGGAGGACTAACTCTGGTCTTATACAGAAAGGGGAGAGAATCACAAAACAGCGGAGGACTAACTCTGGTCTTAAACAGAAAGGGGAGAGAACACAGAACAGCGGAGGACTAACTCTGGTCTTATACAGAAAGGGTAGAGAACCACAGAACAGCGGAGGACTAACTCTATGCCTTTACAGAAAGGAGAGAGAAACACATAACAGTGGGAGACTAACTCTGGTCTTATCAGAAATAGACAAATTTGCATCAGGCGCAAATTTGAGCAAACATATACAGAGGGAAAAGGTTAATCCATTAAATGTGGGACACGTGACACACTTTAACCATTTTCTCCATAAATATGCCTTTCTACGCCTCTGTAATAAGTTTAATAATCAACTCTTGAAACCATTGTGATATAGGAGCAAATGCTCTATTTATCACAATGGTTTCAAACTACAAAATTCTAAAATTTTACTTTTCTCTAGTAAATGCTCCGTATGGGTAGATTCATTCAAAGAGGTTGGGTCTAAAATAGCCTATGGAGGAAAGGGTTAAATGTGGGACACGTGTATACTGTGCAAACACTGTAGATCCAGATCAGATGACACCTAGTGAAGCTCTCGGATCAGGGTCTGCACTGTTTCTTATTCAAACTCCTCTCTCAAACTACAGTTGTATTTCGATATCTCGAACTTCATGGGACTATATAAATTAGTTCGACATAAAAGAAGTTCGAGTTATCCGATTTGTAATTTGGATAAGTTCTCAAGTTCATAGCTTAATGCAGGTCTACAGTAATGCTGAAAGCTCCTGCAGGAGCTTTCAGCATTACTGTAGAACTGCATTAAGCTTTGAAATGTGTTTCTAGATATGCGTAGTGATATATTATAAGATTTTTTTGGAAGGTCCGAACTTTAAGTTCGAGTTATCCCGAAGTTCGAGTTATCCGAGTTCGAGATATCGAAGTTCAACTGTATACATTGTAATACCGAGTGGTATCATTAAACCCTTTGTGCCATGAAAACGACTCTCTACGCCATTACAAAACAGAGTACACCTGTAGACAGCTCCTGTAGGAGCTATCTGATCAGGGTCTGCTCTAATTGCTTATGATACACATGTAATATAGACATGATTCTAGTTTCTGCTTATGACATAATATAGACATGATTCTACAGTTTCTGCCATGGCCAAAACTTACCGTGCTCATGAATGTGCTATTATAGCAATTTATCTTATTCAAATTGATGATGTCTTATATCATCATGAATTTCAGTACTTCTTGTTCTGAAAATTGAATACCGCTTAAGCCGGTTCTAGGGGACGTGAGCAGCGTTGCACTTTCAATTACTGTTCATGAACAGACTCAATAAAACCGATTCTGCAATTTTCTCTTTTTATGTTGCATTTTTTGCTTTCGGGGGATCACCACCCTTCAGAATTTATTTCTTACATGATCGAATATTCATGGAATAAAGGATTGATCGAACACTGATGGACGATTCCACTTTAACCCTTTCCCTTATATAAACGTGTTTTAACGCATCAGGGTCTTCTCTGTTTGCTGGTGGAATTTGATAGATCTGTCTCTTTACTTTCTAAAATGGCTACTTTAATAATCCACATTCCATATTGCATTATAACTCCTTTTCCATGAATATTCAGTAGGTATTGAAATTTGGACTAAATATAGAACAGGGAGAGGGGTAAACAGTCAGCATTCTAAAGAATGGTCACAGTAAAGGGTTTGGTGGAGAAATAAAGGAGCTACTCTTGAAAATGTTGAAATTTACACATCTTATGTGGACCTCTGGTATTCATCTGCTACTATTCCCTAAGTACGCAATTTTCTTTGAGACGATTCTAAAGAATGGTCACAACATAGGGTTTGGCGGAGATATATAGAAGTTATTCTTGAAAATGTTTTAATTGGTGCATCTTATCTGGAGCTCTAGCATTCAAAGGGCTAAAGTGTAAAAGAAAACATACTTGGCAGGGCCTACTCAAACATGTGAAACAGATACCGGTAGACGGAGCATATAGAAACAATCACATCTTACCTAAGATGTCTAAACAAACATTCTTTGCAAGTTGTTAGGCAAATCATCTCAGTTCTCAACAGTGACTTGACTAACCCTTTGCACGCTAGCGGCGAGACTGTGATTACCTATGCAAACAGTTTGGATCCAGATGAGACGCCGCATAATGCGGCGTCTCATCAGGATCCAAACTGTTTGTCATCTTGACTATATTTTTGCAAAAAAATGAGAGTTTATTTTAAGAATTTACGCAGACGACAATTGTTGCAGAAGAAAATTACTTAGCGTGCAAAGAGGTAAACAAATATGTCTATATAATCTAAGCATACGTTTCTAAGCAACCACCATTGTTACAATAAAAGTGGAAAAAACGGCCCTACAGGGAGAGCCAAACACAATAGGGCAAAAACAACACTCTGGATGTTGACTTGATTAATCCTTTCCCTGTTCAATATTCATGTACGGAATAACGACACCATGAATATTTATTAGCTGGGTTTTTTTATAATGGCATATGTACACATGATTGTTTTAGTACTTTGGAAACGGTAGAGTCAGACCAATTATAATCTAATAAGCAAGCAGAGCAGAGCCTGGTCAGATATGGCTCCTACAGGGGTCTGATATGGGTCTACTCTGTTTGCAGAGGCGCTTATACGAAGGGAAGAGTTAAACAAAGACTTTTTTACAATCTAAACATATATTTCTAAACCAGCACTGCTGTTACAAAACATCATGCATAGTGAATTCATGAAACAAAAAAATCTCTACAGATTTTACAAATATTTATAAACTTATTATAATCAGAATATTATTAGATCTATTATTATTATCAATATTAGTATTATAGTTGTTGTTGTTGTTATTATTATTATTATTATTATTATTATCATCATTATTATTATTATTATTATTATTATCATTATTATTATTATTATTATTATTATTATTATTATTATTATTATTATTATTAGATCTATATTATATCATTATTAGATTTCTATTTGTCTTTATTACTATTCACTTTAAACCAACCAAATACATTTCTACAATGGCCGTCCTAATATCTATGTCAAAATCATAATTTCCATACGAAAGGCTGAAATGGCCGCAAAAATGAACGCCAATATAAATCCGCAGTCCCGTACATTAAATATGACGTCATATCCTTCCTTCCCAACTCCCGTCTGCTTCATTTTAGTTTTTGGCATTAGACCAACAACATCGCGTTTAAACAAATTGTTAGTTCATCAACTAGGCCTAGGATAATGTCTAATTTATCAGAAAGTTTCCGTTAAACTTTACACATGGGTTCAGAAGAAGACTTTGAACATATCTGTGATCCGTGTGTAACAGATGGAAAGAGAATGGAGGCGATAATTTACTGTGTGGATTGTGGACAATATTTGTGTCACGAGTGCAAAAATTACCATAAAAAGTTGCTAGCTTTAAAAACACACGTGCTGCAAGATATTGCGACAATGTCCACGTCACAAAAAGGTCAAAAACAACATTCAGGGGCTTCTGGGGCTGCGGACCCACTGACGGACAGATGCAAGAATCACCCAGATGAGCCCATTAAATTCTTCTGTAGATCTAATTCTCATCAACAACTTGGATGCAGTGTCTGTGTTTCTCTACACCAAAGAACCTGTGGAGACAACGTGTCCTACATACCGGAGATTTCCAGCTCATCCGCAAGCCGTGAAGAATTTAAAAACATACGCGGAGATGCAACAAAGCTCATCGCTGGATAAGAGTTCAATAAAAGTCGTTCGGAATGGTGTCAGCGAGAAACTAATGATAGTTTTGATCAGGCGATGGTGAATGTAAAAATGTTAAGGCGAGACATCAACAAACTTCTCGATAAATTGGAAACAAATTTGCTCAATGATACATCAAGACGGAGAAAAGAACATTTAGATTCCCTAACTCGTCAAACCCCAATAATTGATGACCTGGTTAAGGACGTTAAGAAAATGAACTACGACATGGTCAAAATGGAAGAGCTGAACCAGTTTAATCAACTGTTCATCGCCTTGAAATACGCCAAAGAAAAAATTTCATCGGTGGAGAAAGAGGTCGCTCGCATCAGTAAATCAATCAAGCCTCAACGAGTTGTCTTCAACCGTGCTGACCAGCTTGATGATCTTACATCGTTACCTCATCTCGGGACTCTGTCAATGGTTGGCCAACCAGCAGCATTCAAGTTTGTCCATGACATCAACGTCAAAATATCAACTGACACAAAGGACTCATTAGTGACATTGTTATACTGAAAGATAAACGAGTAGCAATGACGGATTACTACAACCAGTGTGTCAAGATTATAGACATCGCAGGTAAAAAACAAACCGAGAAACTCTCATTATCATCAAAACCGTGGCGCATTACAATGATCGGAGATGATCAGCTGGCAGTAACGTGTAAAGATGACAAGCGTATCCAGTTGCTGTCTCTGTCACCGACATTGTCAGCGGGTCAAACTATGACTGGACCAGGTCGTTATAACGGCCTCACGTATAATGGAGGAAAACTCTTCCTCGCCTGTTATGATCCTATCTCAGTTCATATTTGTGACATGTCGGGTAACTTGTTAAAACAAATTGACTCAAACAACATAGGAAACGAATTATTTGTAGATGCTCCTTCACATATAACAATGAGTGGAGACAAAAGTGTCATGTATGTGAGTGATTGGGAAGGCAACAAAATTTTGTGTAGTAGAAATAAACATTGTGTACATCAGCTGTCGCCCAGTGGGCAGTTGATGAAGATTGTGCTGGAGCAAAAGGACGGGCTCCAGTACCCTCAGGGCATAACATACGACACTGGGAGACTTTACGTCAGCAGTGCCAGTACAACACCTGAATACTGCAACACTATCAAAGTTTACCAAGTAGATTAAAGTCTGCAGAGAAAAAACATGGAGGTAAGTAAACACATTGTATGTTTTATTATTGACCTGTAGCAAAACAATCACAACTTGATTAGCAAATTTACAAACAGTATGGATCCAAATCAGTAGACATGTAACAATGTATCAGAATCCAAACTGTTTGACTCTCTTATCAAAGTTTTATCAATGTAGAATAAATTTCACAAGGTTGTTTGACATGTTTGAAGCAGACGACGCCATTACATGGACATGCATTAACACTTTTCTTAATGAATATTCATGTAAGAATTAATTACATAATGAATGTTATCATAATCATGAATAATAATACATGTAAAAACAATAATAATAATGATAATTAATAATCATGAATGTAATTTTTTTAGTAGTTAATAATTGTTATAATGGCACATGGACACATGAAGTTTTGGCCACATTTGACTGAAACTGTAGAATCATAGCTATAGATCTATATTTATTATATATCATTAAAAGCAGAATCACAGATCTATATATTATATATCTTCAAGCAAACTGAACAGACCCTGTTCAGATGGCTCTCTTTGTCAAATTGTTATCAAATGTAGAATACAAATTATATGTTTTTGCAACTATTTTGTAGCAGATGTCATTTCATGTGCATGTACTCACCCTTACTACATATGAGTATTCATGTAAGAAATAATGACATAGATATTATGTTAATCATGAATACTAATTTAATAGTAAATACTATTATAATACTCTTTTAATATTCACATTTTATAATAAATATTAATAATGATAATGATGGTGGTCAATAATAATTATGATAATAATTAATAATATATCTATATAATAATTGAACATGACATAGGCTTTCTTTGTCATGGCAGAAGCTTTCTTTTTATTTCTTATTATGACCTTAACATGCTTTTGTTTTAACTCCATTTAACCGTCACGGCTCCTTAGTCCTACAGGATCTGTATTTTCTCGGTTTTCTCCGTTAGCAAAGGCATAGAACCATAACATTCTATGTAGGGAGTAAACAATTAACATATACATGTATATTGTAATAATACCGGTACACATTTTTAGACTGAATAATGGGTACCGCCGGTACTACCAGTATTTCTCAAAAGTGTTTACTCTGTTAGCAAAGTCATAGAACAATAATGATTTTTAATGATTTTTATGAAGTAAAGAGTTAACCTATAGATCTAATGATACTGGTAAACATTTTTAGACTGAATAATTGGTACCGATATTTCCATAATGTTTATCTTGTGTTTTTGTGATAAGCAATGAATCGTTGAGACATAAACATTAAGGATATTTGTCTTTTTGAGCATGTGGTGCTCTCATTTAAAATATTGTGGTAGTCAAACAATTTATCTCAAACCAGTTTCAATGCATCTCGGACAAAGACCATGTATCTCAAACTAGTTTAAAATGTATCTCAAACTAGTTAACCCTTTTCCTCGTATAAAATTAGAAACGCATTTTCACGCATAATGCGGCATTTGCAGAGTAGATCCAGATCAGACGGCTCCTAGAGGAGCCGTCTGATCAGGGTCTACTCAGTTAGCTAATGGAATTTTCAAGATCGGTTTCTTTATTTTCTAAAATGGGTAAAATGTCCCACCTTTCATATTCTACATGTATTATAACTATTTTGTCCATGAATATTCAGTAGGTATTGAAATTTGGAATAAATTTAACATATAACAACAGGAAAAGTGTAAACAATTTATCTCAAACTACAGTAGTCAAATAGATTATCTCAAGTATAGTTGAACAAGTTTGTTAATCTCAATCTATTTGACTAATTTGCCTAAGGTGAAGCAATTTGATGTTTGGGGATATATGTATTTTTATTTTCATTGGGGGGGGGGAGCTAAAAATAGATTTCATTGAACAATAATGTTATTGTTTTAAGCATCATTTGCTCTTGAATTGCAACCCTTACGCGGGGTTGTCACGAGTCATTGAAAAGTCAGGGAAATAGTAATATTGATTAACGCTTTACTTCATGAATATTCGTGTAAAATAATGCATTATGGCATCGTGCATGTTATTTCCTTAACAGAAATCTCAAAGAAAACAGAGGAGACTTTGATCAGACAGTTCCTACAGAGGATCTAGGTCTACTATGTTTGCAAAGGCGTAGAACGGTGTATTTATAGAGTAAAGGGTTAGAATTAATATTTGGCAAGTTTCTATTAAGTAATCACGCAAATTTGCTGCATAACTGTTCCTCTGTCCAATGCCTCTTTGACTTTTAAATGTAGATCCAAAATGTTTGCTTTAAAGTTTATTTGTCTCTTAAAGGTCACTGATAATTTTATAACCGTACAATGTGTAAAATATACAGTGGCATCTAGTATAGATCTAGATGAACTGACTTATATTAAGTGAATATTTACAGATCTATATTAACTGACTTATATTCAGTGAATACTTATTATTTACAGATCTATATTTTAACTAACTTATATTTAGTGAATATTTACAGATCTATTTGAACTGACTTATATTCAGCGAATATTTACAGATCTATATATTAACTGACTTAACTACAATCTGAGCAGTTGCCTGCTTTAAATGTCAAAATATGTTACAATGTCAGAATGTCAAACAGTTTGGATTCTGATGAGGCATCAGATAATTGGATCCAAACACATTACTGATCAGGATCTACTCTGTTTGCTTATGGTATAATATATATCTGATTCTGCAGTTCCTGCTGGAGCTAAAATGTACTATTTTCATATATGCCATTATAGCACTAAATAATATTATAAATAGTCTTTCATGATGTAATTTAAACTCAGTTTTTCTTACATGAGTATTCAACAGGGACAGCAGATAACTATCCAACCTGTTTTGATTTAGCTAGGTTGCTGCAAATTTACCTGAGTAAGGTACTGAAAGTTAATTAACCATGCAATTCAGTTAAAAACCTTTTCACAATGACATATTAGCAAATGGAATAGACCAAGATCAGATCGCACCACCTTGTCAGGGTCTACTCTGTTTATGCTGCTATAAAGATCTGGTTCTATGGTTCACGATGACATAATAGCAAATGGAATAGACCAAGATCAGATCGCGCCATCTTGTCATGGTCTACTCTGTTTATGCTGCTATATAGATCTGGTTCTACGGTTCACGATGACATATTAGCAAATGGAATAGACCAAGATCAGATCGCGCAATCTTGTCAGGATCTACTCTGTTTATGCTGCTATATAGATCTGGTTCTATGGTTCACAATGACATATTAGCAAATGGAATAGACCAAGATCAGATCGCGCCAGCTTGTCAGGGTCTACCCTGTTTATGGTGCTATATATAGATCTGGTTATACAGTTTCTGCTGAAGCCGAATTGTCCTGTTCTTATATATGCCATTATAACAGTCTAATAAATATTTATGATATCATAATTTCTTTAATACATGAATATTCAACAAGGACAGGTTTACGTGTCAGCTTAATTTAAATACTGAATTTCCAAAATGGAATAGCATTTTCAGAGATATGCTTTATTGCAGAGTCCATTGAGTGGGATTAGCTTACATTGACTTGAGAATTTGATTGACAAACAGTACAGACCCTGATCAGAGGACTTTGGAGGAACCCTCTGATCTGGGTCTACACTGTTTGCAAATACAAAGGCATTAATTAGATTAAACTAACTTAATTATTGCAAAACTGTCTTTATAGAGTAAACCAAAACTTTGCCCCTTCATTTTGTGAAGATCTGATTTCATTCGTTGGGAAGGGTAAAACCAGATCTAGAAGCTGTTGAGTCCTATGATCTGAATCTCCATTCACCACTGTTTCTAAATGTCATTATTTTCGAGGAATGCTAAAACAACAAAGATTAGATCATTATACATAACATTTATTGGCAAGTATTGGCCACAGCTTCAACTTCATTAGTACCTATTTAATGTAGATTTCCGTCTACAATAATAAAATAATGGTAGACCCTGGGAACAGCTGCCTACCATCAATTTAGCCTATTAAATATTGTCTATTTTTCACCATTCTGTTATTGTTTTAAGTAAATGTGTGGAAAGTGCTGAGAACGCTAAACCACGTCACCATCTTGGACTGTCGATTAGGCAGTTGAAGTACTTTTGGCTAGGCAGTTGAAGCTGCGACGATCCTATCCCCCCGAATGACCCGAGCTACAGCAGTCCTGCAAATAAGCGACAAAACACAGCGCAACAAAAAATATATCAGAACATGAGATCTCAACGTGAATAAAGGTAGTGGGTGGGTGGGTTTTTTGTATGCAAGGAATAGTATTTTTTAAGATTGTTCAACACTGAGCAAACCCTTTCTGCCAGCTGATGGAATATTCCTGGAAAAGGAAGTTCCAAGTCGGTGCCTCGTAAAAATAGCCACATCACAATATTAACACAGCCATATAATATAGCTATTAAAAGTTACATTCCCAGAAAATAACCGGTTTTAATTTCCTTATTGTCAAAAACCAATTATTTTCAAGAATGCTAAAACAACAAAGATTAGATCATTATACATAACATTTATTGGCAAGTATTGGCCACAGCTTCAACTTCATTAGTACCTATTTAATGTAGATTTCCGTCTACAATAATAAAATAATGGTAGACCCTGGGAACAGCTGCCTACCATCAATTTAGCCTATTAAATATTGTCTATTTTTCACCATTCTGTTATTGTTTTAAGTAAATGTGTGGAAAGTGCTGAGAACGCTAAACCACGCCAAATGGCCCCCTTTGTGCTCCCAACTGAACGCCCAAACGTTCGATGCTAAAAACTTATCCTAGTAAGGAGCACAAGGGGGCCACCGCCATACCATGGAGGTAGCGTTGTCAGTCAGTTGGCCGACGCAACCACAAGGGTTGTTTGAAATGTCTGACCTCATTATCATTAGAACCACACATTATCAATATCCACATTATCCTTCATTACACATTATCATGTTTCACATTATCATTCATTATTTCATTATACATTATCATTATTTCATTACAGGCCACCGCCGTACCATAGAGGTAGCTTGTCAGTCCGATGGCCGACGCAACCACAAGGGTTGTTTGAAATGTCTGGCCTCATTATCATTAGAACCACACGTTATCATTATCCACATTATCCGCCAATACTTCATTACACATTATCATTTATCACATTATCATTCATTATTTCATTATACATTATCATTCATTATTTCCTTACACATTATCAACATTATCATTCATTACACATTATCAGTCATTATTTCATTACCAGTAGCATTCTCATTACACAGTATGACTCATTACCACTGTCACTTCTTACCCATTTCAATCATTGTGACACTTCATATTTCCTTGTTTCTTAGAAATACAAATGCTGAAGCCATACCAGCTCATCTAGAAGGAAATGCCACACAATCTGATGTCAGAAAGCATTGCAATGCTTCTTGTATCCTATGTAAAAATAAATTATTGCCCATATCTGACAAATGCACAGAGTCAACAACAAAATGATCTTCCTCTGTAATTTCTGGGTACTTTATATACCGACCCCCTTTACCAATAACTTCAGTAGCTATTTTATTATTGACTCTAACCCTCACTTGATTTAATGAGGAATGTGACTGTTCATCTCTCCAACTGCGCCTAGGCAAAATTTGAGACCATACGATCAATACTCCCGGTACCAAAGATCGGATCACATCCAACTCATCCAAAATGTCAAGCCTTAGTTGCAAAGCTGGAGTAGACCCAATATCATTACCTCCACAGTGTAAAACCATGATGTCAGGTGGATCCTCAACGGATAACAACAAATGAATAAATTTCGACAATTGCTTGGTTCTTAGTCCCCCTTTTCCTTGCCACCATACCTCAGCTCCTTTTCTTCGCATGTCCAACTGAGGTCCATCATAGGTTGATTGCCTTGTATAAGTGAAGGCCCTCTTTATAATTGATGACCCAACTATTCAGATTTTGTATTGTTTGCCTGAAGTGAACTTAGATAGGCCATGTGACCTAATGTTTCTTCAGCAGCATGTTATATATAAATAATAAAAATACAACAGGGAAAAAACTAGCTTGACAGGAACTGGTCAATGACATGCATGACATGCAAAAACTGTCAAAGGCAATCTAGCTCCCAAAGAGACAAGTAAACAGCAATCATAATCTAAAGCCCAAACTGGCACAGTTAAGTACATCTCTAACTACCTAAACCTACAGCGCCTGTTGTTTTACCTGCAAGTAGGCTTGTCGGTATTCTGATATAATGCTTATATGCTCGAGATTTCCATCTACCTAAATTCCTAACCTCTTCGTCTGACAGACCTAACTCTGAAGCGACGCTAGCTGCACCTATTCGAAATGAATGTGACCTAATATTTTTGCCCCCCAGGCCAATAAGGCGCAAAGTCTTGTCCAATACAGCAGAGAACTGATATCTTGTCACCGGGGCACCGCCAAAATGGCAAAATAGCAGCTCACTTCCTTCTACTCGCATTTTCAAAAATGCTCTCAAGTTTTTGACTGGACATATTCTTGATGTAACAGCTTTCAACTCTAGCGTATTTCCTTTGCCCCACTGATCAGACTTAGCATGCCTAATGTTAACCTCCAAGCGCGAACCATGGCAAGTAACTCGTATGTCATTTAAATGCAAAGCGTGAGCATAATTCTTTGTACTATCCGCCACTAGCTCACCAACTCTAAAAAATCCAAAATAGGCCAAACAAAATGCTGCTTTGAACATGCACGTCTCATAACTAGAAGAGCATACCGATGACAACTTCTCTAATATTTTGTCTAGCAGACTGGGTGTAATTGGCAGACGACTATCAGTCGTCTTGCTTAGTTTGTCCAGGCCAAGCAGCATTTTTTTGACAACAAAGTTTTGTGTAACATCTTTAACATCTAGCCTTTTACAATTGTAACCAATACCAGCTATATATAAGCGTGCCGAAGCAGGGGAGTATTTTTTTAAAGATAGGTGTGCAATGAAACGTGCAACGTGTTCAATAGTAGGTGGCCACTGAGGAGTAAGATCAAATTGCTTCAAGAATTGACTGAAACAAAGTAATCCAGTAGTGTAAGCTTTCAATGTCTTTGGAGCAAATGCTGCCGCTAACAACCGTTCAGATTCAATTCTGAGATCAGCTTCTGGAAGGATTCTGGAACTGGATCCGGCTGGGGCGAAGCATCTGGAGCCAAGAGCTGAAACCGTATGAAGTCTTTACGTGACAAAGCATCTGCTATACCATTGTCACAACCCGGAAGGTGCTTAGCCTTAAACTGACAATTTACAAGCATCTTGTGCAGTACTAAGGGTCTAACAAGCTGCATAACTCTTGTAGACTTCGAAGTACATTTATTCAAAACCGAAACCAGCGACAGGTTATCTGTGTGCAACAAAATCTTTTGACCCACAAAACTCTGACCCCATGCAAAGAACGCTATGACAATTGGAACTAGCTCTAGAAAGGTCAAATCTTTTAATACGTTGGAACTGACCCAAGATTTTGGCCACTGAAAAAACAACCACTTGGGCTCAAAATAGGCTGCACAACCCAACTCATGATTTCCAGCCGCATCCGTAAATAAATGAATATCAAAGTTGCTGGACCAAAATGTGTTTGGAAATATACAACTACCATTGAAACAGTCCAAAAACATCAACCACATCTTAAAATCTTCCCTCATACCCTTGGCGACTCGTATAAAATGGTGTGGTTTTGATGCTGCTGCCATTGCATCGTATAACCGCCGACAAAAAGCCCGACCTGATGGAATAGCTCTGAGACAAAAATTCAACAGCCCCGTAATGGATTGCAAAGTACGTAAAGTGATCTTTTTTCTGGTAAGGGCCTCTGCGATCATACTTTTAAGCTCTTGAAGTTTTCTTTGGGGAATTCTAACAACCATTTCTATAGAGTCGATCTCCAAGCCTAGAAAAACTATCACCTGCACTGGACCAACTGTTTTATCTTCTGCAACAGGCACACCGAAATCCAAACAAAGCTTCTGAAATACATACATCAGGTTTTCGCAGTCCTTGGTGTTGCTTCTGCCGCCGAAGAAAAAGTCATCGAGGTAATGCAAAGAATTCTGGGACCTGGACCTAACAGATAATATCCATTCTAAAAATGTAGCAAACTTTTCAAATGTTGCACAGGAAATAGAACAGCCCATTGGTAGACACATATCATAAAAATATTTATCTTCGAGTTTAATACCCAGAAGGCTGAATTCTGACTCTGCCAAGGGCAATAACCGAAAAGCTAACTTTATATCCATTTTTCCTAACCATGCTCCTGGACCTAAACTACTAACCAATTCCACAGCCTGGTCGAAAGTAGCATACTAGACACTACAAATTTCAGGATCTATAAAGTCGTTTACACTTGATCCTGGTGGATAAGACAAATGGTGAATCAATCGAAAAGAACCATCCTTTTTTGGCACTACTCCTATTGGAGACACTTTAAAGTTTTTGAATGGGGGTGCTTTGAATGGACCAGCAATTCCTCCCAATCCTACCTCCTTCATAATTAGATCCTTAGCAACATCAATATTGTTTTTAACCGAAAATAAGTTATGTGATGTCTGCGAACTCATAGGACCATAATAATGTAATGAGAACCCATGTTGAAAACCGTTCAACAAAAATTGTTTGTCTGAAGACAGTGAATAACTGTTTAAAGCTTCACATAATGCCTCAATGTTTAAAGGTGTTCTCCCTCGGCATTGTCCCAACTGGCCTGCTGGTCTGTCCTGAGGTGACAGGTGGAAAACGGAAAGATTGACCTCTGCCTGTGCCCTGCCTAAAAACAGAACCTGTTAAACAAGAGACAGCCGGGTGGAAGCCATTACATTTTAAGCACCTATGTGTGAAATGGCATGCCTTAGATAAACATTTCCCATTGTTGAAATTATAACATTTGTTAGGTAACTGTCTCTGATTCAACGGCCTGTGCATGGGCGGTGCGTAAAACATATATAACATCCACAACTCGTGATCAATAACTGCCCACGAATTCATTGGATTTCGTGCCTGTCTTAAACGGTATTGTTCATCATAAAGCTTCCAACCTATACCCCCATAGCGTTTTGCCCCTAGCCTGATTGTACTCATGTACTTCATAAGATCTTGAACTTTTTCAAGATGCGCCCCAACATAGACATTGATAAATATCATGAAAGCATCTGTCCATTTCTCAATGTCCAGAATTTTGGGAAAGTTTGACTTTGGTCTGGCCATAATCTGACCGTCTACGATAGAGAGATGGCTGCCCTTGTCATTATTTGCAAACGGAGAATGCAAAAGGCTAGCTAAATCAATATATTCTCCATTACAAATTTTGGCTTTAATCGCTGCACTGACATGTGCATCAATATCACAAGAGGCACCGACAACTATACCTGGCAATGGGACCTCATTGGCAGGACCTGAAAAATTGGCAGCTGGCTCCATGGCCTCCCGTACCGTCTGCACGATGGCTGGCGCAAGCTGTTTAACAACCTCCTGAACTATGTTATCCGTGCCCCCGTCAACGGCTCTGGCTGCTTTAGGTGGCTGCACATTTTCGGCCTGACCCGCCTTCCTTCTTTTAGGCATTGTCTACAAAATTAACATAGCTTTCCAAATCGACTTGTCTACTTAACCCTTTACTCCATAAATACGCATTTGCAAACAGAGTAGACCCAGATCCTACAGGAGCCGTCTAATCGGGTCTGCACTGTTTACTTACCTATAGTACATATCCCATTCTAACAGTTTCTGTCCAAGTAAAAATATCCTGGGACATATGCCATTTAGATCTTATGATGTCATATATATATATATATACATATATAGTTTATTATATATAAGTATTCATGATGCAGTTATAACGGCTATTCATGGTGCAGTTGCGTGACATGACCCATATTGTTACGGATACTTCAATAAAATTCATGCAGATTATATGACTGTAGGCGTGTATTAACTTAATTGCACTGTTGCAGACAGGTAAGTATGAACTATTAAGTTCTACAATAATTAACCATTAGTCATCTAGGCCCTGGTTCTCTAGCTGTACTGTAAAAACAAATACCCATAGTCCGGTGCAGTAGAGCCAACGTTTAGTAAAGTACGAATGATTGAATGGCTTGCTATAATTTAAATGACGACAAAAATTATCCAAGAACGATTGCTCGCTGAGGATCCCAAAATGAAATGACGCTGAAAGACCTACTATGATATTTACAAACATAGCAATATGCAAACCTGTTTCGTACATACTATACCTAATCGTAGTAAACACTTCTGTACTGAGGAATACTCCGGAAGCCTATATATTTTATTTCAATATCCGATCAATAAACCTGTAAACAAACAAAGTCTAAATATTCAGGTAATTTCATGTATCACTGTAAAATGGACCAAAGACATAGACCAAATTATAACGCCAATATAAAGTTGTTGTAATGAACGAGCACTAAGAAAGTTTACTGCAAAACAACTCCGTAATCACGAAGTCCAAGAGCGTGTATGCCGCCATAGCAAGTCAGTACTCTAAATACACGCGCACAGCTCGTGAATGAGGTTTATGACGTCATATAGGATGACGCTGCCGCGGTCATGTGACCAGGCAAGGAACAATGGTCCCTCGTGACTTCATGACCTTGATGCACTTATGAAAAACTAGAAAACAGCATCTGAACAGAATGAATATCGCTCCGACTTGCTGGTCACACAAAGATATAGATTTACAAACTTGCAAATACCGGACGCATCCAACTTAAAAGAAAAACAACAATCGCTGTGAAGATGCATTGCAAAATGCGCGGTTAGATCTGGCTATAAGCGGCATCGTCTAACAAAATCGATGTAAATCCAGATTTAAAACCGGACATCGACGAGTAAACATTATTCAATATAAAAACAAAAGCACAACTACTCTTCTGAACACATTATAGCGATTTTTTTGTATGCAAGGAATAGTATTTTTTAAGATTGTTCAACACTGAGCAAACCCTTTCTGCCAGCTGATGGAATATTCCTGGAAAAGGAAGTTCCAAGTCGGTGCCTCGTAAAAATAGCCACATCATAATATTAACACAGCCATATAATATAGCTATTAAAAGTTACATTCCCAGAAAATAACCGGTTTTAATTTCCTTATTGTCAAAAACCAATTATATTACTTCTGGCTGAGTTGTTTGTTGAGTGTTTTTATTCAAGATACAGCAGAGCCGCCCTTAACCCATTCCCACTTAGACTATATTTAGACCTAAATTCTTTGAAAAAGTCTACCCTAAAGGAGCATTTACTAGAGAAAAGGAACATTTTCGGAATTTTGTAGTTTGAAACCATTGTGATGAACAGAGCATTTGCTCCTATAGGAGCACATGCTCTATTTATCACAATGGTTTCACAAAGTGACATTTACAGAGGCGTCAATATGCGGGAATGGGTTAAGCTGCCACCAAAAAGAAGTGTAGTTCTTGGTCTATAAGGCAGATGGTAGCTTAATACAGGTCAAAAGTAATAAAGAAAGCTCTTATATGTAATTCCTGTTTAGCCCTGAATTAACCCTTTCCCTATTCTATTTTTATTTCAAATTGCAATACGAATATTCATGGGCAAAATGTTTCTAAATGTTATTATATTATTTCTTGCTAAGTGGTTTGTTGAGTGTTTATATTCAAGATGCAGCAAGGCCGGCCTTAAGCTGCCATCAAAAAGAGGTATAGACTAGTTTTTCGTCTGTAAGGCAGGTGTTAGCTTAATGCAAGTCAAAAATAATATGTAAAGCTTCTATAGGTACTTTCTGTACATTACTTTTCACTGAACTAACCCTTTCCCTGTTCTATGTTTATTCCAAATTACAATACATACTGAATATTCATTGGCAAACTAGTTATAATGAAGAATGGACATGAAGGTGGAGCATTGTATGCATTTTAGAAAGTAAAGAAACACATCTGATATTTTAAATTCCATTAGCAAACAGAGCACATCCTATAGGAGCTGTCTGATCTGGGTCTACTCTGTTTGCAAATGCGTGAAAACTCGTTTATATGAGGGAAAGAATGAAGCAACCACCTGCGTTTTAAGACTGCCCTGTAAAAAAATGAAGGGCTGCGTAGGACAGTATCTACTGTGCTTTAGATTGATATAATTGATTGCGTTTAACTCGTTCCCTGCTGAATATTCATGTAATAAATTATGACATCCAGTGATTTTTTTACCTGCGAGTCCCCAGTCCTGTACTCGCAAAAATCTCTGGGGATGCATAGTTTCAAATTATGCGAATCCCAATAATTATAATGCATTAACATTTCTAACAAAATTTAATTTTATATCTTAATTATATAATCAATATCCAGTTTTTCATCAACCGTTAGTATGAAAAAGCCAGTTTTACAAATACTTTTGACAGGGTGCTTTAATAATGTATTTTCATAGAATATTTGGACTCGCTCTAGCTTTCATTGGGGGACTCGCAGATTTTGCAGTTTATCGAGTCCCAGGACTCGTGCAAGAACATTTGTAAAAAAAAATCACTGGACATCATAAACATTTATTGGCTGAAGTTTCATAATGACATAATATTAAGTGCACAGAATTTTTTTTAATTAATCCTGACCTTTACCATCTCCCTCATACAAATGCATTTGCACGTCTTGTTTCAAACAGAGAAGACTCAGATCATATGGCTCCTGAATGAGCAGTCAGATCAGGAACCTAAATCTGTTTGCTGATAAAATCATAATTTAATACTACAGTTTATAACAATACCAAAATTCCTGTATACATATATCGAGGGCTTAGTGCAAAACTATTCTAACTCCTTCACAATAGTTTTGCACCAAGCCCTCGATATGCCATTATAAAAAAAGCTAATACATATTCATGATCTCATTATTTCTAACAAGTATATCAGCAACAAGTCCTAAATAGTCCTGCCATCGGACCTTTAGCTTCTAGTTCTTAATTAGTACAGAACTAGTCAACCTTTTACTCCATGAGTACATCTTATTATGCTGTTGCAAAACAGAGTAGACCCAGCTCGGAGAGCTCTTGTAGTACTTGGCTGTCTGCTCTGTTTGCATGTACATCTAATAATAAGACTGCAATTTACTCTTTTCGCATTTCTACTTTTGCTTCGAAGGATCACCAATTTTCAGATATATTTATCTAAGTATATCCATGTTAATACACATTCGTTTGTAATTATTTCAATTAAATGAATAATTTCAGGTTCACAGAAGACACATTTCCACGGCCACAAGACATTTACCATTCTTCCTCTAACCGTTACCTTGCTGAAACCAAAACATGGATTACAAAGGAGGGATCAATACAATACAGTGTGTTGACAGTCAGTATATATGTACAATGAAGTATACAAGATATTAACCATTCTTCCTCTTACCATGACCTGACAGAAGCCAATTTAAAGCAGGGGTCACAAAGGAGGGATCAATTCAATAAAGTATGTTGACAGTTGACAGTCAGCAGACGACGAAGTATAGACAACATATTCCTTCTCTGAGACCTGACAT
This sequence comes from Azorinus chamasolen, assembly GCA_963576725.1. NCBI lineage: Eukaryota > Metazoa > Mollusca > Bivalvia > Cardiida > Solecurtidae > Azorinus > Azorinus chamasolen. Next base: position 31,273,746 of record OY755250.1, on the reverse strand, counting down.
GCATTTGCAATGAGCTAGGATCCAGATAATGATAACTCAGAACCGCATCAGGATTCAACCTGCTTGATATCTGGTCAATGGCTTCTCAAAAGCGTTATAATCTCCAGCAGCCATGTTCTGTTTTGCTGGCTTATATGACAAACAGTTCTTTTGATCTAAATGCTTTATGTATACCAATGTGAGTTTTAACTCTTTACTCCATAAATACGCCTTTCTACGCCTTTGCAATCAGAGAAGACCCATATCAGACAGCTCCTATAGGCACCGTCTGATCAGGGTCTACTGTGTTTGCTTATGATATACCATAGATATGATTTTACAGTTTATACCATGGCCAAACACTCCTGTGTCCAACAATTAAGTATTATAACAAATTATTAATATTTATGATTTATCATTATTTCATACATGAATATTCATGGAGGAAAGGGTTAAATTGCATATCAAATTTTATGTCATATGATATAAATTTGTATAGGATGTTTTATCTGTAACAGATTATTAAGGTAGCAGTGGACCCCCAGTAGTTGCCATCACCTGACAAAGTGACAATACATGTGTGTCCTGTACATGTATCCCAAGGGTTAACTACTCATAATCTTTGTCCTGATATTATATATAGTCTGGTCTAAAGTTTAGAATGTCATACTGGATCATACATATATGCAGAGATATTCAGTTAACCCTAAGAATGCTGAATTTCTTAAGTGGAATGGTCCATCTGTGATTAATAATTGAGTCTATTCTGTGTTGACTGGAAATGTATTTTAATTTACATATATATATATATGAATGGCAAATAACACAGACATTAATCAGAAGGCATATATCTGTAGGTGTCTTCTGATCTTTGTCTACGGTATTTGCAAATACCATTTAACAACAAGAAACATACCAAATTAACTTAGACAAGTATTTGTATGTTAGTCTGATTTTGGTCTGCACTGTTGGTCTCGGTATGCAAACAGCATTGACTCAGACCGGGGATTATGTTAATTTGATCATATTCGTAGCAAATAACACAGTTAACTCGTTACCTAATGTAAACGCTTTGTTACGCTTTAACAAACAGGAGAGACCCAGTTTAGACGACTCCTGTAGGAGTTATCTGATCTTGGTCTGTTCTGTTTGCTTGTGATAGAATATGGAACTGAATCTACAGTATTTTGTCTGATTAGAAATGTCCCGTGTTCATATTTCATTGTAGAAATGTTCTGATTAATATTAATTATGTCTTTACCAGTTCAATATTCATGCAGGGTTACAGATAAGGTTTTGATGCAATTGGGTATTTACTCCTGATTGTTTTATAGATTTGGGTATTTGCAATGATTAATGGGTATTGGCAATTTTCGTAATTGGGTAGTATTCATATTCTCATTTGGTATTCTATTTGTTTTTATGCCCCCATAGACGATAGTCGGGGGCATATTGTTTTTGCCCTGTATGTCTGTCTGTTTGTCTGTTTGTCTGTTTGTTTGTCAGCAACTTTAACATTGGTCATAACTTTTGAGCCAGTATAGATAGAGACTTGATATTTGGCATAAATATGTATCTCATAAAGCCGCACATTTTGAGGGGTGATGTGTCAATGTCAAGGTCATCCTTCAAGGTCAGAGGTCAAATATATGGGTCAAATAGCCGACTTTAACATTGACCATAACTTTTGGACCAGTAGAGATAGAGATTTGATATTTGGCATGCTTGTGTATCTCATGAGGCTGCACATTTTGAGGGATGACATGTCAAGGTCAAGGTCAAGGTCAGAGGTCAAATATATGAGGGGGGCATAGTGTTTCACAAACACATCTTGTTTAGCTTTTTGCTATATATTTATTTGCTTTGCTATGTGTTACTCATTTTGTTGAATTCCTCAATTTTAATTGGGTAAATACCCCAATACTCGCCTTATCTGTAACCCTGTTCATGTAAAAATAATTACATCATGAATATTAAATAGATCATTTTTACTCAGTCAGAAATTGTATACTCAGATCTATATTATACCATTTGCAAAAACAGCAGATCCTGATCAGAAACTCCTTTAGGAGCCGTCTGATCTGAGTCTACTCTGTTTTCAAATGAGTGAAAATAGGTTTATATGAAGGAAAGGGTTAAGGCATTATAAACAGCATTGACCCTGACAACTGACTGTATGTAAGTCTGATCTGGGTCTACACTGTTTACAAATACCATTGTACAAACGGTACAGGTATCGAAAACAATATTGACCAAACCATTGACTGTATATTTGTCTGATCATGTTCTAAAAAACTATCAATGGTAAAAAGAATATATTAGATCATTATAAAACTTCAGCTTATAAATATTCATGATGCCATTTTTTCTTACATGAATACATGAAAAATAGGAAAATGTTAAAAGGTACAAAATTATTATGAGTTACTCATTTCTGTAACTTTTGCAGCTAATTTATTATGAAGCCTGAATTTTGTGGAATTCTTTCATTGCTTGACAAACAAAGGTCAAAGTATATAAGTATATTTCCAGATGAGGCAAAATGCTTTTAGCTGGTCCCCGAAATATTCATATTTGCCGTTGTCGTCATTGTTGTCCTTGGCGGTTACAATCAAGCAGACAAGCGTTGGCACCCTATGCGGTGCTCTTGTATATTGTATAATGACCATCATAGTCACAATACTGTTTGAATTTTAAATAACATCGTGTGCATATTTTACAGAAATGTTTGTTTCAAATTGAATAATCCATATATTGTTTCGTTTTTGTCAGTAGATCTACTGCTGCCAGAAGCTAATTGTCAGTTTTACCTATTTTAATTTTGTCGTGTGCTGACCATTTGTCATCTGCTACTCAATTGTTACCCACATTTACCAAATTATTAATTTTCTTTTTGATTTTTGTTTGTATCCCAGATCAGGTCATATGTATTATGGGGCTTGATCTGGATACAGACTATATATATAGGTCATAAATGACAGAATGCTAGCATGCAAAAAAATTAAAAGGGGCGTATATTGTGTTTGACACTTTGCTTGATAGTGATGCATTCTGAAACGAAGTAGACTATGTTATGTATTTATTAGTGTCTGTTTTTATGGCTTTTATGTTACAAACTTTCGCCTTTTAGTCATGGCAACAGATAATCTTACTATGTATTTTTAACCCCTTACATGTATAATTCTAAGCCCTTCCATGTAATTTTAACCACTTAAATGATGCGCATTCGATTTGAAATGTTCCACATTTTTCATCTGCAGTCTGAAAAGGTAAAATGACCAACAGTGCAGACCCTGGTCAGTGGGGGGATTCTCTAGAAACCATCTGATCTGATTTATAGTGTTTGCAAATCCCAGTGCATGAGTGGCTCATAATGAGCAGCTTTATTTATGAGTATTTATAATGGGAAGACTTGTTTATGAATATTCATAATAGATATTTATAAAAGACAGTCGTGTATGATTGCAAAGGATTTGCAAAGCGTTTGTATGAGGGAAAGGCAATAAATAAACTTCATTTAAATGGTCCTAATGACGTCCTCTATTAACTCTATAAACGCTATGGGATGTTTCGTATGCTTTAGTCTGCTTTAGATCGTAACCCTTCGCTTGCTGAATTTTAAAATACATTTCTCCTTCTTTACCCATGCCCTGTTGTATAATTACATACATGTATATCTTCACTGTGTACAAGTATTTTGCTGTGCAATCACTGCTGTGGAGTGCACTGGTTGCCCAATCAATTTGTAAATAATGCAGACCCTGATGAGACAGCTCCTGCAGGAGCTGTCTCAATTGGGTCTTCACTATTTACAGGTAGGTATATTGACGCGAACAGCAAACGAAGGGTTAAAATAAAACTTTTGTCATTATTTTGCAAATGTCTGGTCTAAGATTCATTTCGGATCCAGATGAGACGCCGCATTATTCATTTCATCTGGATCCAAACTGTTTAACAATTTCTTGTCTGCTCGTTGTGCTAATTAAATTAAATAGAGCTAACTCTACAGATTCTTCCAGTACTAAAAGTGTGTGACCACATACTTAATATATATGGGCGTCTATAAGATCAGATGCGTACTTTATGCTCCTTGGCAAGTTTTGTCGTGCATTAAGCTACTAATGCAAATTACAGTAATGCATAATACAAATAGTTCACAGGTGTTTTACAGATTGAAACAATTATTTTGCTAACTCTTCAGCCTGTCAATGTTTGAGTGAAATACAGGGATGTGAAGAGTTTCGATAGATACACATAATTGGTCTCTTTGCATATTGTCTCAAGTTAGCTATGTGGAGCCATCATGGTCATTTTTTGATTGGTCACTGAAACATGTCTTAACACTTTACTACATAAATACGACTTTCTACACCTTTGCAAAAATAGTAGACCCAGATCAGACGGCTCCTATAGGAGCCGCCTGCTCAGGGTCTACACTATTTGCTTATCATTGTATATGTCATATACCATTATAAAAATAATCATTATTTCTTACATAAATATTCATGGAGTAAAGGGTTAACATGCTTTGGTTGGCAATTATTTTGAGTAGATCCCCTGCGTGTTTGGTCTATGATTGCTTTGCTAATATTGTTAATATTTGTACTTGAATGATATCCCATTTATACTGTGTTTATTCCTCTATTAGCAGGACGGTTTTATAAGAAGTGGAAATTCTATTATTTCATGATTTCCATGAACATTGTAAATATAGGAATATACTTGTATATAGGTGGTAAATGCAAGGTATATAAATGAAAAAAATGGGAATAGACTTGTATATAAAAGATAAATTGAGGAATGTACAGAAATTGTAACGTAATTTGTATGATGAGGTGAATTCTCTAGTATGTTGGCTGTTGTACCGGTATATCTATAGTATACGGAAACCCTATAAAGACGTGTAAATTTAAACATTTTCAACAATTGTACTTTTATTTCTCCACCAAACCCTTCTAGTGGTCACAACATATGGTTTGGTGGAGAAATAAAGATTTTATTTTGGAATGCAAACCTTTGGTTTTTAGTCTGATTATTCGTGCCATTGTTTTACACAGTATAAATTAACTCTTTCAGTGCCAACATTGTCGTCTGCTATACACATTGATATCTGCTAGACACATTGTCATCTGCTAAACACATTTTCGTCTGCTTCAAGATTTAAAATAAGTATTTCAGTGCCAGCATTGTCATCTACTAGACATATTTTCATTTACTTCAACTTATAAAATGAGTGTTTGTTCAAGACACTTTATAAAAATGGATAATGATAAAATACCGAGTCACTTGATATCTCATCTGGATCCAGTCTATTTGCATGCGGTACCTCAGACCCTTCTTCATGGCACTGAATGGGTTAAGATGTACAAATGCTTTATTAGATGAATGATAACTACTATTGTGAAAATCTCTTGAGATTATGAGGTGTTGCTTTAACCCTTTCCTTTTTCTTTATTCATTCGAAAGTTCAATGCCTACTTAATATTTATGTACAAAATAGTTAAAATGAAGGTAAAACATTTTAGCCATTTAAAACACTGAGGAAACAGACCTATCAATTTTTAAGCCGTCTGATCTGGGTCTACTTTGTTTGCAGATTCGTGAACACACGTTTATATGAAGGGAAGGATTAATCACTTATCGTAATACCAAATATTGTAAAATCTTTCAAAAGTGACCACTTTATGAATATAACATGTGTCATTTAAAACGAGATTGCTTAATGGAAAAAAGTAACACAAAATGTTCTGCATTATATTACTCCTGCATTAACCCTTTCCCTCATATTAACGACTTTTGACGACTCTGTAAAAGTCCTGTAGGAGCAAATGCTTTATTTATGACAATCGTTTCAAACTACGAAATTCAAAAATTTCCTTTTCTCTAGTTAATGCTCCTTTTCGGTAGATTTATTTAAAGAGGTTGTATCTAAAATAGCATATGAGGTAATGGGTTAAGCTGCCACCTGTCATTTGGACCAATAATTTAAGTGGTTGCTTTATAGGAGTTTTACTGTATACGTGTAGACTCTCAATGAAAGATTGTGAGAAGATAATAAAGTGTATTTATAGATAATATCTGTTGTCTCTTTAGTTTATCCATATTTATCTAACCTTTAACATGTTGCTGGCAAATCAGTTATTACCTCTGCAAACTGTTTGGATCCAGATGGGACGCCGAAAAGCTCAGAGTCTCCTTTGGACCTGAACTGTTTGCAGTCAAGTCACGGATTGCAAGCATATAAACATGGAGTTTTTGTGCAAGAAATTGATAGACAGGTACCGATACAAGCTTTGAAAGTAGCTTGTGAAGGGCAGAAGTTGATCGTAGGTTTCCTTTGCGAATCATGGTAGAGAACCCCGTGGTTTGAATATACAGTTTGCACATGTCCGTATAAGTGATACTTGACTGGGTCTGCCTTGGTAACATGTGTTCCTAAAAAGCACTCTGGGTCTAAACTGTTTGCATCTGGTAAGGGACACTGTGCCCTGTGTCTACATTGTTTGTTTACATATGTGTCAATAAGGTACACTGAGCTCTGGGTCTACAATTTGTGAGTGTCCCTATAAGGGCTCTTGTTACAGTGTAGGGGCCACTAGGCTAATGGTCTAAAATGTTTGCATTTGTGCCTTTTATGTAAAGGCCACGGGATTCTGTGTCTATATTCTTTGCATGTGCCCCTCTAAGGTCTACAATGTGGGCACTGCTTACACTGCTTACATGTGTCTCTAAAAGGGCACTGGGCTCTTGGTCTACATGGTTTGCATGTGTTCGAAAAAAAATGACACTGGACTTTGGGTCTTCATTGTTTGAATGAGTTCATTAAAGGGACAATTGTCCCTGGGTCTACATTGTTTGCATGTGTTCAAAAACAAGACACAACTCTGGGTCTTCATTGATTGCATGAGTCCCTTGAAAGGGACACTGGACTCTTGGTCTACTTTGTTTGCAAGTGTTCCAATAAAATACACTGGACTTTGGGTCTTCATTGTTTGCATGAGTCCATAAACGGGACACTGGACTCTGAGGCTACTTTGCAAGTGTTCCTATAAAAGACACTGGACTCTTGGTCTTCATTATTTGCATGAGTCCTTAAAAGGGACACTGAACTCTGGGTCTACTTTGCAAGTGTTCCTATAAAAGACACTGGACTCTTGGCCTTCATTATTTGCATGAGTCTTTAACAGGGACACTGACCTCCGGGTCTACTTTGCAAGTGTTCCAATAAAACACACTTGACTCTGGGTCTTCATTGTTTGCATTAGTCCCTAAGAGGGACACTGGACCTTTGACTACTTTGATTGCAAGTTTTACCAGTAAAAGACACTGGACTCTGGGTCTTCATGGTTTGCATGAGTCCCTAAAAGGGGCATTGGACTCTGGGTCTACATTGTTTACAATTGTTCCTATAAAGAATACTGGAATATGGGTCTGCACAGTTTCCATTTGTCCTAATACAGGACACCGGTCAAAGGTCACTGCATTTGTCCTATGGAGTACACTGGACTCTGGGTCTGTAATGTTCACAGGTATTCCAATAAAGGACATTGTGACTATGTGTCTACACAATTTAAATGTGTCCTAATAGTGGACAATGGTCTGTGGTTCCACATGTTCCCCATTTAGGTATAATCAGCTCTGGGCAATACAGTTTGCACGTGTACCGATAAGATTCGCTGGACCCTAGGTCTACATTGTTTGCATGTGTCCCCATTAGGGACACTGGACCCTTCTTGTGCACATTTTGTATGTATTCCTATAAGAGACGATGGATTCTTAGTCTGCACTGTTTATGTGTGTACCTGTAAGGGGGTTGGGATCTGGGTCTACACTAGTTCCACGTATTCCTATAAGGGACACTGGTTTTTGGTCAACACCCGTGTGCATGTGTCCCAATAAGCAGCACTGGGCACTGAGTCTACAGTGTTTGCATGCGTCCGTATAAGGGACACAGACCTCTGGGTCTTCACTATCGGTATGCTTCCTTATAAGTGATTCTAAGCTATGTATGTATTCCTACACTGGCTCTTCATTGTGTTCTTAGATCCATAAAGGAACACAGAGCTCTGAATCTTCACTCTTTGCATATACTCATATAAGAAACGCTAAACTTTGGATCTACACTGTTTGCATGTCTTCCTCTGAGGGGCTTTTGGTATATTAAGTGTACATGTGTCTTTACAAGGGACATTAGGTCTTTGGTCTACATTATTTACATGTGTCCATATTAGGGACACTGGACTAGGTATGTACTGTTGCATGTGTCCTTATCAAGAAACCTCGTGACTGGAGTGGGTTTACCTTTTTGCATTTGCCCTTATAAGGTGTACTTGGATATTAGGGACACTGGGCTCTGGGTCTATAATGTGTGTATGTGTACATATAAGGGACACTGGACTCTGGGTCTACAATGTTTGCATGTGTCCCCATAAGGAACGCCGGACTCTTGGTCAACGCTGTTTGTATGTGTCCCTATTTGGGCCACATGGGTCTTGGTCTACACTGTTGCATGTGTCCCTATAAGGGACACTGGGCTCTGGGTCTACAATGTGTGTATGTGTACCTATAAGGAACACTTGACTCTGTGTCTACACTGTTCCTATAAGGGACACTGGACTCTTGGTCTGGACTCTGGGTCTACAATGTTTGCATGTGTCCCCATAAGGAACACTGGACCCTGGTTCTACCCTGTTTGCATGTGTCCCTATCAGGGGCACTGGGCTCTGGATCTACAATATCTGCATGTGTCCCTATAAGGGACACTGGTCTCTTGCTCTACACTGTTTGTATGTGTCCCAATAAGGCAGACTGGCCTCTTGGTCTATAAAATTTAATGAGCAATGGGTTCTGGGTCTACACTGTTTGAATGTGTCCCAATAAGAAACAATTGGCCAAGGGTCTGCAATGTTTGTATGCGTTCCTATATGACAACGGGATTCTGGGTATATATTGTTTGCATGTGCTTCTGCGAGGTACACTGGGCATTTGTTTGCATTTTCCACCTATAAAAAGCGCTCTGGAATATTCGGCCAAAGACGGGACTATGGGTTTACATTTGACCTATTATGATTATGTGACTACACCGTCACCGTGTTTTCATATAAGGGACATAGGGCTCTGGGTACACAGTGTTTGCACAATGTCCATGTAAGGTACACTGAGCTCTTGGTATGTAGTTTGCACGTCCTTATTAGGGCAACTGGACTAAGTGCCTGCAATTTTTGCTTGTGTCTCGTAAAGAAAATTGGTTCTGGGTCTATATTGCTTGCATTTGTCCCTATATAATTGGACTGGACTCTGTGTCTACAATGTTTGCAATGTTTGCATATTACCCTTTAAAGGTAGGTATCCACTGCCGATCAGATCAACTCGATCATCCCGATCACCCAAATTACCCGACCAAGCTCGGGGCATGTACACGAGTTCTCGACCTCTACTCGATCATACATGTACACGACCCCCCGCGATCATTCACGACTCCTCCACAGCGTCAAATCAACAACTACGCTGATCTTTGCTCGATCATCTTGACCCAGATACCGATCCGTACACGATCTCTACCCGACCCACTGGTCCTCTGCTCGATCTCTATTCGACCATGCCACTATGGTCGTACTTGGGTATTAGTCGAGTAGAGGTCGAGATGATCGGATACAGACCGGGTAAATGACTTCATCCCGACCACACTAGATATCTAATAGTTAACGTCGTGGTGTCTTGAATGATCGCGAGGGGTCGTGTATCGAATTAATCTTATCAGCAGTGGGAACCTACCTTGGGTCTGTACATTGCACATGTCTCTATGACGGACACTGAACTGGTCTGCACTGTTTGAATGTGTCCCTATAAGAGACACTGTGTTTGGGTCTACACATTGTATATGTATCTACAACGGACACTGGTCTACGCTGCGTGTCCATATAAGTGCTATATAAATGTCTCTATAACGAACACTGGACTGGTCCTATAAGGGAAACTGGACTGGGTCCTTTTTGTTTGGTTTTATTCCTGCAAAGGGCATTGGGCTGTTTATACACACTTTGCATGTGACGCAGTAAGACAAATAGATATGACACTAACAGACTTAACATGTATCACTGGACTCTGGGTTTACACTGTTTGTATATGTCCGTATAAGGGACACAGGACTCTGGGTCTACACTGCTCGTATGTGTCCATATAAGGGACACTGTACTCTGGGTCTACACTGTTTGCATGTGCCCCTATAAGGGTAACTGGACTCTGGGTTCCGGTCTACTCTGTTTTCATGTGTTATAAAGGACACCGGACTCTGTGTCTACACTGTTTGTATGTGTCCCTATAAGGGACACTGGACTCTGGGTCTACACTGTTTTCATGTGCCCCTATAAGGGTCTTCAATGGTTAAGGAACATTTGTCGAAGGGTTTACATTGTTTGCATACGTCCCTATATGTCACGGACAACGGGATTCTGGGTATATACTGTTTGCATGTGTTCCTACATGTCATGGACAACGGGGTTCTGGGTATATACTGTTTGCGTGCGTCCCTGTATGTCACGGACAACGGGGTTCTGGTTATATACTGTTTGCATGCGTCCCTATATGTCATGGACAACGGGGTTCTGGGTATATATTGTTTGCATGTGTCCCTATGAGGTTCACTGGGCATTTCTTTGCATTTGTCCCCTAAGGGCTATTGGTTCTTCGTCCAAATAAGAGACTATGGGTTCACATTGTGACCCATAATGATTCTGTATCTTCATAGTTAGTATATTTGCATATAAGGGACACAGGGCTCTGGGTACACACTGTTTGCATAATGTCCATGTAAGGCATACTGGGCTCTGGGTATGTAGTTTCATGCCTATATGGGACACTTTGGCTAAGCGTCTGCACATTTTGCTTGTGTCTGGTACAAAAACACTGGGTTCTGGGTCTATATTGTTTGCATTTGTCCGCATATAAAGGCATTGGACTCTGTGTCTACACAGTGTACACATTACGCTTTAAATGACACTGGGATCTGAGTCTACACTGTTTGCATGTGTCCCTATAAGTGGCTGCGTTTGGTTCTAAAAATTACATGTCTCTATAATGGACACTTGACTGGTCTACATTGTTTGAATGTGCCCCTATAAAACTAGGTTTCCGGTGCCCTTCAGATCAACTCGATCAAGCCCGATCAAATGATCGGGGACTGGTCTGCTCGCTCGGACTCCCTACCCGATCGAGTAGCCACGCACTCGAGAAGTGATCGGAAAGCGGTCGGGTATTGATCGATTTTATCGGGAGACAATCGTGTAGAGAACTCGTGCGGTTTGAATGAATTCATTTATCCGATATGTACCCTATCATTCCGACCTCTACTCGAGTAATACCCGATCAAACCAAGTACGACTATGATGATCTGATTTGGTAGAGATCGAGCAATGGTCCAGTTGGTTAGGTAGAGATCGTGTAGGTATCGTATCTGGGCTGAGATAATCCAGCAGAGATCGGAGTGGTTGTTGAGTTGACGTCGTTAAGAGTCGTGAATGCTCGCGAGGGGTCGTGTACCGAGATGATCTAATCGGCACTGGTAACATACCTTGAGTCTGTATAAGAAGTTACTCACTACCATGATCCAAACTGTTTGACTCACAGACGAAACTTTTAAATGACGTCTGCGGGTAAGATAGTTTAAAAGTACTCGTATGAGTCATGCAGACAAATCACATACAAAACACACAGTCGTCCGAACAGCAACACGTCAAAAACAAAACTGTAAATGTACATAAATCTGAAAAGACACAAAGAGAAGCAAGAGTGTGGGTAAATCAAACCACTTAGGTAATTGAAGCAGTAGCCTAGTAGCAGTCGCTTAGTATAGCAGATGATATTGTTTGCAGCAGGTAACATATCGGGCTCTTCAGTAACCCTCATGTCGATATTGGACGTATCTGCATAGTTGTCTGTTGTTAACATTAACTTTGTTCTGATGTAGGAAACTTAGCAATTTCAAAAGGAGAAGGTGTCTTAAGGCTAATCATACCCCCCACAACGAAGTTTGGGGGATATACTGGAATCAGGTTGTCCGTCTTTCCGTCCGTCCGTCCGTCTGTCCGTCCGTGGACACAATTTTGTCCGGCCTTCTTCTTCTACAGTTTTGCTTCAATTTTGTTGAACGTTCATGAATAGCCATATAACCATATAAACCTGTGCACCGCATATTTCCATTATGATCGGACCACTACTTCAGGAGTTATCTCCACTTTTTATTCCCCTACCAATGTTTCCGGTTTTCTGGACTTTTTATGGAAGTGACTCGAGATATCAACTCTATATTTAGTACAAAGCTAAACCTAGATCAGTTACAGCTTATGTTACAATCTCAGCCAGGTTGAATAATTATTTCAAGAGTTATTGCCCTTGAACTTTATTTATTTTCTTCAAATTTGGGATTTTCCAGACTATTTTTGGAAGTGGTTGCAGATATTAACTTTATATTTGGCATAAAGCTAACTCTATATGAATTACAGCTTAATTCCCAATCTCAGTCTGGTTGAATAATCTTTGACAGAGTTATGGCCCTTGAACTTTATTTTTGGTCAAATTCTCAATTTTCCGGTCTTTCTTTGGAAGTAGTTAGAGATATTAACTTCATATTTGACATAGAGCTAAATCTAGATAAGGTACAGCTTAAGTTCAAATATCGGTCTGGTTGAATACTTTTTGTCAGAGTTATTGTCCTTGAACTTAATGTTTTTCTGAAAAGGTACCTAGCATTAGAACTTTGGATCTGACAAAAACCTCATGAAAGGGTCTTGTTTCTCTGAATTATTCTTCATTTTTATTACATAAATTAGGTTGGGGCATGTATTGTTTTTAAACTCTTCATGTTTCTGAATGTACATATGTTCAGATTGATGAAAGGTGTTCTGACAAGCAGACAGGTAGGGGTATTCGTTAGCCTTTTGCTTACAGTTCTAGTTCTTTATAGAGTACATGTATAAGATGTGCTTAGTCTAACAATCAACGAACTGTCCACAAGCTTACAGGAAAGAAAATGTTACAATTTAACTTGAAGTTATGGCATTGAAGCTAAATTGAAAGTAAAGTCCTCCTGCAGTAATTTTTGTTCGAATGGCTGCAGGTCTATATCTATTCTGTACAACTTTGAAGATGAATTTCTTACGGGTGCGGGTTTTCTGGTCCTTGTGACTTCTTTTTACTTCTGAAACTCAAACATTTCCCTGAGGGTCGCAGATATCACAACAGAAATGCTATAAGCTCAGCCATTTTCCAATATATCAATACTATACAAACCAAGACTGAAGGTGCGTTTCAGATTTGGATCAAACATTTATATTGCATATTACAGGCAAAGATGTAATACTTATTGAACCCCCCTTGTACACTTTGAAGACGCCCTCTAAAATGAAGAAACGGAAGGAGGATGCCGTTTTGTGTTTTGTCGAACCCTTTATTACTTTTCTACAGTTACTGTGTTCGTAGCTCAATAATTGAGTACACTAGCGATAGGTGGGTCCAGTTCGATTCACTCGAATACGTTGATTTGTTTTGCATGCACATTACCACTGTATTTGCCATCGCAGTTGTTGTCGAAAAGGGGATGTGTTTATTTACACTGTTTGTCTCTTACGATCGAGATGGGATAAGTGTGAGGTGGATTCTCCTTAACTGGTTTATTCCCCCAGTGACAATTGTCACTGATCGTTCCAAGGCGGTACTTTCATCTTTCGTTTGTGTGTTATGTCTTGGTTCGTCACTTTTTTACTTTTGATAGGCATGTGCATTTGCTGTTCTTTTATGTCATGGTGCTTTTCGGGCGACTGCGTGTTTTGTATGTGGTGTTTCCTGCAGGATTCATACTTGTACTTTTAAGTGGCCATTCATTTGTTGGGCACAGTTGTCTTAAAAACCAGGTTGTAACATAATTCATAGCAAATTTAATAAAGAACACTCAATTACTTTCGACATGCATTAAGCTACCACCTGACTTACAAACCTATAAGTTAACCTGTTTTGGATGTCCGCTTACGACAGGTTCTACTGTATCTTTAAAAGTTATCAGGTCATGAGCTAGACAGTCCCGTGTGATATTTATAATTATCTCCTTATACTCAAACTGATTACATCTGCTGAACGTTTAATAGGCTACCATTCACAATATAGATCGTTCGATATAATTCAACAGGGCCAGAATGTACGTCGAGATGAATGTTGTCTATCGAGCTTTGTAGTTAGTTTGTTCATCGTCAAGATCCAAACTGTTGCTAAACGTCAACATGCGAGACGTTCAAGGTCTTTTTGACTTTGCTTATCCATACTTGTTATGAGACACCACATCTTCTCAACTATCACCTCTCTCACCTCTTGATAATTATTATCACTGATAACAGATCTGGACCTACTGAATGGTGTCTCTTCGTTAAATACAAGATTACGTACCAGGCTGTATACGAATGTATGATAACATTTGCAAACATTTAATAGATTACCCCTTGTATATCTGCCCATCAGAGTCCAATGTGCTAAGTTATCTGATCATAGTCTCAATTCTAAACTAGTAACATTAACTTAGTGTTGTTTCAAACAGATGAATATTTCGCACAAACAATACTTTGTTGTTTTGCACTCTTGAATATATCCATACTGATGTTATGCACCAGTCTATTTTAAAACTGGAATAATAGAAAAAACTGATTTAAATTCAAAAACATGGGCTATAATTATATATTGCACTGTCGTTATGTAGAAACTTAAGTGTCGGTATATTGTTCGAACACATCAAAGACACGTGAGTTTGATAACCGAGTTGTTGATGGCATACGTGCAATTCTACAGTTGTAGATTGATATGCTATCTATTGACGTCATATGATTAACAAAATAGGCGATCATGGCATGAACATGTATAATAGCGTGATTCTTTCAATATTGTTAAAGTTGATGATCGAATTAAAACATTTACGTTTGCCCAGTCAAAATATAGAGGTAGAATTTTATGCAAGACTTGGTATAATGTTCATTATGTTTTCTATGTATATAAAAACCCTATTCGGATGTGAAACATGATCAATATGAGGACAGTTTAATACTCATTATGAGTACGAAGATACATCAGATTCAGTATTACCCTGTACAATAAAACTAGCCAAAAACTGATATTGATAATATTTACACACGAATTCGTGAACAAGTATTACCCATCGTTCGATCTAACCGACCATTCATCCATATTTGTGATATTCGGCACAACGATATTGAAATGTCTGATTGCCAAATGGAAATGATTTAAGACTCAATAAAACCGAGTCTGCAATTTTATCTTCTTGCATTGCTGTTTTTGCTTTCAAATGATCTCCCACTTTAAGAATTAAAATAAAATGGCAGGTAGCCTCGTCAGGCTTTTTTGGATAATAATCGTTAGCATTCTAAACTAGTGTTTTGTATCTGTGACACCATTTAATTTCATTTTAGTATAATATGTAGAACCCTATAGTAGTAGTGCTGACATCGAAATGTCTCTTATTCTATGTACTCCATCTCGCTCATTGTGCCAAGGTGACTTATTGGGAGGTTACTAAGTATACTAACGTGATGAAATGCCTGGGGTCATTCTTACGGCCTAGTAGTTCTTTCAAAACACATTGTTTTACGGTTATAACCTGTTTCGGCCTTGCAAGTTTAAATCAATGCAAGCAATCCATATCAACCTATAACCACACCAAATGTAAAGCATTCTGTTATACAGACATTTTCCATAAACTCCTGAAACTTAACTTCCATAAAACGTCATATAATACAGAAAGTCATTTTACACACAGATATTTCGCATGGAAGACTGTTGACTGTCGAATGTTCTGTTCTTAAAATAGATGCTACTGGGAAATTCCCATAAAATCAATTTACTGATGTACTGGTGATACTTTCAAAGCGAAAACTGTATTAAATTTTGGTTTAAAGAATTTAGACAAACGCCTTGTTTTGGTAGTGAAGATTTAACCATTGTTGTTAAGAACAACTGGTGATAATATAACTAGAAGTAATAAACTTGAACAGTATGATTATCTTCAGATTATCTTCAAATACAGTTTTATTTATCTACTAATAATACTTATTTATCTGAATGTAGTAAGATATTTGTTTATTACAAATGCTAATAGATCCATGAATTTATAGTCACTACTAAATCATGTACTGAATTGAGAATAGTTAGTTCTAACAGATTATCAAATATATTAAGTTGCTACAGATGAGTATTATGGCAAATCCAACATTCTAAAAAAAGAAAATATCTCACAAACAGTCGTGTTCTAGTTTATAGACTCTTGTAGATGAATGAATGAACTTAGTTTTAAACAATATATGCTACGCTCCATATGATATCAGTTGTCGTTGTCATGGTTTTAATTCCCTTTTACTGTCATATTCTACCTTTTTTTTCATTTTCATGGAATTGATAGTCAATGATAATGAGTGTTGCTCTATGATATAGCGGAATAGTTTATTCACATATGATTAAAAGGTATGCATTCGACTATAAGATACATGTAGTTTCAACTTCAAAAAATTGAAACCATCAAAAATTGACGTGCACGACGAAGATAATCGAGGTCTCCGAAATAGGTTGACATATTTAAGCAGTCGCTTCACAATTCTCCTGTTTCTTCAAACTGGATACAGTATAAATATAATCATCATTTGAAGTCACTACAAAATCATATACTGAAATGAGAATATTTAGTGCTAACAGATTATCAAATATTCTTATTAAGTATCATTAGTATCATGGCAAATCCAACATTCTAAAATAGAAAATATCTCACAAACAGTCGTGTTCTAGTATATGGACTCTTGTAGATGAATCAATGAACTTAGTTGTAAACAATATAACTATTATGCATACGCTCCAAATTATATCAGTTGTCCTCACCACTGTACTTGTCATGGTTTTAATCCCCTTTTACTGCCTCATCTCTTTGCGGATTCATATTCTACCATTTTTTTCATTTTTATGGAACCGAGAGTCAATGATAATGAGTGCTGCTCTTTTATATAGCGGAATAGTTTATTCACAAAAGATTAAAAGGCATACATTCGACTATAAGATACATGTAGTTTCAAATTCAAAAAAAATTGAAACCATCAAAAATTGACTTACACGACGAAGATAATCGAGGTCTTTTTGTTTTCTTTGCATGGGAACAGTGTTTTGAAAATCGTTCTGATACTTGGCATAAAAAGAGGGTCTAGAACAGAAAGGTTTAGATCTAAAACTCTCTCTAGTGAGTGATTTCGTTGTAGCTGTGGTTCCTGCTTTGCTTATCAAAACGACCACTCGGTGTTTCTTTCGGAGTTATAGGTGTGATTACCTAATCGCTTGCATAAGGTCATCCGAAGCGTACATCTTTATTCATTGACTATCCTCTGGCAGAATAATTTCAATCGTGTTGTGGTCACGTGATTTCCCCTAGAGCCTAATATTTGCATATTCGTGCGCACATGGCTATATTTTGGTGGGCCTTTTTGCCCATACTAAACTAAAGCTAACGCTACGAAGCCTTTTCATGTCAGAATTAGTATACCTTGTTTCCGGATGTCACGTTAATAAACCATTTTTTAATCTATCGATTGTACGTCAATGACTTGTATTATACTGTCATTCGGAATGGCAGTTGTCAGTTCGGCGAGAGTAGCATGTGGCCGACGCGAGATTACACCTATAACTTTGTATTCATTTACTTACGCAACGAATACAACAACCATTAAGATATAAGTATAATAAATTCACACAAAATAAAAATATGTTAATTATTACTATTAAATAAATAGTTATAATTAAAATACCAACAAACTGGTTCCACACTTCATATCAGTTCCTAATCAAGTTTCGTACTTATCACCTCATGGTAATGATTGCTGAGCATTATAACCAGTTTGCGGAAACCACTATTAAGCTTCAAAACTTTTATTTTGATGTTTCTGTCAATTTAATACCACATTTGATCATTAAGTCCACTTTGGCGAACAGGTAGTTTGCCGAAGCCACCATAATTCACAGACAATGCCATAGGGAATAATGAAGAAAGGTTGTTTAGTATATTAGAGTAGAGGAATTAATGTTATTAATTACTATCTACGACCACAGCACCGATGCTCTGGTTGTTGGTTCTCTGTGATATAAAGCTACTTACTGAAGACTATATTTACTGCTGTATCACTGGGGCGTTGAACCTTGGAAGTAGGCTGAGGTTGCTAACTTTATATTGTTTTAATAATACATATATCTTTTTTAAAAAAATACTTCGACATTTTACATTTTAACCGTTATCTCCTATAAAAGTAAATTGAAATATTTCAATAATTGCTTCTTCTACTCAAAGTCATTTCCATTGCATGCGTCTCTGCTAGTATAATAACAAGCAACCCTTCATAGATCAAGTCCCCTGTACTAACAGAATCTCCAAACATTGAAATTAATATGGCAGAGATTATTTCTTGTTATAACTGTTTACAAATTTCACAGTATAGATTATCAGGATGCCTACTATGATTTTTTTTAAATATTTGACTGCATAAGTATTTCACAGAGCGAACAGAGATCTTAAAATAAAGACAATTCCTTTTTATTGTCTGAATGGATAAACCATTAAAATGACTGATTCATATACATGTATTATCATCGCGGCAGTTTCCCTTTTAAAATCTGGGCTGTTCAACATTTCTTATAAAAAACGATCTTCATGTGATCTTCTATCTATTGTTCACCTCAGCTGCATTAAAATGTAACTGTCTGATAATAGCGTTTGAGTTTTTTCGTTGAACAAGATATCCTAATCACAGAAATTAATCTTGGCAGATCCTCTATAAAAGTTACATAAATAGACCATATGTGCTAAAAGAATTATTTTCAATGACACCAGCTTTGCAGCTGAAGCATGTCTTAAAATTGCGTTATGAATGCCGCAAATACAAATCATTTAATATTCTTGGTATGTACGTAAATGTAATGCTATATTTATGAATGTTTTAAAAATACTACAAACAAGCGGTAAAGTCGAATCTGTGTCTGCCATATTCATATTTTGTAATCGGTGTTTGTTTTGATAGGGGCGCCTGTAGATTAGATATGTTGTAACTTGACTTAGTGATTTGTAAAGTTGCGATCATTAACTCAATATATTCTCCTTTGATAATGTTGATTACTTAAAAGTGTCGCCTGCTACATGTTTCGAGTAGATTTTCCAGTATTCATTGTATACATGTAGACAAATGGTCTGACTCCTAATGAAACGCTGTTCGAGTTGTCTTTTATAAATGGTTTACTGTTTGCAACTATACGCACTAATTTCGACGTAACTAATTCACGGTCAATGGCGATTTCACTCTCTCATGAACAAGCATGTCAATGTAACATGTTACATGTGTAATTTACTGTCTCATATACAATCATATCAATTTGACATTCTAATTTACTGTCTTATATAAAAGTCAAATGCCCTTATAGGAATATGTATTAAAATGTAGACCAAGAGTTCCTTAAAGTGACAAAAGCCAACAATGTAGACCCAGAATATAGTGTCCTTTATGGGTCTACATAATTTGCACTGGCCGTATAATGGCTCTTCAATTTGCATGAGTCCCTGAAAGGGGAACAGGACTTTGTGTCTATATTATTTGCATGTTGTTTATAAGAGACACACCATTGTCTCTCATATGTCCCTATTAGGAACTCTGGACTGGATCTACATTGTTTGTCTTTGTTCGTATAAGGGATACATGGCCCTTGGTATATACTGGTTGCATGTGTCTCTAAGAGGGACACACTGGATTCCGGGTCTATATTGTTTGTATGTGTCCGTATAAGGGGCATCGTACTCTGGATCTACACTGTTTGCATATGAACTTGCAGGGGACATCGGGTCTGAGTTTGCATTTGTGCCTAATAGGGTCACTGGTCTTCGTGCCAGCAATGTTTGCATGTGTCTCCTATACGAGACACTGGGTCTTTATAGTTTGCATTTGTCTCCTAAATATGATACTGGACTACTTGTACGCGTCCTTATAATGGACACTGGGTTTTGAGTCTACGCTTTTTGCATGTGTCCCTATCAGGTACGTTGGGATTTGGGTCTACATTGATTGCATGTGTTCATATAACGGACACTAGACTGGGTCTACACTGTTTGCATGTGTTCCTATATTACACTTTTTGCAAGTATCCCTATAGCAGACACCAGACTGGGTCTACACTGTTTGCACTGGCTACTTCGCAAATTAGTTTCAAATTTCAGATCGGTAAAGACAATACCGCTCATTATTTAAACGGAAACTTAAATTTGGGCTATAATACAATAATGGAAAACCGCATTTAACCCTTCGCTTGCTGAATTTTAAAATACACGACTTCTTCTTTACCCATGTCCTGTTGTATAATTACATAACTCTTTACTGTATACAAGTATTTCGCTGTGCAATCACTGCTGTGGAGTGCACTGGCTGCACAATCAACTTGTAAATAGTGCAGACCCTGATGAGACAGCTCCTGCAGGAGCTGTCTCATCTGGGTCTTCACTATTTACAGGTAGGTATATTGACGTGAATAGCAAGCGAAGGGTTAAAATTGTTTAATCCAATACTGTTCATATTAAAACAGTAAATCTGATGTCGGCTTAAACTCTAATATGGAATACGTTTTACAACATTTAAGCTTTTGGGATAATACTGACAGGGGATTAGACAGCTTGAATCCTGATAAGACTCAAAGTCAAGTGACGTTTTATCAGGGTTCAAGTTTATTGTACATGTCACGAGTCCCGTGACATCTTATCAGGGTTCAAGTTGATTGTACATGTCACGAGTCCCGTGGCATCGTATCAGGGTCCCGGTTGTGTGTACATGTCAGTCACATCTCACATAGCGTGATAAGGGTTAATATAATCACTGTTCAAAGTTTTACCTTGTAACGGACTTGTAACGGATCTTTATCACACCACCATTGAATACTAATAATGTGAACTCTATTGTAGTGGCATTTGCAAGCATTGTAGACCCAGACCAGATGACGCCTATAGGAGCCCTTTGAACATGAGTTACATTGGTTAAACATTTTATACTGACTAGAGGCTATAATTAACATTTCATTACGTAGTGATTGAACGCATTTAAAACCAACTCGAATGACTAATGCAGGATTCATGCAGGAGCCATGTAGAAGTCATGTAGGAGTAATGCAGGAGTCTTGCAGGAGTCATGTAGGAGTCATGCAGGAATCTTGCAGGATTCATGTAGGACTCATGTAGGAGTAATGCAGTAGTCTTGCAGGAGTCATGTAGGAGTCATGTAAGAGTAATGCAGTATTCTTGCAGGAGTCATGTAGGAGTCATGTAGGAGTAATGCAGTAGTCTTGCAGGAGTCATGTAGGAGTCATGTAGGAGTCATGTAGAAGTCATGCAGGAGTCATGTAGGAGGCATGTGGTCTGAATCTGCTCTGTTGGCTCATGCGTTGATACATATCTGATTCTACAGTTTTATGACATGGTAACAAATTATTTTGTTCATAATGCAATTTACATTCGAGCGTGGCCCTACCATTGCATTCGATCATAACCCAAACATAGCATTCGAGCGTCCCCAAATCATTGTATTCGAGCGTGGTCCAACCATTGTATCCGAGCGTGGCCCAACAATTGTATTCAAGCGTTGCCCAACCATTGTATTCGAGCGTTGCCAAACCATTGTATTCGAGTGTTGCCTAACCGTTGCATTTGTGCGTGGCCCAGCCATTGTATTCGAGCGCGGCCCAACCATTGCATTCGAGCGTGGCCCAACCATTGTATTCGAGCGTGGCCCAACCATCGTATTCGTGCATGGCCTAACCATTCTATTCGAGCATTGCCCAACCATTGCTAAAGTGTATACGGTTTAACATTTCAACAATGACTCATTGGTTCGACGAATCACAGTCATACACCTTAGTCTTGCCTATTCTAACCGGGCCATTTTTGCCAAGGTGTCATAATTTGAACAGTCTTGGAAACGAACCATTTAAGGATGCTACATACCAAATATCAAAGGACTAAGCCTTACAGTTTCAGAGAAGATTTCTAAAGATTTTCCGATGGAAAAAAGAGCACCATTGACCCTCTATATCACTCATATTATAGAGTTAAAGTGATATACTGACACTGTTATTGTTCAGCAGACAGCATTTCTAACAGATACCGGTAACAGAAATCAGTGTTTACACTATCACTGTTGAGCATGACTTGACTGAAATTAGCACTGGATTCTGATCTAAAGTATATGTAACTGTTACAGAAAGCTAAAACAACTTTCAAAGAATAATCTAACCACCGAGTTTTCTCAATCTAAAATAAATGATGGTTACTTATTTCTCTTAACACAATTTCTACTGTACAGAGGTTAGGGGTCACTGACCGACTGCCAAGCTTAGGGCTAAAGTGAATGATACTGGCTATGACCTCTGAATAAGGGAAAATCTTTAAACTGTAGTTTCTGATGTGAAAAAGTCTATTTCAAAGTATAACCCACAGGGCAGGGCCAATTTTTTTTACTAAGAACTATAATATTAACAAACTTTATAAAAGTACACTAAGTCAATCTATACACCAAATGTCTAAGCTGTGAGACATGTGGTTTTTGACAAGAATATTTTTGAAGATTTTCTTATTAAAAGATGCTCAGCCCCAGAGCGGGGCCATTTTTGGCTCGGAGTCATGATTTGAACAATCTTTGTAGAGGACCATGATAATGCAACATATCAAATATCAAAGGTCTATGGCGTACAGTTTCAGAGAAGATTTTGATAAGCCCCCAGGGCGGGGTCATTTTTTGTCCGGGGGTCATGATTGGAACAATTTTTGTAGAATGCCATTAAATCGTGTTACATATAAATATAAAAGCCCTAGGCTTTGTGGTTTCAGAGAAGATTTTTAAAGTAAATTGTTGACGCCTGCACGACGCACATACGCACGGCGGCGGACGAGGACATAGGATCATCTCAATAGCTAACCTTGACACTTTGTGCCAGGTGAACTTAAAGGTTTATGACCTTGGAGACTGGTTATTGCGACTGGACTGTAATTTGTAACTAGACTGTCGCATGACAGCAAAGCTCGCCTATTGTAGACCTTGTCTTCAAAGATGAAGTCCAAAATAGTTTTCTATTTTAACTGAATTACATCAATGTTAAACCTACTGGCAAACTCTATTCCAAATACCAGCTACCTATGGCAAGTATTTCTTGTCGTATTAGTGCATCTTAACACTTACCCAAAACTTTAACCTTGAGATTTCAATCCAAAAAACTAAGTCCAAAACAGGTAAAATTTTGACTAAAACTCAGTTTTATTTTAAATTTTAACTACACTACATCAATGTTCAACACACCGTAAACCGCCATTTCAAGTATCAGCTTCCTACGGCAAATATTTTATGTAATATTAGTGCATTTCAACACTTACCCCAAAGCTTTAATTTTGAGATTTCAGTCCAAAACAGGTGGAATTCAATTTTATTTTTAATTTTAACTACACTACATCATTGTTCAATTCACAGGATATCTCCATTCCAAATATCAGCTTCCTTGGGCAAATATTTCATATAGTATTAGTGCATTTCAACACTTACCCTAAAACTTTAACCTTGAGATTTCAGCCAAAAAAGCTAAGTCCAAAACAGGTGAAATTTTGACTAAAACTCAGTTTTATTTTAAATTTTAACTACACTACATCAATGTTCAACATACCGGGAACCTCCAATTCAAGTATCAGCTTCCTAATACAAATATTTCGTGTAGTAGAAGTGCATTTCAACACTTACCCCAAAACCTTAACCTTGAAATATCAGCCCAAAAGCTAAGTCCAAAACAGGTGAAATTGTGACTAAATCTCAGTTTTATTTTTAATTTTAACTACACTACATCAATGTTCAATTCACGGAAAACCACTATTCCAAATATCAGCTTTCTAGGGCTAATAGGTCATGTAGTATTAGTGCTTTTCAACACTAACCCGAAAAATTTAACCTTCAAATTTGAGCCCAAAAAGCTTAGTCCAAAACAGGTGACATTTCGACTAAAATTCAGTTTTATTTTCAATTTTAACTACACTGTATCAATGTTCAACACACCGGGAACCTCCATTTCAAGTATCAGCTTCCTAGGGCAAATATTTCATATAGTATTAGTGCATTTCAACACTTACCCCAAAACTTTAACCTTGAGATTTCAGCACAAAAAGCTAAGTCCAAAACAGGTGAAATTTTGACTAAAAGTCAGTTTTATTTTAAATTCAATACTTACCCTAAAACTTTAACCAAAAGCAAAAGCCAACGCCGACGCCGACGCCGACGCCGACGCCGGAGTGATTCCATCACTACATGTACCACACCACTATATATACCACACCACTACATGCACCACACCACTGCATGTACCACACCACTACATGTACCGCATGTACAACACAACTACATGTAACACACCACTACATGTATCATACCTCTACATGTACCACACCACTATATGTACTACATATACCACACCACTTTATGAACTACATGTACAACAACACTTCATGTACTACATGTACCACACTACACTACTACATGTACTACATGTACCACACCACTACATATATCACACCACTATATGTACTACACCACTATATGCACCACACCACTACATTCACCACTACATTACATGTACCACAACACTACATGTACCACACCACTACATTACATGTACCACACCACTACATGTACAGGTACACGTACATGTACACACTACACTACTACGTATACCACACCACTACATGTACCACACCACTACATGTACTACATGTATCACAACACTACATTACATGTACCACAACAACTGTACCACACGACTACATGTACAACAACACTACATGTACCACACCACTATAGGTTAAACACCACTACATGTACCACATCACTACATGTACCACGACACTACATGCACCACACCACTACATGTACCTTGCCACAACATGTACCACACCACTATATGTATCACAACACTACATGTACGACGCCACTGCATGTACCACACCACTACATGTACCGCACCGCTACATGTACGACGCCACTACATGTACCACACCACTAGATGTACCACAACACTACATGTACCACACCACTACATGTACCACACCACTACATGTACCACACCACTATGTGTACCACACCACTACATGTATCACACCACCATATGCACCACACCACTACATGTACCACACCACTACGTGTACCACACCACTACATGTACCACGTCACTACATATACAACACCACTACATGTACTACACCACTAGATGTACCACATCACTACATGTACCACAACACTACATGTACCACAACACTACATGTACGTCAACACTACATGTACTAGACCACCATTACATGTACCACACCACTACATGTACCACACCACTGCATGTACGTACCACACCACTACATGTATCACAACACTACATGTACCACAACACTACATAACATGTACCACAGCACTACATTACATGTTCCACAACACTACATTACATGTTTCACAACACTACATGTACCACACAACTACATGTACTACAACACTACATTACATGTACCACAACACTTCATGTACCACAATAAACTCGTATATCGCTGTCCTCGACCTGACTCACATATGCAAACAAGTTTGGATCCAGATGAGACGCCGAGTAGGTCGGCATCTGATCAGGATCCAAGCTATTTGATACTCGTCCAATACTTTCTCAAAAGTTTGATAAACTCGGAGGTAGTCAAAAATGTACAGAAAATATGAACCATTATATTCAAACAGTTGGCTCAGGGTTAGGTATGCAAACTTGTACTTTCTGGTCCTTCGAGATCATGAATTTCAGTACTTCTTGTTTTGAAAATTGAATACCGCTTAAGCCGGTGCTAGGGGGCGTGAGCAGTGTTTCACTTTCAACTACTGTTCATGAACAGACTCAATAAAACCGAGTCTGCAATTTTTTCCTTTTGTGTTGCAATTTTTGCTCTCGGGGATCACCTCCCTTCAGAATTTGATGCAAGAAAACTTCTTTAACATCCCTTGGCGAAAGATGTTCTGTTCAAAACCAAATTTCTACTCAATGGCTTTCATTTCCATTTGTGTTTCTTAACCCCATATTTAATGAATATTCGTGTATGAAACGAGTATCCTATGAATGTCAGTGTTTTTGGCCGTGGAAACTCTTTGGGGTTTCCACAGAATAGTTAAGCAAACGGTTACCCGCAAGACCTACCATCGCAGTCAGTCATACACAATTTCAGTTAGTTTCTTTGGCCAATATTTAAACAAAAAACATTGAATAATGATTTATGTATTAGTTTTCAAGAAAATTGCCATCAACAAATTAAGACAGTGTTGTAAATGTACACGTGAAAACCCATAATGACACCTGTTAAAGGGTCAATAAGACTGGAAGCAATGCAGTGTGGTAAATGTACATGTGAAAAAATCATATTAGAACCTAATAAAGAGCTAATTAAGACTGGAAGCAATGCAGTGTGTTAGATGTACATGAGGAAAACCATATTTAAACCTATTAACGGGTTAAGACTGGCAGCAATGCAGGGTGGTAAATGTACATGTATGCGGAAACCATATTTACACCTGTTAAATGGTTAAGACTGGAAGCAATGCAACATGGTAAATGTACAGGTGCAAAACCATTCTGAAACTTGATGTACACATTACATACATACATATATATTCCATAAATACATATTATGCATCTACAAACAGAGTAGACCCATATAGGAGCTGTCTGATGAGGGTCTGCTCCGTTTACTTATGATATAATACATATAGGATTCTACAGCTTCTGTCACCGCCAAATATCCATGTGTTCATTATACACATTAATCTAATTAATATTCATGATGTCATAATTTCGTCTATACTGTGGTGAAGTTCGGCGTGGATACCTTTATTTGCACTGAGTGGCTTTGAGATAAATGTGTGGTTAGGACGTCCATGCACTGGTTTATATCCCCAAGTCGTGACTTTGCCACTGGCCGTTCCAAGGCGCTACACTGGTTAACCCCACCCCGGGTGGTGACTTTGCCACTGGCCGTTCCAAGGCGTTACACTCTTTGGCAATCTGACTGTGTTCGATAGACCTATTTCTTTAGTTTCTAAATTGACTACACATTTCCACCTTCCATTTAATTATAACTATTTGTACATGTATATTCAGTATGTATTGAAATTTGGTATGTATACAGAACTGGGAAAGGTTTAAATAAGCAATAGACAAGTAAATGAATGTCATATTTTCTAACTATCTAGGTCTATTTCAGCTGATAAATAAGCAATAGTCAAGTAAATGAAGATCACATTTCCTAACTATCTAGGTCGATTTTAGCTGGTAAATAAGCAATAGACAAGTAAATGAAGATCACATTTTCTAACCATCTAGGTCGATTTCAGCTGGTAAATAAGCAATAGACAAGTAAATGAAGATCACAATTTCGAACTATCTAGATCTATCTCAGCTTGTAAATTTAAACCTAATATAGTAAATCCCTCCTAAACAGGAATTTAGCAAAAAGAAGGACGTATATCTGCTTTAGGCAGTTCGATGCTTTTGGAGCTTTCTGCATGACTTTCACCCAGCAATAACATACAATCTGGCAGAAACTGCTATTAATTGGAACGTTCATTTAGACGGGCTTTATTCTGAACCATATACCAACAGTATATTAGGTTTGTTGTTCATTTTATAACTCGTATTCCTGAAGAAGATGGTTAAAATGGTTAAACTAATACTATATGACCAGATCGTTTTGCTTTATTACAGTATTACAAAATCGTATTTGAGAGAACAAAACAATACATAATAGCCAAAATGCAGTAAAAGGGGGATAATTCAATAATGACTATGGTAAAAGTATTGCGGGTGTTTTATGTACAACATTATTTAGGGCTTGATCCAAAGCCATATATAATGGATATAATTATTTCAAATACTGAAATCGTAATTTCTTCACTTAACTAAATGTTTGTGCCATTTCTTGAGTTTTTACTAAATGAATATTCATGTAATAAATAATAACATCATGCATATTAATTAGAATAATATAGCTCACAAATACAATATTTTTGATCATAGCAGACACTGTAAATGTCCTTTAGCAATCAGAGCAGACTCTAGCCAGGCATCTCTTAAAAGAGCCATCTGATATGTGTCTAGTCTGTTTTAAAACACATTCAAAAGCATATTTATGAAATAAACGCAAATGATATGTATGTATGCCAGTTAAAGTAAAACAGTCACATAATGGTCTATGTAAAGGGAGAAAACTCCAAGTTCTTTGTATTGCCTAGCTGAGTCTCAAGGCTGTCTGACTTTCCTTTGTTGTCCTCTTCTATCTTCTTGAACTTATATCTTCCAGTTCTTTGATCATGACTGATTGGAAGCTGTTCTCTTGATCCTATAAAAGGAATAAGCATAGAATAGAAGTCAGGCAGGACATTTGGAAACGACATCCATCAGTACACAGTAACATCAGAAACACGAGTAGAATACATTCTCACACATAATTACACGACAGTACAGAGCAACACCAGAAGCACGAATGGAATGCATGCTCACACATACACACACGACAGTACACATCAACACCAGAAACACGAATGGAATGCAAGCTCACACATACGCACCCGGCAGTACACAGCAACACCAGAAACACGAACGGAATGCATGGACACACATACACACACGATAGTACGCAGCAACATCAGAAGCACGGATGGAATGTATGCTCACACATACACATACGATCTCCACAGGAGTGTCCCTTGTCTTCTCCAAACCAACATCAAATTAACAGTGCCGTAAGGTGTCTATTGTCTGTTCCAAATCATAATCACTGTGCCGTAAAACCTAACCTCAACCAAACTCATAGAAAACAAAAGACAAGATATGACATCACAAATATACGCAAATGTTTGATAAGACAGATCGTCATAAAACGCCTTATTGAAGTCTGGCTGGGTCTATGGCATTGCGACATTAAACAAGGCAGTTTGGAGTTTAAGACACACTGAAAATATCATAGCGGCACTGGATATGGAACATAAGGACCTATACAAGCACAAATGCATGGCCAATGACGAGCGCTCATACATACATACCATATGCATATACATTACACATACACAAAACATATGAGATAAGGTAAACAATTTTGAGGCTAAACCGATTACAGCACAAGCTTATTTTATACCAAAACCAAATACGCTATTTTAGACGCAACATCTTTGAACAAATCAAATGAAAAGAAACATTGAATAGAACAAAGCCACATTTTAGAATTGTGTGGTTTTAGAAACATTGTGCTAATGCAGAACATGCTCTATTTATGATAATGGTTTCAAAATATGACGTTGATTGAGGCATCAAAAGACGGCACAATGAGGGATTGAGTCAATTCCTTAGGCCTATCTAATGCAATAGATACTTATTCAAATACTAAACGTGTCCTTTGTTCTCTAAACCCTATACTGGTCACTCTTTAGAATTGTTTTGAAGATAAAAAGAGAATTTAGTGGATAAATAAATTATCAAACAATTTCGGCGTACTCTATTAGAAAAATCATAATTTTTTCCCCGAACCCTATGTTTTGACTTTGAAGAGTAGTCACAGGATTAGGACTGATGGAGAAGTTAAAAGGTTATTCCTGCAACTGTTTTAATTTACGTATCCTTCCTGGGTCTCTGGGCATATCTTATGAAAGGTCATACGACTAAATGTTACCACACTCGTAACCTACTGCATAATTATATGAATTATCATATTTTCTAGTATACAAACGTTCAGGCAACTGAAACTATCATAACTCCTTATGTACTATAGTCGCAACTTGAAGTTGTGATCATCGTACATATATTAGTTTCGGTGGTATTACTTTTTGTTACACTCTTGTCCCAGTCTGTCCATTTCTTCCTGCAAATGTAGACATCATCAGCTGAACAATAGCCACATCTGGTACATCAGCAGGTGAATATGTTACATTGTCACTGCTAGAGGAAACGGTAATCTTATTTTTATGAAAGGGGAATAACTCTACCAGACATAGTGAAACCTGGAGATGTTGAACTAATATAGGAAGTCTCGTAAGTCATGTAATTATGGAAAAATAGTCAAACAGGGAGAGCCATACGAAATGACACCGCATCATATGCCACATATATATATATAAGTAACATAACTACTGTAATCTCCCTATAAAATGTTCCCATTCTAATAAATGCTCCTTTACGTCTTGAAGGAAACTAAAACAAATAAAACCCCGAAAAGTAACCATCAAATATATATTGTTTTCAAAGTACATGTGGTAGCTTAATGCAGATGGAAAGGAAAGCAGAACGAAAGAAATATGTGCAGTTTTCTGCATAGTTTTCATTCTAAGTTAAGCAAACGCCCCTTTCAAAAAAGGGAGTGGCGTTTATTAGAAATAATATGGTTGCCATTATTACAATTAATAGAATAAATATGCCAAAACTATAACACAATGACATATTTTTGCAAAGAAATGAGAGAATTTGTATTTTTAAAATTGCCGTATGACAATTGTTGCATATGAAAAGTTACCTGGAGCAATAATAGTTAAAATATATCTCTGTCAGGCAAACAAGTTAAATAGCCTCAATATATTTTTTGTTTGTGGCATTACCTGATCCCATATCTTAGGCAGCTTGTGGCATGACGTCATCGGACACGGAATCATCCACAGGTCATCCACCAGCTACATCCTCCACATTGCTCTTCCCTGACTTCACTCTAGCCCTAGGGTTATGAAAGAAATTAATTATAAATAAGCATCCCAATGAATCGATACTATTAAAACAAGCTTTGGAATCTAGGAGTCTCGTGAATCTGGTATTGTCATATTTTTATAAATGTAAATTGGTTGAAAAAACAACAACGCTACAGAAATTCGAAGATATCTTCATTCATTTTTTGCATTCGTACATTGACAGGAAATCCAACATAACTATGTACAAACACATCAATACATATTTCAAAAAAGCACATTATATAAGACATTTTTCAACATATCATTGTAAAAAGTCTAATTGCATTGTTATATACCTGTAGAAACTGATCGGTGGCAAAACATACCCGCAAACCAACGTAAATGTCCATACTGCCTAGATATAGATGATGAATTCCATTTCCGGTAGATGTCCATACTGCCTAGATATAGGTGAATCCCATTACTGGGATATTATGAATTTATGACACTGGCTTTTACCTGGCAATTTTGGGGAAAATGCATTTTAGGGCATGTTTTCATGCGTAAAACCATATGAATTGAAAAGCAGGTGTTGTCCCATTTTAAGTATTTTGGTAGCATTCTAATCAAAATGTGGCATCTATTGGGAGTATTTGTACCAAAATGAGAAACATGGTACATAATTTGTATTGGAACAGGTCTTTTAATGGGTCCATGTAGATATTAGACCATTTTTCCTAGAAGACCACAGAAGGTATATCCATAACAATACCAAATAGGAATTCAAACATGTAGACATTTATAGACATGTTCTCCAGTGAAAACAGCAGAGAACTTCTGGTCCTTCGGCACCATTAGTTTCGAAGTTATTAGTTATGAAAATTGAATACCGCTTAAACTCCCAACATCGGACATTGAGAAACTGTATATATTTTGCAAAATTTTAATAGCACTTTTTAGGGAAAACATATAACAAATGAATGTCTGAGTCTCAGTGTATCGCAAAACTATAAGGGTGGTTTCAGCTAACTTAATATAGCAAAGATTGTATCTTTTTAAATATTTATAGATCATGTGGTATACATATATATGTGTCATGATAGTTGGCAGTGTGTTGATGTTCATTACAAACAACAGGTAATGAATAAATATGAACGGGTATCTGATTTACCTAGGACGAGGCATAACCATGTATGATATATGTATTTTATTGTCACAGCCAGGCAGTATTCGGTGACAGGGAGCCAATGCTATCAGTCAGGCTGTTGTTGTATTCTTATGTACATACTATACCTGCATCTTGGAGTAATGGCGCATCGCCAACTGAAAAATACTGAAATTACCACAAATAACCATGTCCGTTAAATATATATTTACTAGACTGATTATATTAATAATTAACTACTGTTGATTGAATTTGAAAATACTAATATTAATCTTATTTAGAACTCTGAAATATTTTGGTAGAGGTATTTTAAGTAAATTCGACGACAATTACATATTACATGTATCAGAAATCAGACACTCGGGGATTTCGAATCATATAAATACACGTTACTTATCTGGACGTATGTTGCATAGTGTATTTATCCAATTATTGTGTCTCACACGACTGTGTGGTTTACACAGAGATTCTCCTGAAGATACATGCATACTTGAAGGAGATTGGCGACAAATTGACTGGATTAGTAAAACAATTTGGGCATTTCCTTCCACCCTGAACAATGCAGCATCATAAGGGTCCACAGAAAGAGAACACTATTACTGTTTCAGTACTCTTTGAAGGAACACACACTACACATTGGCAGTGTGTGCAAGTACTTTGGAGTCCATCTAACTCTTGGATCTCGCATATTGAGGGACAAGTTGTAAATTGGGTTTCCTTTGCAGAAAGTATGGATTCTAAAGAGACGGTTAAGACAAAGGCCTATTATTATCGTTTTAAAGATTAGAAGGCCAGCTGTAAGTAAACTATCAATGACTCCTATGACTGTGTCGATGGTGGTTACCAAAGACGGAGTGGTCTGGGTAAGGTGAAATACAGTAACCCACCTTTATTATCTTCTTTCTCACTTATCTATCATTTCCCTAAATCACCCGTCACATAATAGTACATGTTGACTGTTCTGACGTCGTAAACTTTAGTTGGTAACACATCTTATGCTTGGATAGTATACAGCGTTAGTTTTTAGATAACAACTCATACATTAAAAAGAGACGTGTGTACTGTTTTCGAGACATATGTATCAAACGAATTGCAAATTTTACTCGATGTTGCATATATTTTGTTCGTATCTGCCGGAAATAATGGCCGGGTACCAACCTAGGATCGGCAAGGGTGATTTCCCCTTTTTGGTAATGTATAAGAGAATGATAAAATCAAACTGAGTTGGGGCAATTACCGGTATCTCATGTCAAAGCTTACGATTTTTTAAGTAATAGTGCTAGGGGCGTGAGTAGTGGTGTACTTTTCAATAAAACCGAGTCTGCAATTTTCTCTTTTTGCATTTCTACTTTTGCTTTCGAAGGATCACCCATTTTCAGAATATATGTACTTCACAACAGCAGGTGTTAAGTGCTTGTGTGGCGGCCGTAACAAATCGACCCGTACTTCATTCTCAGTGTTGTTATATTTTCTGGTCCTTCGGGATCATTAGTTTTCATGTTATTAGTTTTGAAAATTGAATACTGCTTAAGCCGGTGCTAGGGACGTGAGTAGTGTTGCACTTTCAATTACTACTCATGAACAGACTCAATAAAACCGAGTCTGTTATTTTCTCTTTTTGCATTTCTACTTTTGCTTTCGAAGGATCACCCATTTTCAGAATATTTATATATCATAAATTGTTCGAATAGTATAGTCAGGTTGGTGATATACTAGACACATACTTTGCGAAAAATACCCAAAAACTACTACTACTACTACTACTACTACTACTACTGCTGCTGCTTCTACTACTTCTACTACTACAAATATATAATTATAATAATAATAACAATAACATATTATTATTAAATATTGTTTATAGATTTTTTCCACATTCTAAGTTCAGCTCCTATGAATTACTATGCAATAAACCGGCATGATTGCATCTAACTCTCATAAACACTCACATGAAGAACGTGTTTATATATCGAGTGTTTAATGCACAACAATTGTAACTACAGTCATTAATATATATACACATTTGCAAAAGTGTTCTCTTCTGAAAACAGTTTTGTCTTTCATTTCTTTCCCAACAAACGGTCTTGACTTTAATTGATGTCGAATTACTCAGCAACTTGCCTGGACTCAATCTGTTTTGCAAAGGTGATTGCTATAATGTCCCGAACATGTTTGTTGTGCCCCATAATTAATGCAGGTGCAATATTTGTGTGCCGCCCCATAAAATGCAGGTACGATAGTTGTGTATTGCCCCATGAAATGTGCGAACGTCAGGTATGTGTTGCCATGTAAAACTGTAAATACTGTAGGTAGGTACAATGGTTCTGTTCTGCTCATAACACTGTATGTTCAATAGCCCCATGTCTTGCATAGGTAGAGTAAGTTTGTATTGTCTCATAGAAAATGTAGGTACAATAGTGTTATGCTTCCGAGGTACAATAAATTGTACTGTCCCATATAAGGGTAGGTACAATAATTCTTCCCATAAAATGTAATACAAATTTTTTTCCCTGACCCATAAACATACAGGTACAATAGTGTTCTGTTGCAAGAAGAAAATTATAGGTACAAGAGGTTTATTCTACCGCAAAAAACTGTATGTTTTGTGCTGCCCTATAAAATGTAGGTACATTTGTTTTGTGCTGCCACACAAATGTACATAGGTACACAATGTTTGTGATGTCCCATACAAATGTTTGTTTAACCCCCCAGTGTTGATTTCGACACTAATCATTCCAAGACGGTTCTCTCTTTGTCACCGTTACTTTTGTTTGGCTTGTGTCTTTGTAATTGTGCTTTTATTCATATTTTGAATGTTTATCTCCAGTACTTGTGGGTTTGTTAATGTTAACAGTATTCATCTCGTGTATGTGCGTGAGTTTGGGTGTGTAGTGTGTGTTATATGTAGTCTATCGATGCGTTGGTGGTGGTTGCGTCTTGTATGTGGCTTTGTCCGCTTGATTTTACTACTTCTTCATATTTTAAAAATAGCTGAGTACAGCACCATAAAAGTTAGTTACAATTGATTTGCGTTGCCCCATAAGATTGTACGTACAATATGTTTGTGTTTGTGCTGCTCCATGAAAATGTAGGTACAACTGATTTGTACTGCTCAAGGACAACATAGGGGAAATAAATAGTTTTGTGTTGTCCTAGAAAAATACAGGAATGTACAATAGCTTTGTGTTGCTATATAAAACTGTTCTTACAATAGATTGTGCTACCTAATAAAAATATAGGTACATTACTTTTTGGCTGTCTCAGAAAAACATATAGGTCACAATAGTTTTGTGCTGCACTATTAAATGTACGTACAATAGTTTTGTGCTGACCCATGAATATGTACGTACACTAGGTGTATGCTGTCCCAGAAAAATGTAGGTACAATAAGCAACTTTCTGTACTACTATCTTGCTCTTTTGGTTCCTATCTTGCAATTACTCATAGACAGAATTGGAGATGCTAAAGGAAAACTTGTATATATTTACTTCAATGAATTCTGAAGAGAAGTGATCACCCGAAAGAAAAAAATTCCAGCACAAAAGGAGAAAATTGCAGACTCGGTTTTATTGAGTCTGTTCACTTGCATGCTTTCTGTTGATTCTATGTAGCTCTTTTAAATCAAATCTACACAATATAATATATGGCTTCCCCATTCAAACATTCCTTTGGCCTGATTTTTCGACGCATGTGGCTATAGATTTCTTGTAGTTTCTGACACGAATGTTCCCGCTGTTTTCTTTTGGCGACAAATTGACTGGATTAGTAAAACAATTTGGGCATTTCCTTCCACCCTGAACAATGTTTGCTTTTACTCCTAATCTGATCTGCTGATTGTTTTACTGATATCAGGTTTGGTGTTCTCACACAAGGACCCAGGCTGTATGCAAATACCATTAAAATTACCGTGCCTCTCACCAAGACCAGGCCGTTTGCAAATACCATTAAAGTTACCGTGCCTCTCACTATGACGCAGGCTGTTTGCAAATACAATTAAAGTTACCATGCTTCTCACCAAACCTAAGGCTGTTTGCAAATATCATTATAGTTACAATGCCTCTCACCAGGACCCAGGTTTTTTGCAAATACCATTAAAGTTGGCATGCCTCTCACCAGGAAAAAGGGTATGTGCAAATACCATTAAAGTTACAGTGCCTCTCATCAGGCCCAGGCTGTTTGCAAATACCATCAAAGTTACCGTGCCTCTCACCAGGACCCAGGAGGTGTTTGCAAATACCATTAAAGTTACCGTGCCTCTCATGAGGACCCAAGGTGTTTGCAAATACAATTAAAGACGTATTAAGAATTAGTATGGTTAACTCCTGCAACGCGAAATTTAACCCTTTACTTCACATGTACGCCTTTTTACTCATTTGCAAACAGAATACGTACAGATGAGATGGCTTATGTAGGATCCATCTGTTCATCTATTGTGAATATATAACTAGTACCATTTTAATACAGGAGGAAGGTAATGCAGAAAGCATCCAATGGAGTTTCTGTATTACTTATTTCTGCTGCAATTAATTACCTTATGAATACTCATATAAGAAATAACGACATTATGAATAATAATCAAATTAAATTTATATAGCGCTCAGACTGTTTTGATAATTGCTGAAAATATAGAATAATTGCTATAATTTGATAAGCAAACAGAGCAGACTCAAATCAGACAGAATCATTAGGAGTCGATTGACCCGGATCTGCTTGTTTGGATAGGCAGTTAAAATCAGGTAACAGTCTCAAACGGTTATCTGGGTTCGCTCTGTTTGCAAATGAGTCGTTATTAGGTGAAATATTTATTCTTTCCTTTATATAATGCATTTGCATTCCTTTGCAAACAGAGTAGATCCAGATCGGAAGGCTGCTGTAGGATCTGATATGTTTAATTTTAAAAATGTTATCAAGCTAAATCTGGCTATGTTTGTCAAAGTAAACAATTCCCTTGAAACTTTGCATTAAAATACAGCTAATGAATACTTATGACCTGATATCAATATTTCTAACCTGAATGTTGAACAGGTAAAGGGTTAATCGACCATATGCTTTAAAGACACATATATTTAGTTACTTGTTTCTGCATTTAACAACAATATGCTTTTAAAGACACCTATGTTTATTAATTTTGTCAAGTTGTCGCAAATACCACTAAGACTTCTCTGGTTAGAGTCGACCTTTTGGTTAGCTAAGTACAATGTAAAGTGTTTAGATCCAAATGACACACCAATTACGTATAGTAACAAATATTTTCTGGTCAAAATAAGTAAAAGAATCTTTGAGAAGTGCAGCAGGCGCACATGTTAACAGATAACAAGTAATTTACATTATCGCTGACATTTGGCAGGTTACATTAATATTTTATTCACCTTAACTCCATGTAGATTATAACACTGACTTCATTCAGAACACTACTGCTCTCATCGATGTTTGACTGAGCGTGGTCTTGCTGCAAAGGATGTCCGGAGAACGTGACCTTTATCACGGTACAGGGAACCAGTCCAATAACGACCGCTTAATTACGGTACAGTGAACAAGTCCAGTAACGACCGCTTTAGCAGGTTACAGTGAACCAGTCCAGTAACGATCGCTTTATCAGGGTACAGTGAACCAGTCCAATAATGACAACTTTATCACGGTACAATGAACCAGTCCAATAACGACCGCTTTATCAGGGTACAGTGAACCAGTCCAATAACGATCGCTTTATCACGGTACAGTGAACCAGTTCAGTAGCGACCGCTTTATCAGGTTACAGTGAACCAGTCCAATAACTACAGCTTTATCACGGTACAGTAAACCAGTCCAATCACGACCGCTTTATCAGGGTACAGTGAACCTGTAAAATAATGACAGCTTTATCTGTACTGTACAATGAACAAGTCCAATAACGACCGCTTTATCAGGTTACAGTGAACCAGTCCAATAACGACCGCTTTTTCACGGTACAATGAAGCAGCCTTATACCAACCGCTTTATCGCAGTACAGCGAACCAGTCCAAAAACGATCGCTTAATCAGGGTACAGCGAACCAGTCCAATAACGATCGCTTAATCAGGGTACAGTGAACCAGTTCAATAACGACCGCTTTATCACAGTACACTGAACCATTCCAATAACGACCGGTTTTCCCTTATTTCGCTATGAAATATAGTTCTACTCGATTTGAATCTTGTGAAATTTTGACTGGATCCAATTCGTCCAAAATTTTGAGAAAGGGCTGAGTGAGTG
Source organism: Azorinus chamasolen (assembly GCA_963576725.1). Taxonomy (NCBI): domain Eukaryota; kingdom Metazoa; phylum Mollusca; class Bivalvia; order Cardiida; family Solecurtidae; genus Azorinus; species Azorinus chamasolen. Next base: position 31,235,574 of record OY755250.1, on the reverse strand, counting down.
TCAAACAGCTTGGCTCTTGGTGAAATGGTAAGTTACGTGGCGTATAATCCGAATCCAAGCTGGTGGTGTGAGATAATGTTACTGAATGCACATCTATATCACATCCGATGAGACGCCAAAATACCGTTTGACTCACCTGGACCCAAACTGTTCACATATTCCAGCCAGATCGTTCTTAGCATGGTAAGGGCTACCCCCTCTCTCTTTCTCTCTCTCACACGTTCTCTCCCCCTCTCTCTTTCTCTCTCTCTCTCTCTCTCTCTCTCACCAAACACCCTCTTCCTCTCATCCTCCTCTCCACATTTCTTGTTTCTGTTTGTCTCACTCTTTGTCCCTCTCTTTCAAACAGTTTGGATCGATATGACATACCGAATACGCCTAGTAACAAATGTTGTTTGGCAGCGTACAATTTGTTTGACAATCCCGTGACATTTTTATGAGAAATTAAGTAAAAGTAGTTTTGAGAAGAGGAGCACACGCACATTTTGAACATATTACATTTGCACGACTTGTTCGGGCGAAACTGTGATGACTAGTGAGTACGGTTTGGGTCCAATCCAAACTAATTGATATTGATAATTTTGAAACAAAGTATACAATTAACAACAAACAAACACTGTTCAAAGCAGACGACAGTTTGCAGACGAAAAGAGGTGGAGCTTTAAAAGAATACTTTAACCCTTAAAAGTCAATAAACACTTTAAAAATATAATATGCATTCTATTTTGCCTAAACGTTCATCGAGCAAATGATTAACGTCTTTCATCACAGTACAATGAACCATTCCTTCAACGACATCTTTACCCTTACTGTGCTATGAAAAAAAGTTCAACTCAAATTTTGACTAGTTCCTATTTGTCCACAATTTTAAGAAAGGACAGAGCGATTGCCAAACAGCTTGGAACCTGATGAAATGACCAGTTATTTGGCGTCTTAACTGGATCCAAACTGTTTAAAAATGTCGCCGTTACCGTAAGATAGTTTTAACAAGTAAGCATGGATGTCTTTGGAAGCCAATGGTTTGCTTAATGCAGGACGAAACTAATACCGAATGCTCATATTGGAGCATTCTACCTAACGGACATCCTGCTTTAAGCTACCACCGCTTTTAAGTACCAACATAAAATTTCTTTACATGGACATTGCAGAGAGGGGTGACTGTATTGAAGGCAGTTAACCATTCTTATACTGAAAGTATAAAGTGAGCCTGAACCGTAATAGATTGGAATGTGTACATACACCTGGCTCGTTCCAAGTTTCACAACCTGTTTACCTGGGTCCATGCTTATAAAGCTTTAAGTTGAGTCTGAGTTCGTTCTCAAGTTTCAAGCTTGAAAACTTAAATCTGACCAATCAAAAGCTTGAGAATGAACCCATACTCAACTAAAAAGCTTTATGAGCATGGGCCCAGGTTTCAAACAGTTTGGATCCTGACGAAAATAATATTTGATCCTGAGTAGTAACAGTACTTATAAAGTGCAATTTCCGTGCATAACGTAAGTACAGGTGAATATTATAATAAGTAATATAGTAATGACTTCACTCTTCTCATAACAGAACAATAGTCTGCTTAACCATTTAATCCATTGATACGCTTTTCTACGCCTTTAAAAACAGAGTGGTCCCAGTTCAGATGGCTCCTGTAGGAGCCGTCTGATCAGGGTCTGCTCTGTTTACTTTTTGTATAATATAGACATGATTCTACATGTTCTGCCATCGGCAAAATATGCTGTGTCCATTAACTATTATAACAGTTAACTTAATGAAGATTTATGAGATTATTCATTCAACAGTTAACTTAATGAATATTTATGAGATTATTCATTCAACAGTTAACTTAATGAATATTTATGAGATTATTCATTCAACAGTTAACTTAATGAATATTTATGAGATTATTCATTCAAACTTTTCTGAAACATTGACCGAATGTCAAATTGCTTGGATCCTGATGAGACGTCGAGTTACTGGGTGTCTCATCTGGACACAAACTGTTTGAATAGTCCCGCCAGGTGGCGCTTAACTAGGGAATGGTTCAACCTTTATTCCATGCATATTCATGAAATAATGTATATATGAATATTGATTGACTTCATATCCATGATAGCATCAAAACAAGACATTTTTATTCTGGCAGAGACTGTAGAGTTAGATTTATATTATTCCTATAGCAACCATCTGTTCTGGGTCTACTCGGCGTCTCATCAGGATTCATACTGTTTGTTACTATTGTTATGTTTCTGAAACAAAAATGAAGAAAATCAAAAGAATGAAACTTTGTAGAAGTTAGCAGACGACATAGTTTTGCAGCGAAAGGGTTAAAGGGTGAAACATTTTTATTCGCACCAGTTAAGTACATCTGTTCGCACTCAATCCAGGAACTCATCAAAAGTGTCCCAAGTATTTATGGAGACGGCCTCTGTCTCGGAAACATACCATGGCTCATTAACTATTTACTTCATGAATATTCATGTAAGAAATAATGGTTTTATAGATATTTATTACATGGATGTTTATAATGGCATATGAGCACAGGAGACTCGTATTTGTCATAGCAGAACGTGTTTAGAATCAGATCTTTATTGTTCCCACAGGGGTCTGGACCGCTTCATGGGGGTCTACATGTACTATATAATAACATTATTATATAGTACATGTAGATCCCCCCCCCCTGTGATTGTTCCTATATACATGTTTTGAACCCTTTATCCGATGAATAGTCATAATAATCATAAATATTATACAATAAATCATGCATATTTATACCATTAATCATGAATATTTATACAATAAATCATGCATATTTATACCATTAATCATGAATATTATACAATAAATCATGAATATTTAAACAATTTATCATGAATATTTATACAATAAATCATGCATATTTATAACATTAATCATGAATATTTATACCATTAATCATGAATATTATACACTAAATCATGAATATTTAAACAATTTATCATGAATATTTATACCATTAATCATGAATATTATACACTAAATCATGTATATTTAAACAATTTATCATGAATATTTATACAATAGAGCATGCATATTTATACAATTAATCATGAATATTTATGCAATAAAACATGACTGCATGAGTATTCATTAACTGAATTTTAAATATGAACACAGGAAGTTTTGTTAATAACAGCAACTGTAGGATCAGATCTAAACAATGTCATAAGTAAACCGAACGGGCACTGATCAGATATGGTTCCCACAGGAGCTGTCTAACCCGGATCTATTCTGTTTGCAAAGGTGTAAATAGGCGTCTCAGACTAGATTCCGTGAGGTCAGTGTTTACAAGTGTTTTGTGGCAAAACTTGTTTCGGTAATTTGTGTCTCTCAGTCTCTCACGTTATGTGTATGTCACGGTACCGAACCTAACACAGTCGGGATGAAGAATATGTAAGCGGCCCGGTAGCTCGGTCGGTAGAGCGTCGGAACAGTAGTCCGAAGGTCCCGGGTTCGAGCCCCGGTCTGCCTGCATATTTTTCTCCCCCTGTTACATTTATGTCTGACTCTCTATATCTCTCTCTCTCTCTCTCCCTCTCTCTCTCTCTCTCTCTATATATATATATATATATATATATATATATATTTCTCCCTCTCTCCTTCTCCTCCTCTGCCTGTATGTCTGTCTGTCTCTCTATCCATACATCCCCGTTCATACATTGCGCTCTCTCTCACACACACACTATGTTCCTCTCTCTCTCCTTTTTTCTTACTCATTCTCTTGCCCTCTATATCCGCATTTCCTTCTCTCTCTCTCTCTCTCTCTCTCTCTTTCTGTATCTGGATCTCTGTCTCATTCTGTCGTTCTGTCTATCTGTGTCTGTCTGTTGTCTGTCTATGTCCGCCTCTCTCTCTCTCTCTGTATGTCTCTTTCTGTGTCTCACTATCGCTCTGTCCTCTTTACCCCCTCTCTGTCTGTCTCAGTTCTCTCTCTATATCTCTTTCTTTGTCTCTCTGTATCTGGCTCTCTGTCTCATTCTGTCGCTCTGTCTATCTGTGTCTGTCTGTTGTCTGTCTATGCCCGCCTCTCTCTGTATCTTTCTTTCTCTGTCTCTCTCTCTGTCTCTTTCTTTCTCTCTCTCTGTCTGTCTCTCTTTCTGACTCTGTGTATGTCTCTCTGTGTGTCTCAATGTCTCCCTGTCCTCTTTTTGCCCCCCCCCCTTTCTCTGTCTGTCTCTGCTCTCTCTCTGTCTCTCTCTGTCTCTCTCTGTCTCTCTCTCACACACACACACATACACACACACATACACACGCACGCCGCACACAATCACGTTCATACGCACGCACAGAGCCCCCTCCCTCCCTCTCACATCCACTATCTTTAAACAATTACTATTTGCCCATCACGACAGATGAGTAAAACATGAAACAATTAGTTAGTCTGACATTCTGTATCACTGGCTTGACGCTTTTTGTCGCGTGAAGCTCTTCATCCTGATGACGTTTGGAGTTGAGTGACGTAACATGATGTCTGTACATCTAATTATGAATGTACACATTAGTTACACCTGAGTCATGTCATCGTTGTGTAGTCCCTACTCTCTTAACCCATTCTTTCATATTGACGACTTTTGACGACTTTATAAAAATCACTTTGTGAAACCATTGTGATAAATAGAGCATTTGCTCCTATAGGAGCAAATGCTCTATTTATCACAATGGTTACAAACTACAAAATTTTAATGGTTTTTTTTCTCAAGTTAATGCTCATTTTCGGTATATTTATTCCAAGAGGCTGTATCTAAAAATAGCCTATGAGGTAATGGGTTAAAGGTCAGTTATAGCCTATGTAGTTTGGATCCAGGTGAGTCGCTGCTTAACTCCGCCTCTCACAGGATCCAAGCTCTATGTTACTGTCATTATACTTTAGAAAGATAACTGAGGAAATTTAAACATGAAAGATGGGACAGATGACTCATTTTATAGACGACAATGCATGGTAACAAAAGGTTACTTTACTCCATGAATATGCATGGCAGGAACTTTAACATTGTGAGTTTTAATTAGATTTATTTTAGGTGATAACTAGTTCAACCCAAGAAATGTTTGTCATTATAGCATAGGTAGGACCAGAACTATATCACTCTATCAGTAAACGTAGCAGAGCCTGATCAGACGTACAGCTCCTAATCTGATCTGATTCTATTCTGTCTGCAAAACAGGTGTACATAGGTTTTCGGTGGTAACAATGACTTGACTGCAAACGATATATAACACTTTGTCTAACAGAGATTCTCTAGAACTTGTATTGAGCGGCCATCAAAACGATGTCTAATTATAGGCATGTAAGGCAGGTGGGAGCTTTATGCAGGTCAAAAGTAATGCAGAAGGCTCCTGCATAATGATGTTCAGATGTAAATTATCCCCCTTGACAGTTGTAAACGCGGTTGTATACCAAATGAGAAGTGATCCTTTCAGATGTAGTACTCTGTTATTTCCCTTGCATCTTAATGCGTTGTTGGAGTTAATTGAGTTGATATTTAAAACACGATCCTTTCCTCCAACCCTTTACTCTATACACAGGCGTTTTCTAAACCTTTGCAAGTAGGGAAGACACAGATCAGGCGCCTCTTGTAGGAGCTCTTATAGGAGCCGTCTAATCAGTGTTTTAATCTGTTTGCTTATTATATGATATAAGTATAGCCTGTAGGAGCCGTCTAAGCAATATCTAATCTGTTTGCGTATTACATGAGATAGGTATGGCCTGTAGGAGCCGTCTGATCAGTGTTTTAATCTGTTTGCGTATTACATGATATAAGTATAGCCTGTAGGAGCCGTCTGATCAGTGTTTTAATCTGTTTGCGTATTACATGATATAAGTATAGCCTGTAGGAGCCGTCTAAGCACTGTCTAATCTGTTTGCGTATTATATGAGATAGGTATAGTCTTAGGAGCCGTCTGATCAGTGTCTAATCTGTTTGCTTATTATATGAGATAGGTATAGCCTGTAGGAACTCCTGTAGGAGCCGTCTGATCAGTGTCTAATCAGTTTGCTTATTATATATGATATATGTATAGCCTGTAGGAGCCGTCTGATCAGTGTCTAATCTGTTTGCTTATTATATGAGATAGGTATAGCCTGTAGGAACTCCTGTAGGAGCCGTCTGATCAGTGTCTAATCTGTTTGCTTATTACATGACATATGTATAGCCTGTAGGGGCCGTCTGATCAGTGTCTAATCTGTTTGCTTATTATATGAGATAGGTATAGCCTGTAGGAACTCCTGTAGGAGCCGTCTGATCAGTGTCTAATCTGTTTGCTTATTACATGACATATGTATAGCCTGTAGGGGCCGTCTGATCAGTGTCTAATCTGTTTGCTTATTACATGATATATGTATAGCCTGTATGAGCCGTATTGTCAGTGTCTAATCTGTTTGCTTATTATATTAGATAGGTATAGCCTGTAGGGGCCGTCTGATCAGTGTCTAATCTGTTTGCTTATTACATGACATATGATATAGGTATAGCCTGTACGGGCGGTCTGATCAGTGTCTAATCTGTTTGTTTATTATATGAAATAGGTATAGCCTGTAGGAACTCCTGTAGGAGCCGTCTGATCAGTGTCTAATCAGTTTGCTTATTATATGATATATGTATAGCCTGTAGGAGCCGTCTGATCAGTGTCTGCTTATTATATGATATAGGTATAGCCTGTAGGGGCGGTCTGGTCAGTGTATAATCTGTTTGCTTACTATATGAGATATGTATAGCCTGTAGGAACTCCTGTAGGAGCCGTCTGATCAGTGACTAATCTGTTTGCTTATCCCACAAATATTGCCTGGATAGGAATACTAATACGCTAGCAGCACTGTTAAAATTACTTCTTAGTAGTAATTTTCCTCTGCACACATTATCGTCAATTTCAAGTGTCAGAATATTGATATCACTAAAGGCAAACTCGTATTGAAAAAAGAATAACCCTGACTTAGCATGGTCTTACCATCTATCGAACCTCTTAACCTTTGACCAGGAACAAAAAACGTTTACTGTGAATATTGAAGAAAAAAATAAATCAGCAGTTCAAAATAATCTTTTATACATACCCTGAAACAATTAAATATTTTTATCCTCATCTATTAATCCCCAAACAATCCAGTGTTCCCAACCACCCACATAACAAAAACAAAAATGGCTGCCAGAAAAACCTCACCTGCCTATCGAACCTCTATTTTAGAAATTGTTTACTGTAAAATAATACTCATAGTCACGTTATTTCATCATGGGCACGTGACCTCTGCATAAGCTGAAGGGGTCAGAGCTGTCAAACATTTTAAATGTGGTACACTTTTCAATTCACGTTGATATTCTATAACGTAGTAAGAGTTTTCTCATGTTTAGCATAGTTGAATGGAAAATAAACTGTTTTGACCTGGTTATGACATATATTTCGTTTTTAAAGCTACGAGGTGTTGTTTACAGACAAAGCAACGGAACTCATGGTTTTATGACGTAGTGTGCACTTCTACATGCGTAAAAACACCAAAAAATGAAAGGTTCGATAAACAGGTGAGGTTCGATAGAAGGTGAGTGTACGATAAGTTGAATAAACGCGAGGCTGCCAACTCTCTATTCTCTACAGTCCCACTTTTTGGTGACTTCTTTACATTGAAAAAGTACCCAAAATACGACAGACGAAGCATAAAAATACATGCCTATATTGATTTACGGACGTTTCGGTAAATGACCAGTTCGGTAAATTGATTACTCACTAATTCTTTGCAAGAATAATTTTTTCAGATATACTATTTAACACACATAGTAACTTGTAATTCATTTCTTGCTCCTCTGTTCTGTTTCAGGATGGCACAGACGACTCAACGGCGTCAACGCCCGGGCAGGCAATCCAAACCTTGGACTCTACAAGCTGGCATCACTCCTGAGAAGTGAAGCATCCACTGTGGACTTGCAGATCAGACTCGTTTCAGACAACCTGTTGACAAAGGTGAGGAGGAAGAAATACAGAGACTTACATGGACGATTGGAAGACGCATGGGACAACTACGAAGAAGACGAAATGACAACAACTCAACTATTGCGGTCAGTCAGCCACATCACGGAATTAGGACCATCAACAGCAGCCAACTACATCTACCGGGACGACGAAGATGGATCAACAGAGTGACCGGAAGACATTGAATGAACTGTAAATAATTTTTAATATTGCTGCCGATTTATATTCTGCTCATCAGATTTATACATTCTTTGTCAAAATGTGCTAATCACGTACTATGTGCTAATAACGTAGACACATTTAGTGTCCGGTTTTGTGCTATTCCGTTGTGTGTCATAGTATATATTTATAATCATTTTAACCCATTCCCTCATATAAACGTGTCTGTACGCATTTGCAAACAGAGCAGACCCAGATCAGACAGCTCCTAGATTAGCCGTCTGATCAGGGTCTGATCTGTTTGCAAATAGAATTTGATAGATCTGTTTGTTTGTTTTTTGCTTTCTAAAATGTCTACAGTGTTCCACCTTCCATATTTCTTTATAACTACAGAACAGGGAAAGGGTTAAGTATAGATGTATGTACATAGCCTGTTCTTGTTTCACTTTATGGTCATACGATTTTTGTTTTGTTACCACAAAACAAGTGATCTGTATCATTATAATAATTGAAACATTATATCTGTGCTATTCAGTTAAGTATTTTTTACGTTATACTAACTCTTACCTAATCTCTACTTTTCGTTTCGGTAGAGGTCTGGTATATTGAGTACGTACACAGCGTCTGAATCAAAATGTGCTAATCACGCCCTTATGTGCTAATAATGTAGACACGTTTAGTGTCCGGTTTTGTACGATTCCGATGTGTGTCATTGTATATAATTATAATCATTAATCCTTTCTCTCATATAAACGTGTGCACGCATTTGCAAACAGAGTAGACTGAAACATTATATCTGTGCTATTCAGTTAAGTATTTTTTACGTTATACCCTCGCGTTACCAGTTTTCGTGTGGATAACCATTCAATGACGGATTAACATGACGAGATAACAACAATTTAAAAATGAAACACGCCAACAAACAAAGCAAATATTGCATTATTTAACCCCTAAAGAAATGTACAAATTGTGGCAATAATTTTGGCATAAGCGCTGTCATTTTGATCAGTACAGCATATGACGTCATCACATGCGGGTATACCTATTTTCGTGGACAGCCGAAAAATCAATAAAATCGATGCCCTGATGGGGTTACAAGTAAACAACCACCACATAGAGAGAGAAAAAATGTCATTTCTATTTATTCATTCACTGTAAAATGGTTTTATCTTCACAACAATATTTTGTAACAATTTTGGACATATTGCCCTCAAGGCGTACTAATGACGCAGATGTCATCGAGGAAGGGACCGAGTAAAGGCGGTACTTCTTTGCAGGAGGTGGGATGTTTTAAACCTAAAAGTATATGTCTAAATAAGAAATAAATCTACTCAAAAAACATTTAAAACTGTTCAAAATAGACCTATAGATCTACGTAGATCTATATTTAAACTATCTAATGTTAATCATAATCATCATCAGCATTCGTGATTTATTTCCAACAAAATTTGTTTTAGCGCCTCATAAGAAAACCACCTAATATATCTCCCTTGCAATGGTAAACAGAATTATTGAATCGGTACACCTGACCCTGACGTTGCGTAGTATTGTGTTTACACCTAATGACAGTAACCCGGGCTGTTGAATGGACATTTTAATCAGAAAATTGTATGAAAGCTATAGTGCATCAAACAGAATTAAATAAAATACAACATTTTGCAACCATAGACACAAAATTAGCGGTGATTTACCCCTCCAAGTTTGAATCTTAGAATTTTTGGTGGCAACTTGGCGGAGTGGGTGTTGTCCACTTGCTCTGAAGTTTATGACGTCAAAATCAAAACAGCGCGTGCGATATCGAAATGATTTCCGGTAACACGAAAACAACTCTACCCCGATTTGAGGTAACTGGAGGATACTAACTCTTATCTAATCTCTACTTTTCGTTTCGGTAGAGATCTAGTCTATTGAGTACGTATAGTTATACATCATCTCTAAGCAATGTATTATATCATGCTTAATATGTATTGCCGTTCACGTTATCTTCAAATGGAGGAAATAAAGGTATATATGTAATTTGCATGCCCAATATATCTGTTTTAACACTTCACCCCATAGCTTCACATCCCGTGGATTATTGGGGTTTATATGATTTCTTGTGGTTTCATTCGGTTATCTCTTTGTTTCATTTCGAAAGGGATTTCCTTACGAGCATCTATGTGTGTTATGATATTCCTGAAAAAAGTGCATTGGTCATATGCAAACAGTGTAGACCCGTATCAGCATTTTTTTTAACCCATTCATTGTCAAAAAAAATTAATACTGACTAGACGACTAATCAGAATCCAAAATTTTTAACATACAAAAAGGGTATAACAACGACTCATTCTCTGTCTGGTAAAACAGTGTAGACCCAGATCATCAATTGGTTTAATCCTTTCAATGCCTTAGGTATTTGCTAACAGTTTGGATCTGTAAAGCGATGACTGATCAGAATTCTAAGTATTTCACACACACAAAACAGTTGATTTGACTCATTGGGCAATAGTTTTTTTGCATAGTCATTTATATGTATTATGGAAATAGTGTATATAATTATTATCTTATTGCAAAACTATGTACATATTTTATGGTGAATATTAAATATATATCCAGTACACTTTTCGTTATCAATTATTTTGCCAATATATTTTTATATATAAAAGCTCCAGTTATTTCAAACACCCTTCGCATGTCCATATTCATTGTTAGATTAGGATCCATACATTATACAACTAAAACACAACTACATTATACAACTAAAACACAGCTGCAAACGTGGCACAAACATCGTCGAACAGTTTCATTGTTACTGGCAGAGGTGCGATATAAATCTACTTAATCCTTTAATTACTATAATTTACCTTTTTACCGAAACGTCCGGACCATTCACTATATAAAATCAATTTACCGAACTGGTCATTTACCGAAACGTCCGGCACCCCTTATATTATTATTCCTTATATCATAATTTAGTAGATCTAATAATAATAATAACAACAAAAATAGTAATCTATTAATATTCAAAATTATCATCACAGCTATTATTATTGTTATTATTATCATTATTATTATTATTATTATATCATTATTATTATTATTATTATTATTAATTATTATTATTATTATTATTATTATTATTATTATTATTATTATTATTATTATTATTATTATATCATTATTATTATAATCATTATTATATTTCTATTTGTATTTATTATTATTCACTTTAAACCAACCAAATACATTTCTACAATGGCCGTCCTAATATCTATGTCAAAATCATAATTTCCATACGAATGGTTGAAATGGCCGCAAAAATGGCCGCCAATATAAATCCGCAGTCCCGTACATTAAATTTGACGTCACATCCTTCCTTCTCAACTCCCGTCTGCTTCATTTTAGTTTTTGGCATTAGACCAACAACATCGCATTTAAACAAATTGTTAGTTCATCATCTAGGCCTAGTAAAATGTCTAATTTATCAGAAAGTTTCCGTAAAACTTTACTCATGGGTTCAGAAGAAGACTTTGAACATATCTGTGATCCGTGTGTAACAGACGGAAAGAGAATGGAGGCGATAATTTACTGTGTGGATTGTGGACAATATTTGTGTCACGAGTGCAGAAATTACCATAAAAAGTTGCTAGCTTTAAAAACACACGTGCTGCAAGATATTACGACAATGTCCACGTCACAAAAAGGTAAAAAACAACTCCCAGGGGCTTCTGGGGCTGCGGACCCACTGACGGACAGATGTGAGAAGCACCCAGATGAGCCCATTAAATTCTTCTGCAATTCTCATCAACAACTTGGGTGCAGTGTCTGTGTTCCTCTAAACCACAGAACCTGCGGAGACGACGTGTCCTACATACCGGAGATTTCCATCTCATCCGCAAGCCGCGAAGAATTTAAAATCATACGCGGAGATGCAACAAAGCTCATCGCTGGATTAGAGTTCAATAAAAGTCGTTCGAAATGGTGTCAGCAAGTAACCAATGATAGTTTCGATCAGGCGGTGGCGAATGTAAAAGTGTTAAGGCGAGACATCAACAAACTTCTCGATAAATTGGAAACAAATTTGCTCAATGATACATCAAGACGGAGAAAAGAACATTTAGATTCCCTAACTCGTCAAACCCCAATACTTGATGACCTGGTTAAGGACGTTAAGAAAATGAACTCCGACATGGACAAAATGGAAGAGCTGAACCAGTTTAATCAACTGTTCATCGCCGTGAAATACGCCAAAGAAAAAATTTCATTGGTGGAGAAAGAGGTCGCTCGCATCAGTAAAACAATCAAACCTCAACGAGTTGTCTTCAACCGTGCTGACCAGCTTGATGATCTTACATCGTTACCTCATCTCGGGACTCTGTCACTGGTTGGCCAACCAGCATCTGTCAAGTTTGTCCATGACATCGACGTCAAAATATCAACAGACACAAAGGACTGTAACATTAATGACGTTGTTATACTGAAAGATAAACGGGTAGCAATGGTGGACTATGCCAACCAGTGTGTCAAGATTATAGACATCTCAGGTAAAAAACAAACCGAGAAACTCTCATTATCATCAGAACCTTTGCGCATTACAATGATCGGAGATGACCAGCTGGCAGTAACGTGTATAGATGACAAGCGTATCCAGTTGCTGTCTCTGTCACCGACATTGTCAGCGGGTCAAACTATAACTGGACCAGGTTATTATTGCGGCCTCACGTATAATGGAGGAAAACTCTTCCTCGCCTGTTATCGTCCTCGTAGTTCAGTTCATATTTGTGACATGTCGGGTAACTTATTAAAACAAATTGACTCCGACAACACAGGAAACGAATTATTTGTAGATGCTCCTTCAGATATAACAATGAGTGGAGACCAAAGTGTCATGTATGTGAGTGATTGGAAAGGCAACAAAATGGTGTGTTTAAATAGAGATGGTGTTGTTATGGCGACATATTTACATGACAGGTTACAGTGTCCACAGGGAATAGCTGTGGATGACAATGGATGTGTGTTTTTGTGCAGTAGAGATAATCATTGTGTACATCAGCTGTCGCCCAGTGGGCAGTTGATGAAGATTGTACTGGAGCAAAAGGACGGGCTCCAGTTCCCTGATGGCATAACATACGACACTGGGAGACTTTACGTCAGCAGTGTCAGTGCAGAACCTAAATACAGGAACAAGATAAAAGTTTACCAAGTAGATTAAAGTCTGCAGAGAAAAAACATGGAGGTAAGTAAACACTTTGTATGTTTTATTATTGACCTGTATCAAAACAATCACAACTTGATTAGCAAATTTACAAACAGTTTGGATCCAAATCAGTAGACATGTAACAATGTATCAGAATCCAAACTGTTGACTCTCTTATCAAAGTTTTATCAATGTAGAATAAATTTCACAATGTTGTGTGACATGTTTGAAGCAGACGTCATTACATGGACATGCATTAACACTTTTCTTAATGAATATTCATGTAAGAATTAATGACATAATGAATATTATAATCATGAATAATAATAAAAACAATAATAATAATTAATAATCATGAATGTCATTTTTTTAGTAGTTTAATAATTGTTATAATGGAAATGGACACAGGAAGTTTTGGCCATGACTGAAACTTTAGAATCACAGATCTATATATTATATATCATTAAGCAGAATCACAGATCTATATATTATATATCATTAAGCAAACATGGCTCTCTTTGTTGAAGTTTTATCAAATGTAGAATAAAAATTACATATTTTTGTGACTATTTTGTAGCAGATGTCATTTCATGTGCATGTATTTACTCTTTACTCCATGAGTATTCATGTAAGAAATAATGACATAGAAATGTTAATCGTGAATAATAAATTTTAATTTAATAGTAATTACTATTATAATACTCTTTTAATAATCACATTTTATAATAAATATTAATAATGATAATGATGGTGGTCAATAATAATTATGATAATAATTAATAATAGATCTAATAATTGCACATGACATAGGATTTCTTTGTCATGACAGAAGCTTTGTTTTTATTTCTTATTTAATATATATGACCTTAACATGCTTTTGTTTTAACTCCATTTAACCGTCACGGCTCCTACAGGATCTGTATTTTCTCGGTTTTCTCTGTTAGCAAAGGCATAGAACCATAACAATCTATGTAGGGAGTAAACAATTAACATATACATGTATATTATAATGATACCGGTACACATTTTTAGACTGAATAATGGGTACCGCCGGAACTACCAGTTTTTCTCAAAAGTGTTTACTCTGTTAGCAAAGTCATAGAACGATAATGATTTTTAATGATTTTTTATGAGGTAAAGCTTTAACATATAGATCTAATAATACCGGTAAACATTTTAGACTGAATAATGGGTACCGATATTTCCACAATGTTTATCTTGTGTTTTTGTGATAAGCAATGAATCGTTGAGACATAAACATTAAGGATATTTGTCTTTTTGAGCATGTGGTGCTCACATTTAAAATATTGTGGTAGTCAAACAATTTATCTCAAACCACTTTCAATGCATCTCAGACAAAAACAATGTATCTCAAACTAGTCAAACAATGCATCTCAAACCAGTTTCAATGCATCTCGGACAAAGACAATGTATCTCAAACTAGTCAAACAATGTATCTCAAACTAGTCAAACAATGCATCTCAAACCAGTTTCAATGCATCTCGGACAAAGACAATGTATCTCAAACTAGTCAAACCATGCATCTCAAACCAGTTTCAATGCATCTCCGACAAAGACAATGTATCTCAAACTAGTTTAAAATGTATCTCAAACTAGTTAACCATTTTCCTCATATATAAAATCAGAAACGCATTTTCACGCATAATGCGGCATTTGCAGAGTAGACCCAGATCAGACGGTTCCTAGAGGAGCTGTCTGATCAGGGTCTTCTCTGTTAGCTAATGGAATTTTCAAGATCGGTTTCTTTATTTTCTAAAATGGGTAAAATGTCCCACCTTTCATATTCTACATGTATTATAACTATTTTGTCCATGAATATTCAGTAGGTATTGAAATTTGGAATAAATTTAACATATAACAACAGGAAAAGTGTAAATGATCTCAAGCATAGTTGAACAAGTTTGTTAATCTCAATCTATTGGACAAATTTCTTTATGCCTAAGGTGAAGCAATTTGATGTTTGGGGATATGTGTATTTTCATTTATTTTTTTTTGGCGGGGGGGGGGAGCTAAAAATAGATTTCATTGAACAATAATGTTATTGTTTTAAGCATCATTTGCTCTTGAATTGCAAACCTTACGCGGGGTTGTCACGAGTCATTGAAAAGTCAGGGAAATAGTAATATTGATTAACGCTTTACTCCATGAATATTCGTGTAAAATAATGCATTATGGCATCATGAATATTATTTCCTTAACAGAAATCTCAAAGAAAACAGAGGAGACTTTGATCAGACAGTTCCTACAGAGGATCTAGGTCTACTATGTTTGCAAAGGTGTAGAACGGTGTATTTATAGAGTAAAGGGTTAAAATTAATATTTGGCAAGTTTCTATTAAATAATCACGCAAATTTGCTGCATAACTGTTCCTCTGTCCAATGCCTCTTTGACTTATGTAGATCCAAAATGTTTGCTTAAAGTTTATTTATCTCTTAAAGGTCACTGATAATTTTATAACCTTACAATGTGTAAAATATACAGTGGCATCTATAGTATAGATCTATATGAACTACTTATATTCAGTGAATATTTACAGATCTATTTTAACTGACTTATATTCAGTGAATATTTACAGATCTATTTGAACTGACTTATATTCAGTGAATATTTACAGATCTATATATTAACTGACTTAACTACAATCTGATCAGTTGCCTGCTTTAAATGTCAAAATATGTTACAATGTCAGAATGTCAGACAGTTTGGATTCTGATGAGACATCAGATAATTGGATCCAAGCTCATTACTGATCAGGATCTACTCTGTTTGCTTATGGTATAATATAGATCTGATTCTGCAGTTCCTGGCTGCTGGAGCTAAAATGTACTATTTTCATATATGCCATTATAGCACTAAATAATATTATAAATATTCTTTCATGATGTCATTTAAACTCAGTTTTTCTTACATGAGTATTCAACAGGGTCTTCAGATAACTTTCCAACCTGTTTTGATTTAGCTAGGTTGCTGCAAATTTACCAGTAGGGTACTGAAAGTTAATTAAACATGCAATTCAATTAAAAAACCTTTTCACTGCCACAATGACATATTAGCAAATCAAATCGCGCCATCTTGTCAGGGTCTACCCTGTTTATGCTGCTATATATAGATCTGGTTCTACAGTCCACAATGACATATTAGTAAATGGAATAGACCAAGATCAAATCGCGCCATCTTGTCAGGGTCTACCCTGTTTATGCTGCTATATATACAGGATTGCCACGCGTCAGGGAAAAGTCAGGGAAATCTAAAAATTTTCAAGGTCAGGGAATTATCAGGGAATCTTGAGAACTGTCAGGGAAATTTGAAAATATAGGCAATTGTCAGGGAATTTTGAAAACATGAGAATTAATGTTATAGATTTTAAAAAATCCATGATTTATTAAATAAATTATGACAGAAAGACCAAAATTTCGCGATGAAATGTGTCAGGGAAATTTGAAATTATGTCAGGGAAATGTCAGGAAATTGTCAGGGAATTTTATTTCCTCTGGTTTGTGGCAACCCTGATATTATAGATCTGGTTCTACAGTCCACAGTGACATATTAGCAAGTGGAATAGACCAAGATCATATCGTGCCATCTTGTCAGGGTCTACTCTGTTTATGCTGCTATATATAGATCTGGTTCTACGGTTCACAATGACATATTAGCAAATGGAATAGACCAAGATCAGATCGCGCCATCTTGTCAGGGTCTACCCTGTTTATGCTGCTATATATAGATCTGGTTCTACAGTCCACAATGACATATTAGCAAGTGGAATAGACCAATATCATATCGCGCCATCTTGTCAGGGTCTACTCTGTTTATGCTGCTATATATAGATCTGGTTCTACAGTCCACATTGACATATTAGCAAGTGGAATAGACCAATATCATATCGCGCCATCTTGTCAGGGTCTACTCTGTTTATGCTGCTATATATAGATCTGGTTCTACAGTCCACAATGACATATTAGCAAGTGGAATAGACCAATATCATATCGCGCCATCTTGTCAGGGTCTACTCTGTTTATGCTGCTCTATATAGATTTGGTTCTACAGTCCACAATAACATATTAGCAAGTGGAATAGACCAATATCATATCGCGCCATCTTGTCAGGGTCTACTCTGTTTATGCTGCTATATATAGATCTGGTTCTACAGTCCACAATGACATATTAGCAAGTGGAATAGACCAATAACATATCGCGCCATCTTGTCAGGGTCTACTCTGTTTATGCTGCTCTATATAGATCTGGTTCTACAGTATCTGCTGGAGCCAAAATGGCGGACAGTCCTGTTTTCATAGATGTCATTATAACAGTCTAATAAATAAATTAAATATTAATGATATTTTAATTTCATTAATACATGAATAGTCAACAAGGAAAGGGTTAAGTGTCAGCTTAATTTCATAGGTGTTTGTCGTGTGCTACCCCACTACCCGGCCACCCCCCCCCCCCCTCTTTCCCGTCTGCAACATAAAAAATTTCCACTATCACTTTTTTGGGGCGCTTGTCACGCGCGACCACAAACATGTACAGTCACTACCCACCCACCCACTGTACAGTCACCCCCTGCAC
The DNA here is from genome assembly GCA_963576725.1 of Azorinus chamasolen. Lineage (NCBI taxonomy): Eukaryota > Metazoa > Mollusca > Bivalvia > Cardiida > Solecurtidae > Azorinus > Azorinus chamasolen. The sequence goes on along the minus strand of OY755250.1, from coordinate 31,217,666 downwards.
CTCCACACAGTGTCCAAGATGGATGATGTGGAGTATAATCGCGTTGAAGTTGAAGTTGAAGTGAACTACACAGAAACATATTGAATATCGGCAAAATAAATCTCAAAAATGTCATTTTTTGAAACATTGTCAAAATACCATAAAATAGCATTTAAAAGCGAACTAAAAACATCTGATTTTTTTTCACATCATTGTAGTAGATAATAACAAGGTATCTCTGACCACTGAAAATAGGCATGCAGTCACTACAGGTGCCGTAACTTCCCATGTATTCTCAAAAACTATGCCTTATATATCGTGGAAAGGATGCCTCGAGACATGGTATTAACAAAACCTCCACTGTACAAAAAATTCATTTGAAGACAGGCCTTTAATTCTCAAAATAAGTTGGTTGGCTCTGATCTGATCGACCCGAAAGGACGTGGAGGTGTGTCTCATGCGGATAACCTCTAATGTTATCTCTATCGTTATCGTTAATGCCATTCGCTGTTGCGAGCGTCTCGATGATTGTGAGAATTTTATTGCGGCGTGAATTTCAACCGACAAAAAGGATTATTCTTGACATAATGAAGTAAATCTACACCATTTCGTTAAGGAAATATATTTAAAGGGGATGTCCCTACATTTGACGTGTTTCATAAACACTTAAAATATGCAAAACACATCTATTTTTATGCTGAAAAGTAGTATATCGCGAAAACCCCCATCCAATTACCATTTATAATGCGGAGTGTCTATTGCCACGTATTTTTATAACCGGTGACAGGGTAAAAATCACACGCATCGTGAGAGTTACACTATACGGCAATAAATTCAGATAGCGTTCTAATATCATGATTAAAATGCATTTATTTGGACGAATTACACACCTAGAAAAGTAAATATATTTTTTAACACCATTTCTTGTAAGCAGAATGTATGCAGACTTTAAAATATAATCATTTTTGCTCGTTTTATGCAAAAGTAGGCCTAATTAGCTGCCCAAACTAAGTTCAGATTATATCTAACTTTCGGGATGAAGAAATTAAGGCTCAAAAGAATGAACGAAATAATATTAACGGGGAAAACAATGCGTGGTATTGAATACTATTGCAATAATAGTACGGAAAATAATGACAAGATAAATTACCCACCTTAGTGTTGATCCACTTATAAGTAAAATTCCATATGATTATTAACTAACCACACATTCACATAAATCCACAATAATCTATTTCACTTATGTGAAAGTGAAAGTATCCCTGCTTCCCACAAGCGTCCTTGGCATACTAAAGAAATGAATGCAAAAGTCAGCTAGGTTTGACTGATAACTCAGCATGCAAGCCGAGTTTATGTCAGCTTTGATACACAAATATCACAGTCGGTAATAACGAGTTGTTTGCAATGCAAACACCAAACACCACGCACACGAAACCTTAATTACGTCTAACAGCGTTGGTAAGCCGACAAACACATTAATTGGTGTTACTCATTCACACCCGTAAGCGTTTAACAGCAACCAAACCTACTGTTGAGCAGACTTTGACCAAGCTGAATGACACATGATTTACCATATATAAGCTTCAGAGAAATCAAATTTCATCGAATAATCTGTTTCTCACGAGGCAAAGACTTCTTTTGATGCCATGTTCTGTACGTCGGAGATTTCATCCTCAAGTACCTGGATGTTGGAAACGGGTGTAAACAGAGAAGACCCTGATCAGACGGCCCCTATAGGAGCCATCTGATCTGGGTCTACTCTGTTTGCAAATGCGTGAAAACACGTTTATCTCGTGTACCGACGCCTTTTTTGCAGTGAAAATGGTAATAAACGTTCCAAAAAGAAATTGTAACATAACTGTTTGCAAAAAATCTTGAGCAAAACTGTATAAAATCACGTATAACATAAATTACGTGTCACTAAGCTAAGGGACATTACCGCTGAAAATTGTAAATGCTATTAGACTAGGTTTTCATTCCTTTGCTGTCACGTACGGCAATTTCTCCCTTATTTTGAGACATATAATTACCTTTTTCATTGTAATAACTATTTCATATATCAGGTTTTCTAATACAAATTTGTTTTTTCGGAAACCCGGAGAGGAACTATGTAGAATCCCGTCTAACAGAAAATACGGGTCAATAAGCAAAGGGACATCACCGCTGACAAAGTCAATGCTATAAGCCTAGTTTATCGTTCCTTTGTTGCCATGTACGGCAATTTCTCCCTTATTTTGAGACATAAAATTACTTTTTTCATTGTAATAACTATTTCATATATCAGGTTTTCTAATACAAATTTGTTTTTTCGGAAATCTGGAGGGTAACTATGTAAAATCTCTTTTAACAGAAAATACGGGTCAATAGGCAAAGGGACATCACCGCTGTAAATTCAATGACCGTAGGCTAGGTTATCGTTCCTTTGGTGACACGTACGGCGATTCCTCCCTTAATTTAAGACATAAAACTATTGTTTTTCATTGTAATAACTATTTCATATAGCAGGTTTTCTAATACAAATTTGTTTTTTCTGAAATATAGAGCGAAATATGAAAAATTCATTCTAACAGAAAATACGGGTCAATAAGGAAAGGAACATCACCGCTGCAATTTCAATGACCGTAGGCTGGTTATCGTTCCTTTGGTGACACGTACGGCGATTTCTCCCTTATTTTAAGACATAAAACTATTTTTTTCATTGTAATAACTATTTCATATAGCAGGTTTTCTGATACAATTTTGTTTTTTCTGAAATATTGGGCGAAATATGAAAAATTCATTCTAACAGAAAATACGGGTCAATAAGCAAAGGGACTTCATCGCTGAAAATGCTTTCACGTACGGCAATTTTTCTCTTTTTTTTAAGACATAACACTAATTTTACCATTGTAACAAATAGTTCATATATTAAGCTTATTATTACACATCTGCTGACAACAAAACTTGAGCAAAACTGTACATAATAAGGTATTAAAAGGCCATACGTGGCATTAAGCACTGTACAGATCTTCTTACGTGATACTAAGACTAAGACATCTCAAATTATAGTAAAAAAAAATTAAGAATCGTCCATTTCTTCGTTTTATACAATAATAGACTTTCATTTATTCATGTAACACATTAAAAGTAAAATAAATTTCTGACTTTTTCTTCTTCTTTTATAATAAGACTATTTGTATATATAGGCCGGAAACTTTCTTGAGATGGGGGTGATTTTCACGAAAAGGTGATTATTATGTGCATACATGGTTTTAGATGACTTGCTAATGACACGTAATTACGTGGTAATAGCCTCTGCCTTTATAATGACAAAACATCCATGTGTTTAATATCGCCGATCCCGGTTTTACTACTCGAAGTTTTATTCGGGTTGGGTTTTATAGTTTCGTAACTGTTCGCCCTATTCACGATTCTTTGACCACTTCCGAGAAAGCTATTACGTAAACAATGAAGGGATCGAGTGATCATCGGCAAAACGCGGAAGAATTTAACAGAAAAGGCCGATAATATTGTGTTGTAGAACAAAAATTGTCAGTATTGATGAAATCGGTTTATTTGTATGACGGGGGCATTTTTCGATATAAGTTCAAATTGGGAACCTTCATAATAATGATAGAGCATAACAAATACCAAGTTTTATGATATTATTGAAAATATGCGATCATTGTAGGGACTTCCTCTTTAAAACAATGTGTATCACTGATATATTACAGCATTTGTTTGGTAACCGGCGAATATATGTAGTTTCACCCTTGTCAAATGTGAGTTTCGGGTCTATCAGATCGGAGCCGACCAACTTATTTTGAGAATTAAAGGCCCGTCTTCAAATGAATTCGTTGTGTCTTCAAATGAATTCGTTGTACAATGGTGGTTTCATTTGATTACATATTTCGAGGCATCCCTCCCACGAAATATAAGCCATAGTTTTGGAGAATACACAGGAAATTGACAAAGTTATGGCACTTTAAGTGGCCGCATGTCAATTTTCAGTGCTCAAAGATACCTACCTTGTTATTATACATATTATATTGATGTGAAATTAATTTTTTTCAGTTTACTTAAAAATTTCGTGTTATGGTATTTTGACAATATTTTGACATTTTTGAGATTATTTTGACCAATATCTTTCTGTGAGGTTGCAGAGTGGGGTAGCAGATGGGCGGGTAGGGGGGTAGCACACGACAAACACCTGTGCTTAATTTAAATACTGAATTTTCAAAGTGGAATTGCATTTTCAGAGATATGGTTTATTGCCTTTTAAATTAATAGTAGAGTCCATTCAGTGGGATTAGCTTACATTGACTGGAGAATTTGAATGACAAACAGTACATACCCTGATCAGAGGACTTTGGAGGAACCCTCTGATCTGGGTCTACAGTGTTTGCAAATGCAGGGGCATTAATTAGATTAAACTAACTTAATTATTGCAAAAATGTCTTTATAGAGTAAACCCAAACTTTGCCCTTTCATTTTGTGAAGATCTGATTTCATTTGCTGGGAAGGGTAAAACCCGATCTAGAAGCTGTTCAGTCCTATGATCTGAATCACCATTGTTTCTAAATGTCATTATAAATATTACTTTTGGCTGAGTTGTTTGTTGAATGTTTATATTCAAGATACAGCAGAGCCGGCCTTAACCCATTCCCACTTAGACTATATTTAGACCTAAACTCTTTGAAAAAGTCTACCCAAAAGGAGCATTTACTATAGAGAAAAGGAAAATGTCAGAATTTTGTAGTTTGAAACCATTTATTACAATGGTTTCACAAAGTGACTTTTACAGAGGCGTTAATATGCGGGAATGGGTTAAGCTGCCATCAAAAAGAAGTGTAGTTCTTGGTCTGTAAGGTAGGTGGTAGCTTAATACGGGTCAAAAGTAATAGAGAAAGCTTCTATAGATACTTTCTGTTTAGCCCTGAATTAACCCTTTCCCTGTTCTATTTTTAGCTCACCTGAGCCAAAGGCTCAAGGTGAGCTATCGTGACCGCCTGTCGTCCGTCTGTCCGTCCGTCTGTCCGTTCACTTTTATTTCAAATGACTTCTCCTCCTAAACCACTGGGAGGATTTCAACCAAATTTCACAGAAATGTGCCTTAGGATGTCCTCTATCAGTTTTATTAAAATCATGACCCCCGGGCAAAAATTGGCCCCGCCCCACTACTTTTACAGGTTTTTTTTTAAATCTTTAAAAATCTTCTTCTCTGAAACTACAATTTCTAGAGCTTTGATATTTGGTATATAGCATCATCTAATGGTCCTTTACCAAGTTTGTTAAAATGATGGCCCCCGGGCCAAAAAGGGCCCTGCCCTGGGGCTTGTAGTTTTTACATAGACTTATATAGGGAAACCTTTAAAAATCTTTTTGTCTGAAACCACATAATCTAGAGCTAAGATATTTGGTATCAAGCATCACCTAATATACCACTACCAGGTGTGATCAAATAATGACTCCTGGGCCATAAATGGTCTCACCCTGGGGTTTTATGCTACTTAACATCAGAATCTGTAACACTTAAAAGGTAATTTCCTCACAGTTATTTCCCTTGTCCCATCAGCATAGCCATAAGGGACAAAGGGAGATAACTGCATTGGAGTGCTAGTATCATTCTATTTATAACTATTTATAATAAAATGTTGAAGGTGAATCAGTGTAGCTGTTTTAGAAGGCATAGAAACATCTATCAAATTCCATTAGCAAATAACAGACCTTGATCCTATAGGAGCCACCTTATCTGGGTCTACTCTGTTTGCAGATGCATGAAAACAAGTTTATATGAGAGAAATTAAGGGTTAAATAAACAACTCCAGATCTGCAGACCAGCAGCAGTTCAAAGGTTACAGCTGCTGGGCAGTAAAATCTCTCCAGGTCAATGCATGACTCTTAACTCTTTGCATGCTAGTGGTGAAACTGTGATTACCTATGCAAACAGTTTGGATCCAGATGAGAGGCCGTATACTGCGGCGTCTCATCAGGATCCAAACTGTTTGTCATCTTAACCATATTTTTGCAAAAAAATGAAAATATGTTTATTTTAAGAATTGAAGCAGATGACAATAACCTTTTGTTGCAGAGGAAACATTAAAGGCATTTTGACCTATTAACCCCAGTGTGTAGTGTGAGTGATGTTACATGGTGTCTTCCAATGTCTCTCAAATTAGATGTGAGAGATATAGGAAAGTAACAATTCAGGCAATCAAGGAAAATGATCACCATCTAGACTTTTGATCAGGGTCCAAACCCAACTGATGTAAGTCATGGTAATGTTTAAGAAAACTGTGAAAACATGATTATGCAATGGCCCAACTGATATAAGTCATGGTACATGTAATTCTTAAGAAAACATGATAATGCCCCCCCCCAACAATGATAGGTGTTAAACTTACTACTGTGGATTAAGTCTGCTGCCCCATAAAGCATCTTAAATATAACTTTTTTTTTATAAAATTTGATGACATCACATTAAAAAGTTCTAAAATGTCAGAATCTTGTATGATATTAATGAAATAACTGAGTAAATATAACTTCATTATAATAGTAGACGTAACTCTTCTCAATTTCAATTGTTAAAAATACTAATGACCCGTTTAATTGAATTATCATCAGATATTCACACCTAGAGCTAGAATTATTTCTAAACACCTATTAACCCTTAACCTGTTTGCTTTGACAAAAATTGATCTGGGACTACTCTTGTTTGCTAATGCTTAAAATGCTTCTTGTTATTACCATAAATAGAAGTTTTAGCTTTGAAACAAACTGTAAAATCAAATCTATATCTTGTCAAATGTAAAAAGAGCAGACCCTGATCAGACAGCTTCTGTAGCAGCCGTCTGATTAAGTCTACTCTTATTTTTAATGTGTAAAACACATTATTTCTCTGAAGAGAAGTTTTTGCTTTGACAAAAACTGTAGAATCCGATCTATATTGTGTCAAAAGAAACAGAGAAGATCCAGATCAAACAGCTTCCGTAGGAGTCGTCTGATCTGAGTCTACTCTGTTTGCTAATGCATAAAAACAGCTTTATATGAGGGAAAGGGTTAAACGATTTTTAAAGATATTCTTATTGGTCATTTCACACAAAAACTGGCATTATGTACTGCCTAGCACTCTATTTGCCTATATACCTGGGTCAAGGTATAATTGCATAGCTTTATTGAAGTCATTTGAATTTCTCAAAGACCAGTTTTAGGCATTTTGAGCTAAGGCAAAAATGGCACAAGTTGTAAACAGTTTAGATCTTGGTCAACCAGTCACTTGGTATTAGTTCTGAATTCAGTTCAAGTTTATTCAGCAGTTAAAGGGTGAAAGCAGTGCACTAAGCTTATTTCATCTGCTAGAAATGTTGTCCACTGAAAAATTAACATGTCAATATACATGTATTACTCAGGTGAGCGATATAGGGCCAATGGCCCTCTTGTTATTATGTCTCTCACATTTATGGGGAGATATATTGTTTTTGCCAGAGTTGTCTGTCTGTCCGTCCGACTGTCTGTCTGTCTGTCTGTCTGTCTGTCTGTCTGTCTGTCCATCACAAACTTGTGTCGCGCGTATCTCTGAAACCAGTTGTTCTAGAGTCACCAAACTTCAAAGGAATGTTCATCAGCATAAGTCGTTGTGCACCTGGGGTTTTTGAATTGTCTCCCCCTGATAACTTCGGAGTTATTGCCCCTGATGACTTAAAATTAGAAAACTTTGTGTCGCGCGTATCTCTGAAACAGCTAGTACTAGAGTCACCAAACTTCACAGGAATGTTCACCAACATGAGTTGTTGTGCACCTATGGTTTTTCAATTGTCTCCCCCTGATAATTCTTGAGTTATTGCCCCTGATATGAATACTTAAATTTATACAAACTTTGTGTCGCGCTTATCTCTGAAACCAGTAGGGTTTGAGTCACGAAACTTCACAAGATTGTTCACTAGCATGAGTTGTTTTGCTCTTGGGTTTTTAGCTCACCAGAGCACAAAGTGCTCAGGGTGAGCTTTTGTGATTGCCTGATGTCCGTCGTCCGTCGGCGTGCATCGTGCGTCGTGCGGTGTGCGTCGTGCGTCGTCAGTCGTCAACAATTTGAACCTTTAAAAATTTTCTTCTCTGAATCTACAGGGTTCTCATCTTTCATCTTTGGCATATAGCATCATCTGTTGGTCCTCTACAAAAGTTATATAAATTATCCCCCTGGGGTCAAAATTGGCCCTGCCCCAGGGGTTTTCAGTTTTCAATAGAAACATATAGTGAAAACTTTGAACATCATCTCCTCTAAAACTAGAAGGTCCTCAGCTTTCATATTTGGCACATAGCTTCAACTTCAGGGCTTCTACAAAAGTTATATAAATTATGCCCCTAGGTTAAAAATTGGTCTCACCCCATGGATTGCCAGTTTTTTTAAGCTGACTACTTAAACAGCCCATAGGATCACTAGTTATGCATAGGAAAAACTTTAAAAGTATTCTCGTCAGAAACTACATGTCCCAGAGCTTAGATATTTGGTGTATAGATTTACTTAGCATAACTTTATGGGTTTTATAAGTATCATAGTTCTTGGGTTAAAATTGGCCCTGCCCTGTGTGTATAGTCTTCTTCACTTCAGAAACGACAGCCTAAAGGTTTCTCCTTAATATATCAGCCTGCAGAGCTCAGACCTTCTTATATAACCACCCTTAGCCTGATCAGTTGAGTAGAAATAGTGTTTAGACAAATAACACACTCTCATTTAAGATTGAGAAAATTGTGGATAGTTCTTAATATGCAGAACACTCTTAAAGCTTTTTTTCATACCTATGCCCTTCATTAAGCTACCAGATATCAATATAGAGCATATCTGTTGTGAATTTCAGCTTAACTCTTTGCATGCTGGGTAATTTTGTCATCTGCTAAATGGTTGTCTGCAGCATATTCATAAGTTATCCGTTCTAGACAATTTCTTTCTAAGTTTTTCAGAATTCAGACTCATTGACAAACAGTTTGGATACCAGATCAGGCCCCACATTATATTGGCCCTGATCTGGATCCAAACTGTTTGCATAGGTTATTAGTGGTGGGAGAATCCCACTACACACTTTCTTTATAAGTTTTTCAGAAGTTCAGTCTCATTTACAAACAATTTGGATATCAGATCAGGCCCCACATTATGTGGGCCCTGATCTGGATCCAAACTGTTTGCATAGGTCATTAGTGGTGGGATAATCTGCCTCTAGCATCCAAAGAATTATTACAAGTTCCAGTGGTCTATGCTCTATCCATTCTTTCACTACATCCTTTCAGCATCATGTTCTGGTCCTCTACAAAAGTTATATAAATTGTGTCCCCGGGGTCAAAATTGGCACCGCCCCTGGGGTGTTAAGTTTTCAATAGAAACATATGTGAAAACTTTGAAAATCTTTTCCTCTGATTGTCTGGTGAGCGATGTCAGGGCCATTCTTGCCCTCTTGTTTGAATTGTCTCCCCCTGTTAACTTTGGAGTTACTGCCCCTGATGACTTAGAATGAGACACACTTTACTTAGTGTCGTGCATATCTCTGAAACCACTTGGGCTAGAGTCACCAAACTTCACAGGGATGTTGACCAGCATGAGTTGTTGTGCACCAGGGATTTTTGAATTGTCTCCCCTTGATAAGTTTGGAGTTATTGCCCCTGATATGATTACTTAAAATTAGAGAAACACTGTGTCATGCATATCTTTAAAACCACTAGGGCTAGAGTCACCAAACATCACACGAATCTTGACCAGCATGAGTTGTTGTGCACCTGTTTTTTTTTAATTGTCCCCCTGATAATTCTTGAGTTACTGCCCCTGATATGATAACTTAAAATTAGAGAAACTTTGTGCTGCATGTATCTCTGAAACCAGTAGTGCTAGAGTCACCAAACTTCACAGGAATGTTCACCAGCATGCGTTTTTGTGCATCTGGGTTATATACCGGTATTTTAATTGTCTCCCTCTGATAACTTTGGAGTTACTCATAAAATAAGAGAAACTTTACTTTGTGTCACATGTATCTCTGAAACCACTAGTACTAGAGTCACCAAACTTCACAAGAATGTTGACTAGCACATGTGCTTTTGTGTACCTGGGGCTTTTGAGTTGTCTCCCCCTGACAATGTTGGAGTTATTGCCCCTGATGACTGAAAAATTAGACCCGATAAGTTTGGAGTTACAGACATTAGACTTGTGAATTGGAAAGAGGTTGGGAGGGGGAGACATCTGTTTTTGTGACAAAAACAAACCTCTAGTTCCACATTGCAATACATAGGAATATTCATGGGCAAAATGTTTCTAAATGTCATTGTAATATTATTTCTGACTAAGTGGTTTGTTGAGTGTTTATATTCAAGACACAGCAGGGCCGGCCTTAAGCTGCCGTCAAAAAGAAGTATAGACTAGTTCTTGGTCAGTAAGGCAGGTGGTACATGTAACTTAACGCAAGTCAGAAGTAATATGTAAAGCTTCTATCTATAGGTACTTTCTGTGCATTTCTTTTGCACTGAACTAACCCTTTCCCTGTTCTATGTTTATTCCAAATTACAATACATACTGAATATTCATTGGCAAAATAATTATAATGAAGAATGGACAGGAAGGTGGAGCATTGTATGCATTTTAGAAAGTAAAGAAATACATCTGATATTTTAAATTCCATTAGCAAACAGAGCACATCCTATAGGAGCAAATGCGTGAAAACTCGTTTATATGAGGGAAAGAATGAAGCAACCAACTGCGTTTTAAGACTGCTTTGTTCAAAAAATGAAGGGCTGCTTAGGACAGTATCTACTGTGCTTTAGATTGATATACATGTACTTGATTGCGTTTAACTCGTTCCCTTCTGAATATTCATTTCAATTATGACATCTAGTAAAAAATTTTACCTGCGAGTCCCGAGTCCTGTACTCGCAAAAATCTCTGGGGATGCATAGTTTCAAATTATGCGAATCCCAATAATGCATTAAAATTTCTAACAAAATTCAATTTTTAAGTTTTAGTAATTATATACATTTTATATCTTAATTATATAATCAATATCCAGTTTTTCATCAGCCATTAGTATGAAAAAGCCAGTTTTACAAATACTTTTGACTGGGTGCTTTAATAATGTATTTTCATAGAATATTTGGACTCGCTCTAGCTTTCATTGGGGGACTCGCAGATTTTGCAGTTTATCGAGTCCTAGGACTCGTGCAAGAAAATTTGTAAAAAAATCACTGGACATCATAAATATTTATTGGCTGAAGTTTTATAATGACATAATATTATGTGCACAGGATTATTTTTTAATTAATCCTGATCTTTACCATCTCCCTCCTACAAACTCATTTGCACATCTTGTTTCAAACAGAGAAGACTCAGATCATATGGCTCCTGAATGAGCAGTCAGATCAGGAACCTAAATCTGTTTGATGATAAAATCATAAAATACTACAGTTTGTTTATAACAATACCAAAATTCCTGTATATCGAGGACTTAGTGCAAAACTATTCTAACTCCTTCACAATAGTTTTGCACCAAGCCCTCGTTACGCCATTATAAAAAAAGCTAAAACATATTCATGATCTCATTATTTCTAACATGTATATCAGCAACAAGTCCTAAATAGTCCTGTCATCGGACCTTTAGCTTCTAATTCTTAATAAGTACAGAACTAGTCAACCGTTTACTCCATGAGTACACGTTATTATGTTGTTTCAAAACAGAGTGGACCCAGCTCATAGAGCTCTTGTAGTACTTAGCTGTCTGCTCTGTTTGCTTGTACATCTAATAATAAGACTGCAATTTTCTCTTTTGGCATTTCTACTTTTGCTTCGAAGGATCACCCATTTTCAGAATATATTTATCTAAATATATCCATGTTAATACACATTCGTTTGTGATTATGTAAATTAAATGAATAATTTCAGGTCCACAGAAGACACATTTCCACGGCCACAAGACATTTACCATTCTTCCTCTAACCGATACCTGACTGAAGCCAAAACAGGAGTCACAAAGGAGGGATCAATACAATACAGTGTGTTGACAGTCAGTATACAATAAAGTATACAAGACATTAACCATTCTTCCTCTAACCATGACCTGACAGAAGCCAAAACAGGGGTCACAAAGGAGGGATCAATTCAATACAGTGTGTTGACAGTCAGCAGACGACGAAGTATAGACAACATCTTCCTTCTTCCTCTAACTGAGACCTGACATGCATTTGCATTTGCATTGAGCTAGGATCCAGATAATGATAACTCAAATCCTCATCAGGATTCAAACTGCTTGATATCTGGCCAATGGTTTCTCAAAAATGTTATAATCTCCAGCAGTCTTATTCTGTTTTGCTGGCTTTTATGACAAACAGTTCTTTTGATCAAAATGCTTTATGTATACCAATGTGAGTTTTAACACTTTACTCAATAAATATGCCTTTCTACGCCTTCACAATCAGAGTAGACCCAGATCAGACAGCTCCTATAGGCGCCATCTGATCAGGGTCTACTCTGTTTGCTTATGATATACCATAGATATGATTTTACAGTTTAGTCCATGGCCGAACATTCTGTGCCCATCAACTATTATAACAAATTATTAATATTTATAATTTATCATTATTTCCTACATGAATATTCATGGAGGAAAGGGTTAAATTGCATATCAAATTTTATGTCAAATGATATTTGTATAGGATGTTTTATCTGTAACAGATTATTAAGGTGGCGATGTACCTCCAGTTCTTGCCATCACCTGACTACATACATGTGTGTCCTGTATCCCAAGGGTTAACTACTCATAATCTTTGTCCTGGTATTATAGATAGTCTTGTCCAATGTTTAGAATATTATACTGGGTTATATGCAGAGATATTTAGTTAACCCTTAGGATGCTGAATTTCTTAAGTAGAATGGTCCATCTGTGATTAATAATTGAGTCTAGTCTGTGTTGACTGGAAATGTTTGTTCAACTTATATGAATGGCAAATAACTCAGAAATTAATCAGGAGGCATATATCTGTAAGTGTCTTCTGATCTTGGTCTATGGTATTTGAAAATACCACTTAACTAGAAACATTTTTTAAAAATGGTCTACAATGTTGGTCTCGGTATTGCAAACAGCTTTGACTCAGACCGGGGATTATGTTAATTTGATTATATTCGTAGCAAATAACACAGTGTTAACCCGTTACCTAATGTAAACGCTTTGTCACGCTTTAAATAACAAACTGGAGAGACCCAGATTAGACGACTCCTGTAGGAGTTATCCTATCTTGGTCTGTTATGTTTGCTTGTGATAGAATATGGAACTGATTCTACAGTTTCTTGTCTGATTAGAAATGTCCCGTGTTCATATTCCATTGTAAAAATGTTCTGATTAGTATTAGTTACGTCTTTCCCTGTTCAATATTCTTGTAAGAAATAATGACATCATGAATATTAAAGATGTCATTTTTACTCAGCCATACACTGTAGAATCAGATCTATATAGTATACTATTAGCAAAAAGAGCAGATCCTGATCAGAAACTCCTATAGGAGCCGTCTGATCTGAGTCTGCTCTGTTTTCAAATGAGTGAAAATGCATTTATATGAAAGAAAAGGGTTAAGGCATTATAAACAGCATTGACCCTGACAACTGACTGTATGTAAGTCTGGTCTGGGTCTACACTGTTTGCAAATACCATTGTACAAACGGTACAGGTATCGAAAACAACATTGACCGAACCATTGACTGTATATTTGTCTGATCATGTTCTAACAAACTATCAGTGGCAAAAAGAATATATTAGATTATTATAAAACTTCAGCTAATAAATATTCATGATGCCATTTTTAGATCAGATCTGGGGGCATATTGTTTTTGCCCTTATCTGTTTGTCTGTTTGTTTGTTTGTCAGCTACTTTAACATTGGTCATAACTTTTGACCGAGTACATATAGAAACTTGATATTTGATTGTAAGCTGAAAATAGAATTTAACAAAAGACGTTATACCCTTTTAGGCAGGTAGCTGCTTAACTCTTTCTTTCATATAAACACCTTTTCACACATCTGCAAACAGGTTAGACCCATTTTAGGGTATTTTCTGTTTGCTAATCTAATTTGATAGATTTGTTTCTTTACTTTCTAAAATGGCTACAATGTTCCACCTTCCATGTTTTAAAGTTATTTCGTCCGTGAACATTCAGTAGGCATTGCAACTTGGAATACATGTAGAACAGGGAAAGGGTTAATACAGAGTGTATGGCGTGCAGAAGACTCCCAGAGGAGCTTTGTGCATGACTTTCACCCAGGATTAAGCTGCCACTGTCTTAATTAAGTAATGATGATGTTTATATTTGAGTGTTCAAATTAACAAAGTTAGAATGTATATAAACGTTTCCTATGCACTTCATAGGTAAATTATAATCTGTCCATAGTGACCTGATATTGAGGGTCTATAAGACCAGACAGATGGTTGCTTCTTGCTGAATGAAAGTAATGCTGAAAGCTCCTTGGGAAGTTTTGTGCACACTTTTTGTCACAGATTGACTAAATCTTCAGCCTGCCTATAGGCTTTAGTGAAATAGAAGGATCTGAAGATGTTCGGTAGATGTACATAATGGGTCTCTTGGCCTATTCTATTGTCACAAGTTGGCTCTGCAGATCAACCATGGCTCTTTTCTGACTGGTCACTGAAACATGTCTTAACCATTTACTCCATAAATCCGCCTTTCTACGCATTTGCAAACAGAGTAGACCCATATCCATATCAGATGGCTCCTATAGGGGCCTTCTGATCAGGATCTGCTCTTTTTTGCTTAAATCATATATGTCATTGTAACAAATCCCTGTGTTCATGTATCATCGGTATAAAATAATCTAATCAATATTCATGATTTCCTACATAAATATTCATGGAGTAAAGGGTTGTACACCTTTTCTGATTTGTCACTGAAATATGTCTTGACGTGCTTGGGTTGGAATTATTTTGAGTAGAGCACCTGAGTGTTTGGTCTATGATTGCTTTGTTAATATTATTAACCCTTCTCTTGCTGAATTTTAAAATACATTTCTCCTACTTTACCCTTGTCCTGTTGTATGATTGCATCTATCTTCACTGTGTACAAGTATTTCGCTGTGCAATCACTGCTATGGAGTGCACTGGTTGCACAGTGCACTGGTTGCACAATCAACTTGTAAATAGTGCAGACCCTGATGAGACAGCTCCTGCATCTGGGTATTCACTATTTACAGGTAGGTATATTGACGTGAATAGCAAGCGAAGGGTTAATATGTGTTCTTGAATAATATCCTATTTGTATAGTGTTTATTCCTCCATTAGCAAGATATGACTTGTCAGAAGTGAAAACTTTCCATTGTTTCATGATTACCACGAACATTGTAAATTATAAAATATTTGAATATACTTGTATATTAGTGGCAAATTGGGGAACATACTTTTATATAAGTGGTAAATACTTTACGGTAATTGTATGACGAGGTAAATACTCCAGTCTGTTGACTGTTGTATGTCTATATTACGCAGAAACCCTGATAAGATGTGTAAATTGAAACATTTTTAACAATTGCTCTTTTATTTCTCCACTAAACCCTTCTATTAATTAACCCTTCTCTTGCTGAATTTTAAAACACATTTCTCCTTCTTTACCCATGCCCTATTGTATAATTACATATATCTTCACTGTGCACAAGCATATCGCTGTGCAATCACTGCTGTGGAGTGCAATGGTTGCCCAATCAACTTGCAAATAGTGCAGACACAGATGAGACAGCTCCTGCAGGAGCTGTCTCATCTGGATCTTCACTATTTACAGGTAGGTATATTGATGTAAATAGCAAGCAAAGGGTTAATATTCTGTAGAGTGTTCAGAGCATAGGGCTTGGTAGAGGAATAAGGATTATAGTTTGAAATACATACATTTGGCTTTATACTCTGATAACTCATGCCAGTGTTTACATATTACATGTACGTCAGTGTATGCTTATCCATGCCATTGTTTACATATTATATCAATGTGTGATAAGTCATGTTGTTGTTTCCATATTACATTAAAGTTAGGAAGTTTGGGGAATATACTGCTGCTAAAACAGCAAACGCGGGCATTGTTTCAGCAATATCACTTTTAGCTAACCTCAGCTAAATGTGAGCTATTGTGATAGTGCTGCATTGTCTGCCATCCATATTTTACTTCACACAACACATTCTCCTAAAACAAATTAGCCAATTAAGACCAAATCTTCCAGCTGGCTTTCATTACAATTTTGCAGTCATATTTCTATACAATCCTTTGCTACAAATCATTAAAGTCATTATTGTTGATAAAAGGCATGGCCACTGTGGATGAGGCTATAATTCTGTATATGTCTAGAGACGATAATTTTATAGGAATATTCCTTTGTTGACACTATTCTAAAAGCTCTAAAATTATTGTTATTCATTATTTACCATGCCTGTTTGTTGCTTTTACCCTTTTTTCATATACATGTGTTTTAACGCTTTTGCAAACAGATTAGTCCCAGATTAAAGGCTCCTACAGGAGTCGTCATTTAATTGTCTACTCTGTTTGCTAATAGAATTTGAAAGACCTGTTTGTATACTTTCTAAAATGGCTACAATGTTCCACCTTCCATATGTCTTTATAACCATTTTGTCAATGAATATTCAGTAGGCATTGAAATTTAGAATAAGCATATAACACGAAAAGGGTTAAAGTAGGATATCAATGTTTTTACATGTACATGTATATGCACAAATAGATCACAGGTTTTGTTTTCACCAGTCTGAGATGTCTTATACCACTGAAATAAGGATTTTTTCTGATTTGGGATTTTTTAGCTGTAAGATGTCAAAACATACCCTTCTACAAATGTCCCATTGCAAACACAATAGGCCCAGTCCTAGCAGCTGTTCGACCCGGGTCTGTTGTTTTTTATGCATTTTAGAAGTTTTGGTCTGAATGGGTCTATTGGTCTGACTGAATATTCTGTCTAAACAACTTTACTTCTGAATTGCGTATATTTTCAAAACAATATTTGGAAAAAAACACTGTTTGCCATTTGGAACATAACTCGTAACGGATATAAAATCACTTGAAAAAAGGTCCTTGATCATGTGACTCATTGTCTGAGATGAGTGCCTTTTGACCATCATGGCCCTCATGCTTATCATTAGTGTTAATTATATAGTATACAATAGTGAGGTCCGTGTGGTTTGAATCTCAGATTTCATGTTTTCAATAAATACGCCCTCTAGACCTTTGCAAACAGAGTCGACCCAGATCAGACAACTTTTGTAGACTCCCCCCCTCTGACCAGGGTCTGATCTGTTTGCTTATGAGATAATACAGACACAATTCTACAGTTTCTGCCATGACTCAAATTTACGCGACACTATAGCATTAATCTTATCAATATTCATGATGCTTTTTATTTCTGACATAAGTATTTTTTCTGAATTTCCATAATACAAGCTACAAACCTAATAATTCTGATATACAGGCCCTACTGTACATGTAAGTATGTGCATAGAAGTAAATGCGGAAATAATAAAGGTTTTTTTGTTACCATGATAGACAAAAAGAAGTGAACAAATGATAAGCAAGATGTAGGATATTCTACATAGTAGGAACTGGATAATTTGTAACAAATACCCGTTGACATATAGATGTAACAAATGGCACTGAGATGATAAGTGGTAAATAGTTGTGAGGTGTTATTACAAATTAACTATTTCAGTACTAACAGTAACTTCTGCTGGACACATTTTCGTCTGCTTTAAGTTTTTAAGTGGGTGCTCGTTAAATTTCCTTATAAAAGGATAAACAGAGTGTCAAACAGTTTAGATTCTGATGAGACGTTGACTTGCCTGAAGTCTTATCAGGTGTCGTGAATACACTTATTACTTACATGACGTCATGATTATCAGTCCAGTCACGGTTCGAGCCAAGATATTTACTTCAAGATCTGTGGAAGCAGAAGCCTGATTAGGACGTTTCATTACCCACTACAATTCAAGAAATATGGTCAAAGTTAGCAGACGATTTGACAAAAGCGTTTACCATGACGTTACCAAAGAAACTCTTACCTGACATCGGGAACGGAAATGACGTCACTCTTCATATGTTTGCAGTTGATAGTGTGAAGGCGTATGGCACGGCAGCGTATTTGTGTAGAAGCAGTGTAACACGACTGGTGATGGCAAAAACACGAGTAGCCCCAATCAAGACACTTGCCCTTCCGCAGTTGGAGTTGACGGCAGTACAGACAGCAGATCAATTCGTCAAACATCTATTACAGACACTACAGGTTACCATGGTTATATTATATTATGGCATGAAGGTCCAACGTGGCTAAAGGGGAAAATATTCAAACCTTAGTGCCGAATAAGGATGCATGCAAAGAAATTCCAGAATCGGCTGATACTCGGGAGATGACAACAATGTTTCTAAGCAAAGGCATAGTGACGCAGCAGAGAACAGAAAAGCGTCCACTTACTGTAGACAGTTGTTCGTCATACAGAAAACTGGTGCGTGTTACAGCATTTGTCTTGAGGTTTGTTCACAACGCTCGGAAACCCAGGAATGACAACGATAGGTTACTTAACTATTCAAGAACTTCATAATGCGGTGAAATGCTTGATCAGATGTTGCCAGCATGAGGCACTTTCAAATGAGATTGAATATCTAGGGACAAAAACAGTAAAGGCACACTTGTGCGACAGCTCAGACTATTCCTAGATGCAGACAACATGGTTCGGTGTGCCGGGATGCTGCAGAACGCGCGTATTACAGACACCGCTAAGTATCCAGTTCTGCTACCGACGAATCATACACTTACCAAGCTAATTGTTGAAGACACCCATGTATTGCAACTCCATTCAGGAATCAATAGTACAGGGACGTTCATCAGGCAAATGTTTTGGATACCGGCAATCAGACTGTGTATCAACAGCATAAGCCGGAAATGCATCATTTGCCGTAAAGTAATGGGAAAACCATACAGTGCACCTGATCAACCACCCTTGCCAAAATCCAGAGTACAAGATTTAACACCATTCAACGTCACCGGGGTAGACTTTGCCGGACCACTACATGTAAAGACGGGTACCGGAATTAGCCAGAAAGCATACTTATGCTTATACACATGCGCTACGAGTAGGGCGGTACCCCTTGAAATAGTTAATGACCAGTCAACAGATTCCTTCTTACAATCGTTCGGCCGATTTACCAGCCGGAAGTCGCTGCCGACACTGATGATATCAGATAACGCTAAAACATTTACGTCAGCAGCGTCAATTCTTAAGTGTTTGAGTGAGACCACCGAATTGAGAGGCATATTGAACCACAAATGTGTTGATTGGAAGTTCATTCCGTCTAGAGCTCCATGGTACGATGGATTCTGGGAACGCATGGTCAGCGTAGTAAAAACGTCCCTAAAGAAGACACTTGGACGAGCTATGGTAACCAAGGATACACTTCAGATCGTAGCAACCGATATCGAGGCTATCATAAACGACCGTCCGCTTACATGTGTATCTTCGAGCATAGATGACATCGACCCTTGACGCCGGCGCATCTTCTGTATGGACGGCGGATCAAGTCATTTCCATTCGATGACGCTACTATCAATACATCAGTTGGCACCAACAATAAGCCCTAATAATCAGTTTTGGACAAAATGGCGGCGGGAGTAGGCCTACCTAACAGCGTTACGAGAACGACACCAGAAATCAGGCACTAAGTCAGATTCCATTCATGTGGGAGACGTCGTTCAAGTTCACGCATGATGGACCATGACTACAATGGAAACTAGCGTTTGTAGACGAGTTATCGCCAGGGAATGATGGTTTAATCAGAGCAGCGAAGGTTCGCACGTGTCGGGGTACACCACGAGACCAACTGTAAAACTGTTTCCGCTAGAAATTCGAAGGGACAATGACTTTATCAACTGCGCTGATTTATAGAACTAGAAAACTATGTAAAGCATTTCAGTTTAATTTATTACATTTTGCGGCCCCCAGTATGTCGTGAATACGCTATTACTACATGACGTCATAGCGCGTCGCCGTGCACGACGTTTATGGGACATTGGCGTGATTCAGTTGTTGTTGTTTACCTTTCGTTATTTTAATTTTAAGAGATAGGTCGAACCTGGACACAACGCTTACTGTTATTATTATCCCACCACTCTACCACATCAGGATCCAGTCATGATATGGTATCACAGACCCGTCTTCATGGTACTGAGAAGATTAAGATTTTTATTTGTTTGTATGGGATAAATTAACAACCAACACGTTTTTTATTTTACTGCATACATGTTTCGATTTACATCTTCATCAGTGCATAACAACTATAATATACTTAACGTCACGGAAGTGACGTCATCGTATAAACAATGGCGGGAAAATTAAACGTAACGTTACGACGAGTTTATCCCTTTACTCCATAGATACGCATTTCTACGCCTTTGCAAACAGAGTAGACCTAGATCAGACGGCTCATATCTGAGCCATCTGATCAGGATCTGCTCTGCTTGATGATGATAAAAAATAGTTATGAGTAATTCATACTATTGGCGTAAATATTTCTTACATGAATATTCAAGGAGGAAAGGGTTAAGAATGTCTGAAAATGCATACAGGCGGATTGCAAGAATACGAATAATTCCTATAGAGATATATATAAAAACCAAAAATAGGAAATAACGACTTTTTTTTATTTGTTTGTATTAAATACATGATGACCGCTACTGAGTCTTGAAATTTTGAAGTGTTGTTTATCACTTGTCATAAAAGAAAATATATATATTGCCCATTACATAATAGATATTCATGTAAATATTACGACTATAGATTTTTTTTATCCGATTTCCTTCTTTATTTAGCAAATTTTTACCTCATTTGAGCATATTGTTTGATGGGCGTTTGTGATCGTCTACTGTATCATGTCCATTTATTCACGTTTTCCTTTAAGCAACATCTCTAAATTTACAGAAGGAAGCTTTACCAGAAATGCTGTTTAAACCATTACATTCATTACATAATTGTTGTTGCCATGGAACCTTAAAGAAAACGATGGCAATTTTCTTGATGGGAACCCCTTAGTCAATTTTGCTGGAATGGGACAGAAATAATCCTAAGGCGATACTCTACCACAAGAGTTCAAATAATCGTTCATTAAAAACCATGGCTGAAAGGATTGGGGCTAATTTTCCTTATATGGCTATAGTATTAATTAAATCTTCTTTGAAAACATCAGAATTTCAGTAAGATTTTGCAGGAGTGTTGGGTGACCTTTTTCCAGGACTGTTCAGACCATTTAGATTATTGTTAATAAAAACCATGACCAACATGGACGATTTTACATTTCTGTATATAGGAGAGAATATTCCTTATATAGTCCTTCAAGAGTGCTAAAGCTATGGTTATTTTCTAAATGAAACCAAACATGGCGGTATGCTTGCTGCTATATTATAAACAATTCGGATCGATATTTTTATCCCCATGTGTTTCTGGAGCGTGTCTGACTGGCACAAAAATTGGGACCACTGCTCACCTAATTAGGGTTTAAAGTAAACTGGAACTTCTGCTGATTCTCCAGCAGGTGTTAAGTTTCCGGATCCATATTCCATATTTTATCTCGATGTAAATGAGATGTCGATCCGGCAACTTTTCTCCTGTCTCGGCGCCATGTGACCTATAAAATGGTGTAGTACCGTAAAAGCCAACTCAATCAATCAATATTTTTTGTATATACACATTCGAGCACATGACCCATGGTCTCATGTGAGCGATACAGGGCCATCCTGGGCCTCTTGTTTATATTGGTATATGAACAAGAGATCTGTCAGTCATGACAACTGTTTAATCAGATATATATTATTCCATATGCAAAACAGCATGACTTAATCCATGAATATTCATTGAAGGAATAACAACATGATGATTGTTAATTAGATTAATTGTTGTAATAATACATGGACACAGGAAGTCCTGGTCATAGCAGAAACTGTTAAATCGTATCTAATGTATATCACAATCAGAGTTAACCCTCTTACAGGAGCCATCTGAAGTAGTGCAGGAGCCATCTAACGTAGTCTATTTGCTTATGCAGTAATATAGATGTTCTGCACATTATTGGAATACAGACAATTCTAGAATTGTCCTGCGCGTTTTAGGAATTCCAATAATGGCGGGCCATTCCAGAATTGTATAGTTGCCATCTAACGTAGTCTAGTCTATTTGCTTATGCAGTAATATAGACACGTTTCTACAGTTTGTGTCTTTGTCCAAATTCCACCGTTCAAATTGTCATAATGAAAAATGAGTTCATTGATATTCATTAATTTCCTTACAGTCCTAATACTTTACATGCATAATCATGAAGTAAAGTGTTAATGTCATTATAAAGATTGAGCTCATTAATATTCGTACAATCCTATTTTTGTACGCATATACATGAGGTGAAGGGTTAATTCCTTATATGCATATACATGAGGTAAAGAGTTAATAAAAGCATTTACAATAAAATCTTTCTAAAGCGACCATATGAACATGTGTCTTTCAAAGTGCAGAACAAAAGCATTACAAAAAGATAATGTCAGAGCTTTCTGTATTTCTTTTCTCCTGCTTGATGCTGCTACCTGCCATTAAGAACACGAATTTTAGTGGTTACTTTATAGGGGTTTTACTGCATACATATAGACTCAAAGAAAGATTGAGAGACTATCAATAAAGTGTACTTTTAGATATTACGTGTTGTGTTACTATTTTACTTTATTAAACTTTAGCCCGCATAGGGCGGGACCATAAATGTCTCAATAAACAATTTGGATCAAGATGAGAACCCGAGAAGCTCTGGGATGTGGGTCTACACTATTTGCATAAAAGTCCATATCAGAGCACAGAGTCTTCGGGCTATACTGTTTTGTATGTCTCTATAAGGGAAAATGGACTTGGCCTATACTGTTTACATGTGTCCCTATAAGGGACACTGAGCCTTTTGTCTACACTGTTTGCACGTGTCTGCATAAGGGATACTTGGCCTTTAGCCTATACTGTTTACATGTGTCCCTATAAGGGACACTGGGCCTTTTGTCTACACTGTTTGCACGTGTCTGTATAAGGAACACTTTATCTTTGTTTTGCACTGTTTGCATGTGTCCCTATAAGGGACACTGGGTCATTGATCTGCATTGTTTACATGTCCCTAAAAGAGACACTGGATCTTTGATATAAAGTTTATTAGTCCTTATAAGGGACAGCAGACTGGATATTCACTGTTTGCATGTGTCCCTTTAAGGCACACTAGGCTTTTGGTCTACACTGTTTGCATTTATCTCAATAAGGGACATTGGAATTTGATCTACACTGTTTGCATATATGTCTAAAAGGGACATTGGATCTTCGGTCTGCACTGCATATGACGCTATAAAGGGCACTGTGCTTTTGGTCTACGTCGTTTGCATATGTCTATAAGGGACACTGAGCTTTAGGTCTACACTGTTTGCATATGTCTGTATAAGGGATATATCACTGTTTGCATGTGTCTCTATGAGGGACACTGCTATGAGTCTACACTGCTTGCATGTGTCTATGAGGGATACAGTACTGGGTCTACACTATTCGCATTGTCCCTATTAAGGACATTGGGCCTTTGGTCTACACGCCGTCTGTCTCTATAAGGGATACTGGACTTGGTCTACACGGTTTACATATTTAAATAAGGTGTACCGGATTCCGGATCTACATAGTTTAAGGGACAATGGGCTAAGAGACTACAATGTTTGCATTTGTAACGGACACTGGATTCTTGTAATATATTGTTTCCACTTGTTTCTATGAGGAATACTGGGCGCTGGGTCTGCAGTGTGTGCATGTTTCTCTATAAGAAATCTGGGTCGACATAGTATGCACTTATCTCCCTATAAGGGCCACCTGGCTCTGAGTCCATTTTGTTTGCACGTATCTCTATGAGGGACACGGGGTTCTGGGTCTAAAGTGTGTGCATGGTTGTCTATAATGGGTCTGGTCCAACACAGGAATCATTGTATGTAGCATACTCAAATCACCTAATTCAGAAGCTTAACACATTTGTTTAGATGCCTTATACATTTATCATAAATACTAAATAATATGTAATAGTTGTTTAAAACAGTTCTCCGACGTGAAATATTCTGTATTTTTACATTTACCTGATATGTTTCATGTTCTATTTAACGGTTGCCAAATTATGGACGAATACAAATATACCTCAATACCTGTTATCTGATATCACGGGCTTTGTGATTTAAGATATGTTGACTCCCCAGGGTTGGTGTTATGAATAGAAGAAAGAAGACCAACGCAAAGAGTCGGAGACATCTCATGCGTAATATGACAAAATTGAAAAATCTTTCTTTGTTAAAACGAAAACCAATATACCAAAGGTATGTGTGGCGATGAATGGTTTATTGTTTACTTAATAGTTGTGCAATCTAGGCCCATATAACGCCGAGTAAAGGCATATTCAGATTAGAACTACCCCTGTTCCTTTAACATGGCTGATTAAATTACTGATACATGTACAGGAAATTAATATTAGTGCTATTATTCTGACAATGGGCCAACAAGTCATTGTAGTACTATTTGGTTGGGAATTTTGAGACGTAAGAGGCACTGTGTCTAAACTGTTTGCATATGTCCCTATAATGGTTCTCGATATATACTGTTAGCATGTGTCCCTGTATATAAAGACACTTGACTCTGGGTCTATATTGTTCGCATTTGTCCCTGGAAGGACTCTCGATCTACACTGTAAGCAGATGCTTCTATATATAAGGACTCTTGAATTTGGGTCTACATTGTTTGCATGTGTCCTATAAAAGGAATACTTGGCGAAGGGTCTGCTATGGTTACATGGGTCTCGTCTCCTATTAGAGATACCTTACTCTTAGTTTACACTGTCTGTATGTTTGCCTATAAGAGACACTGGGCTCTTGGTCTACACATTTGGCACGTGTCCATATAAGGGACACTTGGCTTTGGTCTACATTATTAACATTTGTCCATGTAAGGGACACTGGATTCTAGGTCTATACTTTAAAGATGCGTCTATATAAGAGAAACTGGGTTCTGGGTCTACACGTCTACATGTGTCCATATACGCGACACTGTATCCTGGGTATACACTGTTTGTATGGGTCTTCTATTAGGTAACTGAGCTGTGAATCTACAAGGTTTGTATGTATGTTCTGCAAGGGGCACTGGACTCTGAGCCTGTATTGTTTGCAAGTACCTTCTTCTGTGGCTACTTCTTTAAGAGTATCTTATTTTACTGCACATTGTTTGCAAGTATCTACACTGTTTGCAGGTCTACTCTGGATCTACATTATTTGCATGTGCCCCGATAAGGGACACTGGATTCGCGGTCTATACTGTTTGCATGTTTCCCTGTAAGGGACACTAGACTCTTTAATTGCATTGTCCGCATGTATCTCTATGAGGAATAAAGGACACTGGGTCTATATGGTTTGCATGTGTCCCTTTAAGGGACACTAGACTCTTTAATTACATTGTCCGCACGTATCTCTATGAGGAATAAAGGACAGTGGGGGCTATATGGTTTGCATGTGTCCCTGTAAGGGACACTAGACTCTTTAATTACCTTGTCTGCATGTATCTCTATGAAGAATAAAGGACACAGGGTCTATATGGTTCGTATGTGTCCCTGTAAGGGATACTGTATTCTATAATTACATTGTCTGCACGTATCTCTTTGAGGAATAAAGGACACTGGGTCTATATGGTTTGTATGTGTAACTATAAGGGACATTAGACTGGGTCCACATTGCGTGTGTCTTCTATAAGGGACACAGGACTCTAGATCTGCATTGTTGGCATTCGTCCCTGTAATATACACTGGACTCTAGAATTACATTGTCTGTGAAATCTTGGTCTGTTTGCATGCGTCCCTTTAAGGGACAACGGACTGTGGATATACATTGCTTGAATGTATCACTATAAGGGGAACAGGAATCTTTGTCTACACTGTTTGCACGTGTCCCTATAAGGGATTCGTGGTCTAAACTGTTTGCATGTCTCCCTGTAAAAGACTATGGACTCTGGATCTACATTGTTTGCATGTCTCTGTAAGGGACCTTTGGGTGTACATTAATTACATGTTTCTCTATGATGAACACTTTGCTATGGGTCTACATTGTTTGTTCCTTTCAGGGAAAATTGACCCTGGATCTATACTGTTTGCATGTGTCCCTGTAAAAGACTGATCTCTGGGTCTACATTGTTTGTCTGTCCCTATAAGGGAAACTGAACTCTGGATCTACACTGTTTGCGTATTTCCTTATAAGATATTTTGGATTCTTGGTCTATACTGTTTGCACGTGTCCATGTAAAATACAATGTAAAGGACCCTCGACTCTTGGTCTACATTGTTTGCATATTTCTATAAGAGACATTGCCCTCTGGGTGTACATTATTTACATATATCACTATGAGGAACACTTGTATCCGAGTCTTCATGTTTTGTCCATATAAAGGAAAATGGACTATGTGTCTTCATTGTTTACATTTGTCCCTATAAAGAACAACATACCTCCAACGTTTGCATCTTGCCTTTTGAGGGATATTGGGCATTGGATCTACATCGTTTGCATGTGTTCCTATCAGGGACACTGGACTCTTGGTATACACTGTTTGCATGTGACCTTTTAAGGGACACTGGAATCGTGGTCTATACTGTTTGCATGTGTCCCTATAAAGTAAACCTCGACCTAGGGTCTCCATTGTTTTGCACGTGTCCCTATAAGGGACACTATACTCTGAATCTTTATTGTATGCATGTGTTCCTATAATAAGGGATTCTTGACTCTTGGTCTACATTGTTAGCATGTGCCCATATAAGGGACATTGAACTTTGGGTCAACACTGTTTGCATGTATCCATATAAATGACTCTGGAGTCTGGGTCTGCATTCTTTTCAGGACACTGGAATCTATGTGTAAATTGTTGGCATGTTTCTCTATAAGGAACAATGGGCTCTGGATCTACTTTGATCGCATTTGTCCCAAAATAATACTAAATAGAAAAAATTGACGCCTACAACGTTTGCATATTGCCATGTGAGGAATACTAGACGCTGGGTCTATATTGGTTGCATGTGTTCCTATCAGTTACACTAGGTTCCCGGTCTACAATGCTTGCACATGTTCGTATAACGGACACTGGGCTATGGGTATAAGGGACACTATACACTTGTACTACATTGTTTACATATATCCCTATAACAGCTGTTGGGTCTGAGTCTTCAGAATTTACACGTATCTATATAAGAGGCACATTTTCCGATAAGATACATTTGGTTCTACATTGTTTGCATGTGTCCCTATTACTTTTAGTCTAGATTGTTTCATGTATCGCTATAAGGGACATTGGACACAAATAGCTTGAATGAATGCATAATATTTTATTTCTTATTACAAAGTACGAAATGTCAGTCATGTTTTCACTCAGTGCAGTTTAAGTAATTCAGAATGAATATGCAATGTATCAAACAGATTGGATCCTGATAAGATACTAATTACCTCGGCATCTTAGTAGGACCAAATTGTTTGCATGTCTGTCGCTAGTCAGAGCAAACAGAGTATATCCTGATTAGATGGTTCCTATAGCAGTGGTCTTATCAGGACCTGTTCTGTTTGTTTAATGAATTATAAAAATCTAATTATATAGTTTCTGCAAAAGCTAAACATATATATTCATCACGTCATCATTTCTTACAGGACCATCCATGAGGAAAAGGTTTAACAATTTGCACATTTAGCATTCATTTATTATCCGCTATCTATCAGTAGTTAGGGACCAATGTAATGGTACTAAGTCTTACTCTATTTAATGTGCAGCTGATATAAAGCCCAGACACGCCTGTTTAACTCATTTGCAAACTCAATAGACCTATAGCTAGTTATCAATTGTATCTAAAGGAATTTGACATGACTTTGGAGCCGTCTGATCAGGGTCTGCTCCGTTTGCTAATGGAATTTGATAGATCTGTTTCTTTACTTTCTAAAATGGCTATACGATTTTGTCATAACTATTTTGTCCATGAATATTCAGT
The DNA here is from genome assembly GCA_963576725.1 of Azorinus chamasolen. Classification (NCBI taxonomy): domain Eukaryota; kingdom Metazoa; phylum Mollusca; class Bivalvia; order Cardiida; family Solecurtidae; genus Azorinus; species Azorinus chamasolen. The sequence continues at coordinate 31,189,603 of OY755250.1, read as the reverse complement.
AGATATTGAAATTTAGAATATAGAAAAGGGAAAGGGTTAATATATATACATACACCATAAACGTTAAGTTATTGCGCGGGAGCCTGAAGGCCCCGCGCTTTATATGGAACGCTGGTATTGGAATTTCACTGATAGGAGGGCTGATTTATCAAGAATTGCGAGTGAATTTTAATTTGTCCTTATGATTATAAGAACAATATGTATGGAATAATACAATTTTATATAGTTGGAAACAGGTCGACATACTTTTTTCAGTGTAGAATTGTTTGTATTTTGGAAATGAAAATAATAGAAAATTGTTATACAATTTTTATTACCGCAGCGGAAGGGTCATCAGTGATAACAGCCGAGGAAGATGTTGCGGAACTGACAACTTTCGTATTCGGGGCAATACGCTTATGACAACCGTTTAAATCAGGGACGGGGCTCAATTAGTAAAGATGTTTTGATGGAAAATGAACTAAATTGACAGTTTCTAAAGGCACGGAAATGAAGAGCGTTTGTTGGTTACTATAGCAATCCGACTAAAATTGCTGCTTTTTAATAATAACAATAATAATAATAATTATAATAATAATAATAATAATAATAAAGTATACACAACATGGAAATTTAATACAAAATTATGCAAAACTACATGTACAATACAATTGTGAAATTCATCCGTCTAAAATGTAAGAGATCCAGGGGTTAGATCGTGATGACCGACTTTGTAATCCAGAAAACGACAACACATTCTTTACAGAAAAGAGTGTCCGAACTTTAGACCTGCAATAAGCCGTGCACTTGAGAAAATGTTCAGATTAGAAATCGGATATCTTTGTGCATATGCAATTATAAAATACCAGCTTATAAATGTTCATGATGTCTTTATTTCTTACATAAATATTTAACAAGGTGGGGGATAAGGTGGCTGTTATGAGATTTGAAGGGGTATTGTATAACTAGGACGTTTCAAGGAACCTTTATGGTGAAATGGAAGAATTGTGTTGTGTTACTAAAGCCATAGGAGTAATACAAACATTTTTTTGTATGAAACATTTGATTTTTATTCATTATTCAGTAATCCGAGTCTTTTGATGCTTTGCATTAATGGTTTTCTTGTTATTCTTTTAACGCTTGACACTCCATAGATCTGGAAAACGCCGCCATGTTCTTTTCAGTGCCAAGCATCTCTTAGAAAGGTCACACACAAACAGTGTAACCCCAGATCAGAGGGTTCCTCAAGGAGTCCCCCATTAATGTGTACCCAATAATATCAATTACCTTTTCCAGCATTTTCCCATCCACATGATAAACGAAAATGGAAGGACTTCAAGAGTAAGATCTGTACCATACATACTCGATGTACTTCCTAGGTAAAGTTGTACACTAATAAATTGTGTATACCACACTTACTAGATTTGCCTTGCCTGTAGGTAAGTTGTACACTAATAAACTCTTTGTACTTGACCTACTCGCTGTACTTGTTAGTAAATTTATACACTAATTAATTGTGTATACCTCATTTTCTCGCTGTACTTGTAGGAAAAGTTGTACACTAATAAACTTGACATACACGCTGTACTTGGAGGTAAAGTTGTCCACTTACTAATAAGTTTTGTTTACCAGATTTACTTGCTACTCTTGTAGGTGAAATTATATGTTTTTGTACCATACATACTCGATGTACTTGTAGGCAAAGTTGTACACTAATAAACTCTGCGTACTTGACATACTCGCTGTACTTGTAGATACAGTAGTACACTAATAGATTGTGTATACCACACTTACTCGCTGTACTTGGAGGTAAAGTTGTCCACTTACTAATAAATTGTGTTTACCAGATTTACTCGCAGCCCTTGTATGTAAAATTATACACTAATAAGTTTTTGTACCATACATACTCAATGTACTTGTAGGCAAGGTTGTATACTAATAAATTGTATGTACAGGCGTACTTGGTGTATTCGTAGTTAAAGTTGTACACGAATGAATTGTGTGTACCATACATACTCGATGTATTTGTAGGAAAAGTTGTACACTAATAAATTGTGTGTACAGACTTACTTGGTGTATTCGTATTTAAAGTTGTACACTAATGCATTGTGTGCACCATACATAATACATGTACTTGTAGGTTAAGTTTTACACTAACAAATATTTACGATTTCATAATTTTGAATATTCATGAGATAAAGGGTTTTGAACGTGTTTAGAACAATCGCCAAGAATTGATATTTTTTTTAGCGAAAGGGAGATTCGGCCGTTAACAGAACTTTCGTACCCATAACCCCTTTGCTTCGACGTTGATGTGCGATGTCCTTAGTGGTGGGTCCGTTCTGGTAGCATAATAAACAATGCAGTTCAAAGTCGAAACCTCCATTTGATCGCAAACGCCTGTATTCTTCTGACAAATTTGAATCGGAGTTTCCAGAACGCCTCAGTTCACTTTGTCTGCAGAAATCGCATCGGCAGGCTTTGTGTACAGATTGTCCAGGGTTTGCGGTGATATTGTCACCCAGTTTGCCAGAGACAGCATTAATAGTATCACAACCCTTTTTGCCTCAATGTGACTGTTGGTTGACTATCTTCCAGACAATTTGTCGCAGAATATACAGCTCATACTGTGAGACTGAATTGATACAATGGTTGAGATATCAGTAATAATACATCAAGCTAACTAACCATTTACTCCATGGATAGTTTTGGAAATTGAATTACTATAAGTAAACGGTGCACAGCCAGATAAGATCTAGCTTTCATAAGAGCCATCTGATCTGGTGTTTCATGTATGCATATGCGCTCGCTTCAGCAGAGTAAATGGTTAAAGCTATATAGAATATTCCAAAACTCGAACACACATATCATGCACTTTATACTTCTATGGTATTTAAGACACAAACCAATGCATGGCAAGTAACTATAAGAAAATGAACGTACAAAAACAAAGATCTTGAATTACAAAGAAATATTTCCAACTCATGCCCAGACAGGCAGGCGTGCAATTAATTGTTGGCAGTAGCGATAAGTACGACAATTAATGCATCTACTTCAGCGACAAAATATATTCAATAATGGTGGGGTTTATCATTTTTGTGGCCCAAATGTGCTTCCGTAGATTTATTTTTTAAGCGCGTCCTGTATTAAAAACGATGCATTTTTTAATTTTTCTTTCAATGGCGATATTAAAGGAGTCTCATCAAATACAATGATAAAATAATTGATAGATCTGCATATGCAACAAGAGTTCAAAGGAACACAAAAAAATTAGAATCTATACTAGTCACCTGCTGGAAGAAGTGTTAGAAAAAAGTGTGACGGACAGACTAACGGACAGACATACTGGCAGACTCACGGACAGACAGACAGACGACGAAAAGAGATCTCTATGTGACACACTGACTATCGGCAGATGACATAAAACAGTTTTGTTTTCACTGCATCTAGATCAGTCAGTTTCAATGACACCGTTTGAAATTATGACGTCATGCTGACTTGCGAATACCACAGTAGTTTGCACCGTGTGCACTCAGTAAACTTTGGCCCGTTTCTGGAACATTTGTCTATTCATGTACAAATGTTGTGGGTTTTCGTGGTGCTTTGTATAATTGAGATCTGTTTACTGACCTTCAAATCATTTGTCTGGTCACAATATAACTAAAATCTTCGTGTTTATGAATTCGTCTGCAACATCCGGTTGACGTCATTCGCCAATACAAATTCGCGTACGGTGTGCCATTTGTGTCAAACAGAAAATAACGGAGTGCACAAATACATTTTGGTAAATATTTCTGTAATTGCTATGTATTTTGATGGCGACTTTTTGTACAAGGTAAAGTGATCAATATTACACATGATGTAAATGATTTCGTTTCTGTTGCAATTTGTTTGAGGTGAGTCTGTATCTATCTTAGACTAAATAGAGACTAGCGCTCGTAGACGAGTTATTGCCAAGGAACGATCGTTTAAGCAGAGCAGCGAAGATTCGCACGTGTCGAGGATACACAACGAGGCCAATTGTAAAACTGTATCCATTAGAAATTCGAAGGGACAATGACTTTATCAACTGTGCTGACTTATAGAACTAGAGAACTAAAACATTTGCAACACAAAAAGAGAAAACCACAGACTCTGTTTTATTGAGTCTGTTAATGAACAGTACTTGAAAGTGCAACACGGCTCACGTCCCCTAACACCGGTTTAAGCGGTATTCGAGTTTCAGAACAAGAAGTACTGAAAATCATGATCTCGAAGGATCAGAAGGTATAACAACACTGAGAATGAAGTACGGGGCGACGTTTAGGACCGCCACACAAACACTTAACACCTGCTGTTGTGAAGATTATAAATTCTGAAAGAAGGTGATCCCCCATGAAAAGCATTTCTGTTTAATTAATAACATTTCGCGCCCCCAGTATGTCGTGAATACGCTATTACTTTCATGATATCATAGCCCGTCGCCGTGCACGACGTTTATGGGACGTTGACGTCATTCAATTGTTGTTGTTTACCTTTCGTTATTTTAATTATAAGAAAAAGGTCGAACCTGGACAAAACGCTTACTGTTATTATTATCCCAAACGTTAAGATTTTTATTTTTTGTATTAAATACATGATAACCACTACTGAGACTTGAACTTTTGAAGTGTTGTTCATCACTTGTCATAAAGGAAATCTATTTCCTATCATTTTGTTTTGAGAGCAAATATTGCCCTTGACATAATAGATATTCATGTAAATATTACGACTATAGATATTTTTATCCGATTTCCTTCTTAATTTATTTAGCAAATTTTTACCTCAGTTGAGCATATTGTTTTGATGGGCGTTTGTGATCGTCTACTGTATCATGCCCGTTTATTCACGTTTTCCTTTAAGCAACATCTCTAAAATTACAGAAGGAAGCTTTACCAGAAATGCTGTTTAAACAATTACATTCATTACATAAATGTTGTTGCCATGGTAACCTAAAAGAAAACGATGGCAATTTTCTTGATGGGAACCCCTTAGTCAATTTTGTTGGAATGGGACAGAAATAATCCTACGGCGATACTCTACCACAATAGTTCAAATTATTATTCATTAAAACCATGGCTGAAAGGATTGGGGCTAATTTTCCTTATATGGCTATAGTATTAATTAAATCAGAATGTCAGTAACATTTTGCAGGAGTGTTGGATGACCTTTTCCAGGACTGTTCAGACCATTATTGTTAATAAAAACCATGACCAACATGGACGATTTTACGTTTCCGTATATAGGAGAGAATAGGCCTTATATAGCCCTTCATCAAGAGTGCTAAATCTATGTTAATTATCTAAAGGGAAAAATGGCGGAAAGCTTGCAGCTGTATTATAAACAATTCGGATCGATATTTTTAGCCACATTTCGTTCTGGGACGTGTCTGAGTAGTACAAGAATTGAGACCACTGCTTATTTTTCTTGATCGTAAGAGGTGACTAATTAGGGTTTAACGTAAACTTAAGTTTCTGACTCTGTTTCTATAGCAGGTGTTAAGTTTCCGGATCCATATTCCATATTTTATCTCGATGTAAATGAGATGTAGATCCGACAACTTTTCTCCTGTCTCAGCGCCATGTAACCTATAAAGTGGCGCAGTGCCGTAAAACCCAACTCAATCAATCAACCGATATTTTTATATATACACATTCGAGCACATGGCATATTGTCTCAGTTGAACGATACAGGGACATCATTGGCCTCTTGTTTGAACAATCCTCTTATTTATAATGGTATATGAACAAGAGAACCGTTTAATCAGATATATATTATTCCATACGCAAACAGCATGAATTAGTCCATGAATATTCATTAAAGGAATAACAACATCATGAATGTTAATTATATTAATTGTTGTAATAGCACATGGACACAGGAATTCTTAATCAAAGCAGAAACTGTTGAATCATAGAACTGTGATTCTACAGTTTGTGTCTTTGTTCCAATTCAACCGTCGTCATAATGAAAAATGAGTTCATTAATATTCATTAATTTTCTTACAGTCCTAATTCTTTACATGCATAATCATGAAGTAAAGGCTTAATGTTATTTTTTACCCTTTCGCTGCCAAACTCTGTCGTCTGCTAACTTTGTCGTCTGCTACAAATTTTCATTTTTTTTTTATTTTCTTCATTTTTGTTTAAAAAACATAGTAACAGTAACAAACAGTTTGGATCCTGATGAGATGCCGAGTTACTCGGCGTCTCATCTTGATCCAAACTGTGTGCATAGGTAATCACAGATCCGGCATTGGCAGCGAAAGGGTTAAGATTGAGCTCATTAATATTCTCATAGTCCTAATTTTTTGTACGCATATTCACAAGGTAAAGGGTTCATTTCCTACATGCATATCCATGACTTACTGAAACCATTTACAATAAAATATTCCTAAAGCGACCACATGAATGTGTGTCTTTCAAAACAGGTTGCTGATCAGTGCAGAACAAATGTATTACAAAAAGCTCATGTCATAGCTTTCTTCATTACCTTTCTCCTGTTTTAAGCTGCCACATGCCTTTAAGACCTTGACTTTAGTGGTTGCTCTATAGGGGTTTACTGTATAAATGTAGATTGTCAAAGAAACATTATGAGAAAATCAATAATGGCTATCTCTAGATAGTAGGTGTAGTTTTACTTTACCGTTTCAACTTTATTAAACTGAGCCCCCTGTGAACGGGTCCATGATTACCGCTACAAAAAGTGTGGATCAAGATGAGACCCCGATAAACTCTGGTCTGTGGGTTGACATTGTTTGCATGTAACCATATAAGGGACAATGAGTCTTCGGTCTACTGTTTCGCATGTGCTTCGATAAGGGATACTTGACTGGGTTTTCACTGTTTGCATATGTCCATGTAAGGAACTCTGAGCCTTTGGCTTATACTGTTTGCAGCTGTTCGTGTAAGGGATACCGGATTGGATCTAAACTATTTGCATATGTCCCTATAAGGGTCACTGCGCCTTTTGTCTAAACTGATTGCATGTGTCTACAATCTTTATATGCATCAGTATAAGGAACACTGGACTTTAAGGTCTACACTGTTTGCATATGTCCCGGTTTAAGGGATTCTGGGATTTTAGTCTACAATATTTGTATGTGTCTATAGGGGATATTGGACTGGGCATACTCTTTGCATGTAAGAGACACTGGGACTTTAGTCTATATAGTTTGCGTGTGTCTTTATAAGGGATACTGGACTTAGTCTACACTGTTTTCACGCGTACTTGTAAAAGGCACGGGGCCTTTTATCTACATTGTTTGCACGTGTCTCTATAAGGGACATTGGGCATTTGGTCTACACAGTTTGCATGTATCTGTATAAGGGACACTTGACTTTGCATCTACAACGTGTGCGTGTGTCATTAAGGGGGCTTGGCCTGTGTTTCCATAAGGGACATTAGACCTTTGGTTTGTACTTTTTATATTTATCCCTTTAACGAATACCGGTCTGGGTCAACACCATTTTCACATGTCCCTAAAAATGACACCGGTCCTCTGGCTAATACGTTTTCATATGTCTGAGTAAGGTAAATCGGGTCTACACGCTTGATACATGTCTCATTAGAGGGTTAATACACATTTTTTCCGGGCAATAGCATCTGCAGTGTCCCGAGGGACTGTTGTTGGCCCGATCCCGAAGGGCGAGGGCAACAACATTCCCGAGGGACACTGCAGATGTTATTGCCCGAAAACAAACGTGTATTAACGCCAATCTTGCACAAAACCCATTTTCTGCTTTCCTGCATCAATTTAATTCTTCCAAATACAAGCAAGACTATTCAGTTCTTTGTCACACTTCGTTCGATTTATGCTGTTTCCGGAGCACTGTTTTCTTTCTGACGTCATTTCATGACGTCAAATACCGTTTACACGGAATTTCATTCAATATGTCTATCACTATAGTAGTACAGATGGCGTTGTTTACAAAACAGTACGTATGTAAACATATAAAATTAACGATAAATTAAACTGCGACACGTTGAATAGGTTAATCCAGGTCTAACAGCATAACCACTACACCATTGCTTCCTATCCTAATATACATGCCACAGTTGTACTTATGGTTAATTTTCTGTGTTTACATATATGCTTAGGCCATAACGGTATATAGCATTCGCGTCCATTGTTTACCTTAGGCCCCGAATAGGTATAATTAAAACCGGTCAACAACAGCGCGTGAGCACGAGAATCGCCTTGTTAATACATGGTCTAGCGGGACTACAACAGCACGTTTTGTGCAAGAATAAAGGATACTGAACTGGATGTTTGTTACATGTATTTGTATGTGCCCCACCCTATAAGGGGTACTGGGCTTTTGGTCTGCACTGTTTGCATATGTCTCTTGAAGGAATAGTGGACCGAGTCTACACCGAAAGTGACTATATACGGGATACTGGACTGGGTCTACACAGTTTCCATGTTTGAGTAAGGTATACTGGACCCTGGGTCAACATACCTTAAGGGATGTAATATAAAAGGGATAGCGGACTGGATCCTCACTATTGCATGTATGCCCTTAAGCGACACTAGACATTTGGTGTGCACTGTTTGAATGTGACCCTATAAGGGACACTGATCATATATGCATACATGTGTCTATATAAGGGACACTTGGCCTTTGGTCTACACTGGTTGAATGTGTGCTTCTAATGGACATTGGACCTCTAGTCTACACTGTTTGCATGTATCAGTATAAGAAACACTTGGTATTTGATCTACAGTTGCATGCTTCTGTATAAGGAACACTCTGCTTTTCTTCTACACAGAGGCATATTTCTCTTTAAGGGACACTTTGTCTACAGGTTACATGTGCCCAATAAGGGTAATTGGGCCTTTGGTCTACATTGTTTGCATGTGTCCTATAAAAATATTGGGCCTTTTGTCTACATTGTTTGCATGTGTCTCTATAAGGGGTATTGAACCTTTAGTCTGTGAACGCTGTTTGCATGTGTCTGTATAAGGCACACTTTGCTTTTCTTCTACACCGTGGCATATTTCTCTTTAAGTGACACTGGGTTTACAAATTGCATGTGTCCCAATAAGGTAAATTTGGCATTTGATCTACATTATTTGCATGTGTCCTATAAAAATATTGGGTCTTTTGTCTACATTGTTTGCATGCGTCTCTATAATGGGCAATGAACTTTTAGTTTGTGACCGCTGTTTGCATGTGTCTCTATAAGGGGCATTCAACCTTTAGTCTGTGAACGCTGTTTGCATGTCTGTATAAGGCACACTTTGCTTTTCTTCTACACTGTGGCATATTTCTCTTTAAGTGACACTGAGTTTACAAATTGCATGTGTCCCAATAAGGAAATTTGGCATTTGATATACACTATTTGCATGTGCCCTATAAAGAATATTTGGCCTTTGGTCTACATTATTTGCATGCGTCCCTATAAATGACAATGGTCTTTGAGTCTCAACTGTTTACATATAGACCTATAAGAGAAACCGGCCTGGGTATATACGCATTTGGTGTACACTGTTTGCATGTATAAGAGACACTTGACTTCGGGTCTACACTCATTGCAAGAGTCTCTATAGGTGAATTTAGGCCTTTAGTCTATACTTTATGCATGTGCTCTATAAGGGATACTGGACTGCGTATACAGTTTTGACATGTGTCTCTAAAGGAAATACTGGAGTGGGTCTACACTTTTTGCATGTGACTCCTAAAAGGGATACTAGCCTTTTAGTCTACAATGGTTACATGTGTATCTACATAGGTATACATGACTGGGTCTACATTGTTTGTATATGTCTCTATACGGGATATTGGTCTGGGTCTACACTGTTTGAAATAGTCTATTTCAGGATACTGGTCTGTATACTATAAGGAATACTGTACTGGGTCTTCAATTTTTGCATGTGTCCTCTCTAATGGACCCTGGGCTTGTGATCTAGGATGTTTGCATGTGTATCTATATGGGATACAGGACTGGGTCTACACTGTTTGCATGTGTATCAATATGCGATACAGGATTGAGTCTACACTGTTTGGATGTGTCTCTATATGTGATAAAAGGACTGGGTCTTCACTATTTGCATGTGTCTCTATATAGGATACAGGACTGGGTCTACATTGTTTTCATGTGTCTATATATGGTATACAGGACTGAGCTACACTGTTTGCATGTGTCTCTAAATGGAATACAGGAATGGGTCTACACTGTTTGCATGTGTCTCTATATGGGATACAGAAATAGGTCTACACTGTTTGCATATCTCTATATGGTATACAGGAATGGGTCTACACTGTTAGCATGTGTCTCTATATGGGATACAGGAATATGTCTACGCTGTTTGCATGTGTCTCTATATGGAATACAGGACTGGGTCTATATTGTTTGGATGTGTCTCTATATGGGATACAGGACTAGGTATACACTGTTTGCATGTGTCTCTATATTGGATACAGGACTGGGTATACACTGTTTGCATGTGTCTCTATATGAAATACAGGACTGGGTCTACACTCTTTGCATGTATATCTATATGGGATACAGGTCTTTGTCTAAACTTGTTGCATATGTCTCTATATGGAATACAGGACTGGATCTACACTGTTTGCATGTATATCTATGCTGGATACAGGTCTTGGTATAATCTTGTTGCATGTGTCTCTATATTGGATACAGGACTGGGTCTACACTGTTTGCATGTATATATATATATAGAATACAGGTGTTGGTCTAAATTTGTTGCATGTGTCTCTATATGGGATACAGAACAGAGTCTACACTGTTAGCACTTGTTTCTGTAAGGGATACAGGACTAGAACTACACTATTTGCCGCTATAAGGGATATTAGACTTATTAGACTATATTGTTTACTATTCAAAGGTTGCCAAATTATGTACCAATACAAATACACCTCAATACCCGCAATCTGATATCATCGGATGATTTGTGATCTTAGTTATTTTGATTACGTGACAAAAATCACCTGGGTTGGTGCTGTGAATAGAAGAAGAAGACCAACGCAGAGAGTAGGGAGGCAAATTATTATGCATAATAGGACATACATGTAAGTGACGAATTTGATCTTTGTTAAAACAAAACACCAATACAAAAGGTGTGCATTGTCATGAATGGTTTATTGTTTGCTTCATATCTGTGCAGCCTAGGCCCAAAGAACGCCATGAACAAGCATATCCAGGTACAAAATGTCCCTGTTTGTTTAACATGGCCGGTGTAAAATACTTATACGGGAAATTAATATCTCAAAATAAGTATTATAATTCTGATAATGGGCCAACATTTCATTGCAGTCTTTATGACTATCTGGACTGAGATTGAATCGTACAAGTGGAATTGAGAATTAACACGTAGACTGCTAAGCGCGACATGATTTACATCCTTAAACAACTTTGATCAGGATAGGACGCTCTGTTATTTGGAGTTTTCTCTTGATCCACGTTTTTTTATTCAATAGTCTCGTTATGGATTCAAGTTGTTTGAGATTCTGTCAATGGTCTTATGAAGTTATTAATGGATGTAGGTTGTTTGGTAAGTGGTCCATGGTCTCATTACGGCGTTAATAGAACCGAGATGGTGGGTACTTAGGGTGCTAATGAAATCAAGTTGTTTTATACTAGACCAATGGTATCATTAGGGCGCTAATGGATTTAAGTTGTTTGATATTTGGTCAATGGTCTCATTAGGCGCTAATGGGACCAAATTGATTGATACCTGGTCAATGGTCTCATTAGGGCGCAAATGGATCAAAGTTATGTGATACTTGGTTACTGGTCTCATTGGGGCGCTAATAGATGCGAGTTGTTTGATACTTGGTCAATGGTCTCATTGGAGCGCTGTTGGATCTATGTTGTTTGATACTTGGTCAATTGTCTCATTAGGGAGCTTATGGATCAAAGTTGTTTGATACTTGGTCAATGGTAAAACAGTAAAGTTGAGGTTTATACTACTGTGATAAAATATATGAAAATTCTGGTATTAATGTTTTTTGGTCCATAAAAAATTCAAATGATGTTTTAACAAAACTTGAAAATGAACAGTATAACATTTCTTTACTGAGCTCTTATGATTTCTCTACACTCTATACTACTCTACCTCACCATCTTATAAAGGATAGACTTATTAAATTAATAGAAAAAACCTTTGCCAGAGAAAACAAAATGTTCATTGCTTGTAATGTTCAACGTTCATTCTTTTCGAATTCAGAAGTTGAACATTACACAATGTGGACTTGCCTTGATGTTTGTAGATCTCTTACCTTTCTTTTAGATAATATTTTTGTGCGTTATGGAGATACCATATATCGTCAGGTTGTTGGTATACCCATGGGTACAAATTGTGCCCCTCTTGTTGCAGATTTGTTTTTGTATTGCTACGAGAGGGATTTTATGCTTAGCTTAAAACCTGATACACAGACCGATATTGTTAATGCTTTTAATAAAACTTCAAGGTATTTAGACGATATTTTGAATTTAGATAATCCTTATTTTGATACTATGGTTTCTTCAATCTACCCAAAAGAACTGTCTTTAAACAAAGCTAATCAATCTGACATTAATGCTTCATTTTTAGATTTGAATCTTTCAATTACAAATGATAAAGTTTCGTCCAAAGTATACGATAAAAGAGAAGATTTTAATTTTAAAATTGTTAATTATCCTTTTCTAGATGGGGATGTGCCACGTTCTACATCTTATGGTGTTTATATTTCTCAACTTATTAGGTTTGCCCGAGCCTGTTCTTTGCTTGAAGATTTTAACAGACGTAATTTAGTTATAACTGATAAACTTCTTAAGCAAGGTTACAGATATCACAAACTTCGGAAAACCTTTTCTAAATTTTATTATCGAAATTTACCTCTCATTAGTAAATATAATTGCAATCTACGGACGTTACTGCGACAAGGCATTTCTCTACCAGAATTTTATGGGGATGTTATCTACAAACTTAGGAAAATTCGGGGTCATATCCATTTTCATGATTTGTTTATAAAACGCATTAAAAAATTTAAAAAGAAAGGTTATGATCCTATTATATTGCAACACACTGCATGTTTGGTTATCGACCCTTTTACAGTCGGTAGCTACGCTTCCCTCTTTGCTTGCGCGATGACAGGCCGAGGGTAGTACTCTATGATGGTATACTCTTAAACTTGGATACAGGAGGAGCTTACCAGACTCATGTATTATTTTTTCCCTGTCGTGCCCTTAACGGCTTACCTGCAGGTGCTCTGACTTCAGCAAAGCCATTGAGTACATATTTGACGGATTGTCACAGTTATTATGCTATGTTTTACATGTTGTCCTGTGTTCACCGTCGTCTATGTTGTGGGTAAGTCCAGCGGGGATACCTTTATTTACAATATTTGTAAAGCTAGGTTGACTTTGAGAGAAGTGTGAGGTTAGGACGTCCGTAAACCGGTTTAAACCCCCAGTGGTGTTTTTGCTGCTGACCGTGCCAAGGCGGTACTCTCTATGTCACCCTTCCTTTTGTTTGCCTTGCGTCTTTGTGCTTGTGGTTTGTTCATGTTGTGGAACGTTTGTCCCTGTTTCTTGTGTGTCTTTTGGTGTTTTCTGTGTTCATTTCGTATGTGTGTGTGCGTGTGCGTTTGGGTGTGTGGTTGTGTGTGTGTGTGTGTGTCATGCTGTCTATCGGTGTTTTGGTGGTGGTTGCGTCTTGCATGTGGCTTTGCCTGCTTGACTTTACTACTTTTCCATTTATAGTCTGACACTTCATACAATGTACATATTCTCCCGACATCACAATTTACCCCCTGATCACTGGGTTATAAGTCGGCCACTAACACTCGGCGCCCAAGGCAGCCATGGCACATTGGCTTATTTCCCTCACAGGTACCCATTCATACCCCTGGGTAGAGAGGAGCAAACGTGGGATGCATGTTTTGCTCAGAAACATTCTGATAGTCCGATGGGAGGATTCGAACCGGGGAGCCTTCGATCCCAAGTCTAACGTCCTACCACTTGACCACCAGTCCTATATTGTCTCAGTGCGCTAATATGACCAAGTTGTTTGATACTTGGTCTGTGGTCTCATTAGGGCGCTAATGGGACCAAGTTGTTTGATACTTGGTCAATGGTCTCATTAGGGCGCTAATAGGTCTATGTTGTTTGATACTTGGTCAATGGTCTCATTAGGGCTCTAATGGGTCCATGTTGTTTGATACTTGGTCAATGGTCTCATTAAGGCGCTAATGGATGGTGAGTAAGTAAGCCGTGTAGCAGATCACAGTTTGAGCAGACATCATTTCTATCAGCAGATAAAACGTTAAGATACATTTATGTGTAATTGTCTAACATTACAACGTGACTTTATTAACGAGATACAGTTTCAGTGTTTCAATGAAATAGAAATCTAGGTCAATACTGTTTGCATGTGCCTCCCTGTAAGGGACACTTGGCTCTGTGTCTACATTTCTGTCATGTGTCACCCTATGTGGGACACAGGGTTCTGGGTCTAAATTGTTTGCAAGCGTCCTTATAAGGGACAGATGGCTTTGGGTTAGCATAAATTGCACGTGTGCCAACAGGGACACTGGACTCTGGTTCTGCAACAAAATACAATGCTTTCACATAGTTCTTGATCTTTATTGTTTACATATGTTCCCCTATATGAATGACTATCGATCTTGACTATTGACACTTGACTCTGCGTCTACATTGCGTTTGCATATGTCCTATAAAAGGAATATTTGACGAAGTGTCTGCTATATTTACATGCGTCTCGTCTCCTATAAGCGATACTGGGTTCTGGGTCTACACGGCATGTGTCTTTATAAGGCACACTGGACAGGGTCTATATAAAACAAATTACGTGATAAGTGGAACTTAGCTGTGATTCTACTTTGCATCCATATTTCCTATAAGAGCCACTGGACTCAACAACATTGTTTGCATGTGTCTTTATATGAAACACTTGGTTCTGGGTCTACACTGCTTGCAAATGTATTCTATAAGGGACATTAAGTTATGGGTCTACACTAAAACCTCTCTATAACGGCCACTAAATTACATCAAGCATTTTGTGTTAAAGGCATGTGATTGCTTAAAGCAAGGTAAAAGTAAATCAGAACGCTGTTTGCATATGTCCCTATGAGGAACACTGGGGTCTAGTCTACACTATTTGCCATTGTGTTCTATAAGGGGCATTGGGCTATATGTCTACATTGTTTACACGTGACCCTTTGAGGGACACTGAGCTATGGTTCTATATTAGTAGCAGGTGTCCCTTTTAGGGTCATCTTACTATGGGTTTACATTGTTTGCATGTTTGTCTATAATAGACACTGAACTCTTAGTCTATGCAGCTTGCATGTGACCATATAAGGGACACTTTGCTCCTGGTCTACACTGTTAACATGATTCTTACATTAGAAAACCGAGCTCCGAATCTACATGTAAGGGACAATGGACTATTGATCTATGTTATTTGCATGCGTCCCTGTAATGGACACTGTACTCTAAAATTACCTTGTTTGCATGTGTCGCTGTAAGGGACACTGTACTCTAGAATTACATTGTCTGCATGTGTCGCTGTGACACTTGACTCTAGATCTACATTGTCTGTTTGTGTCTGTATGAAGAACAATGGACTGTGGGTCTACATGAATTGCATGTGTAACTACAAGGGTCATTAGACTGGATCCACATTATTTGCGTGTGGCCTTTCAAAGGGCTCTGGACAGTGATTGCATGTCTGTATACATGTTGCCTTATAAGGGATACTGGGGACTGGGTCTGCATTGTTTGCATGTCTCTATAAGGGATAGTTTACTCTTATTATTATTATACATTATCTGCATGTATCTCTATGAGAAACAATGGGTTCTGTGTCTAAATTGTTTGCATGTGTCCCTATAAGGAACAATGTAATCTGGGCCTACCACGTATAAAGGACTATAGACTGTGGTTTCATTCTTTGCATGTGTCCCCGTAAGGGAGACTGGAATCTAGGTCTTCATTGTTGGCATGTTTGTCTATAAGGAACAATGGACTATGGGTCTACTTCGTTTGCATGTGTCCCTATCAGTAAAGTTGGGTTCTGGGTCTTTCTTGGTTTGCATTTTGTTTTAAAAAAAGAAACAATGGGCTCTTGGCTTTCAACGTCGTTTGCATATTGCCCTGTAAGGGATACTGGGCGCTGAATCTATATTGGTTGCATATATCCCTATCAGGAACACAATGTTCTCGGTCTACACTGTTTGCACATGTTCTTCTAATAAACACTGAACTCTCAATCTAATCCGTTTGCACGTGTTCCTATATATAAGCGACAATGAACTCTGGGTATAAAGGACACTGTACACTTGGTATATATTGTTTGCATGTGTCCCTATACGAACAGTTGGATCCGAGTCTTCAGAATTTACACGTGTCCCTATAAGAGGTACATCTTCCAATAAGATACACTGAGTCCTACATTGTATTATTTACACAAGTCCCTATAAAGGGCAATGGACCCTGGTTCTACATTGTTTGTATGCGTTCATTAGAGTTTGCTGTCTACATTGTTTGCATGTGTCCCTATAAATAGTTTTGGTTTACATTGTTTCATGTATAGCTATATAAGGGAAATTGGACACAGTTGGCTTGAATAAATAGTTATTAAATACAGAATATTTCATTTCGTATTACACAGCACAAATTGTCAGTCATGTTTTCACTCCTAGCAGTTACAACATGTTACATTGAATATAGCCTGCAGTCCGTTCAAACGGTTAAAAGTGACATCGTAACCAGTTATATATATACGTTTGGTTTTATTCCTCTGCAAATTATATAACATTGTTTTGTCCGTACATCCTGGTTCCTGTCCGTACGTATGCACGTCCCGAACATTCACATGTGTCCAATTCCTCATACAGCAATCAGAGAATTTACTTAAAACTTTCACAAATGAATAGTGTTAATGTGAATATGAACGTTAAGAAATATATTTATCAGACCATTTTTCATAAGAATCGTGACATTTTGAATGTTTCTTCACTGTATAAGACATAATAAAGTTAAGGGATTTTGTCACATATGCACATTATATTATTATTAATTAAACGTGCTTGATTTAGAGACAATATCGCCAGAAAAACAATAACAATGTATCTTTATTCATTTAAGTAACCCATGATATCGGATCAAATTAAACTGTATTAAATATATCGGGTTGTACGGTGTGATTCCTAGATTATCTTGTTTACCGCGTAATATGACAGTCGCGCGCTTTTGCCGAGCGAAGGTGACTTTGTCTACCCGTACTTTGAAAACTTTATATCATGCCATTCTTTATTGTTGTTGGGCTTCTTTGAAGGTGACCTTGTCTCTAATTCTTATTGAAGAAATTCAACCGTAACATGGCTAGTTTTGGACTTCATGGAAGTTGACCTTATTTGCCTTTCGATGAATAGTCTTTTTTTGGAGAATGATTAAAATAGAGAGAACATAGTGCTCGATGTATAAATATTGTTTTTTGAGGGTTTCATTTCGGATCAAATTTTTGATATTTTGCCTGATTTTAAGATACACTTTCCTTCTGGTCGGTAATATCAGATTGAAGAATGCATTGCATCGTGGTATTGGTACTACGCGTGTGCTCTGATTATCGTTTCCTCGTAAATGGCTGACTGGTTAAGTCAGACAACTGTTGGTAGTATAAAAGAAACAATAATGACACTGGCTTCTTTGATATATATGTTGGTAATCCGTTAATGTAATCTGTAGAAGAGATTATTAGCTATTCAGTGATACAAATTTTTAATTTAACACCAAATACTATTATCGCAATGTCGCATAAATGCACCACGACAAATAGTGTCGTCCCAGATCAAACGTCGACACAGTCTCTAATTCTATAGCTGTGGGTTATTCCTTTGAAAATTGAAATTATTTATATCGTTATCTTAATTTACCGAAATGGCCTAACAAAACTGGGTTGCAGACGCCAATGTGACACCATAGTTAGTACACACTATTGGATGAAGTGTAATTGTCCTTTACAAACCGTTTGAATCCGGATTAGACGCCGAATAATAAGACTAATCATCTGATAAAGTTGAGGAATGTACATATACTTGTTTTGTAAATGCCTAAACGTGTAGATTTGTTCTGACCTCTCAGTATAGTGTCCCCATGTATTGTGTGGTTACTCATTCAATCCTTTCCTTATTAAGAAATAAATGTGTCTATGAGAAAAACATTGGTCAGAATAAATCGTCAAGTATATTTATTACAAACCGTACTCAAAATGTCAGTCAGTTGATATCATGATGAGACATCAAAGTACTAGTTACCTAACAGAAAACGGTACATTAATGTAGTTGCATTTGCAAACAGTGTGTACCCAGACCAGGTTCTGTCCTGTTTGTTATTCTCAATCCGCAAGTACATTTAAACAGTTCGTACATTTGACATAATCATAGTAAACAAGCAGCTGACATATACCTAGTAAACAAACAGCTGACATATACTTAATATACAAAGAGTTAACATGTACTTACATGTAGTATACAAAAGGTTGACAAACACGTGGGATACAACCAGTTAACATGTTCATAGTAAACAAACAGCTGACATATACCTAATATACAAACAGCTGACATATACTTAATATACAAAGAGTTAACATGTACTTACATGTAGTATACAAACGGTTGACAAACACGTGGGATACAACCAGTTAACATGTTCATAGTAAACAAACAGTTGGGAAAATACTCAGTATACAAACAGTAAATTGTTGGTAAAATACTCAGTATAAACACAGATGACAACAATTAGTTTACAAACCGTCTGCAAAACCTTAGTACACAGATTAGAAATATTTAGTATACTATTGCTAATACTTAGTACACAAACAGTTGAAATATACTTTTTATACAAACTGTTGCAAAACTTTAGTGTACAAACGTAATATTGTAGTATGAACAGAGTTGAACTATATATAGACATTTTACATATACCTAGTATACTTAGAAATATACATAGTACACAAACAATTGGCACGTATTTAGTATACGAACAGTTGACATGTACTTATTATTGACTCAGATGACCAATACCTTGTATACAAACAGTTGAACATTACTTAATATTCAATCAGTTGACGTATATTTAATATATAAACAGTTGATAAATACCAATCATGAATCAACTATTTACTGAGCATTTACGTGCGTGTTTTGTATGTTATGTCAACAGTTTCCATACTAAGTATGAATCAACTGTTTGCATACTAAGAATATGTCAACTATGTATATAGTAAGTATATGAAAACTGTGTGCATACTAATGGAAAAGTAGTAAAGTCAAGCAGGCAAAGCCACATGCAAGACGCAACCACCACCAAAACACCGATAGACAGCATGACACACACACACACACAACCACACGCCCAAACGCACACACACACACACGAAATGAACACAGAAAACACCAAAAGACACACAAGAAACAGGGATAAACGTTCCACAACATGAACAAACCACAAGCACAAAGACGCAAGGCAAACAAAAGGAAGGGTGACAAAGAGAGTACCGCCTTGGCACGGTCAGCAGCAAAAACACCACTTATTAAGTAGCGAGCAAACAGCTTGCATTACACTCACAAGCAAAGTGTTTACATATATCTTGCGCATAGCTGGTATACACATTGGTAGCGTCAAACAGTCTGCATACGAAGAAGAAAGTTGAAGACACTTATGTATTATTCATAGGTGATCTTGATGTTAACTATCCAATATATTTTTGACATTATTGATACCCGTATTGCTTTTTACAAATCAAATTACCAGCTATTACCACCTCGACCTGGAGTTATATTTCGATATTTGAAGAAATTTTGTTTCCAATTTTTATTCAAATTATGTTCTTGCTCCTGCTAACAAGGCATCAAATAATGTAATCATTATTTGAAGATTGTATTATGTTAATGTGTTGAAGAAGAACTTAACTGGTTCACAAACATATATTACAGTTCAAACCCCTGAGAAAGATATAGTCTCGGTACATCCAATACTTTTAAGTCTGATCCTAACATAAAACAACATAAACTTTCTACTATGTACTGGATTCCGAAACTACATAAAAACCCTATAAGGTGCGTTTTATTGCCAACTCTATCTGTTGTACCACTACTAAAATATCTAAACCTTTGACGTTCTGTCTTACTACGGTCAAAGAACATTACTGTGATAAAATATATGAAGATTCTGGTATTATTATTATTTATTTTTTAAACCCCTTTTTCAAACATAATGCTCCACAAATGTAGAAGAAAATAAACATATAAACGAACAACTAAAATCTCATCCATAGTTTTATGGACTTCTATGGAATCCCCTTGCTGTTGTACGTGCGGGTGTTGTGTCAGCGGGATTCCGCTGTCGATGTGTTGGATTCCGAAGGAGTGATTTTGTCAAACTGGGCTTCCCTATATGCTTGGTACCTCTGGTAACTCCAGTTCCAATGCCCGAGGGAGCACCGTAGTGAAACAGGGTATCCCTATACCGCGCTGGTACATTGGAAATCTTGCTGGCATGACTTGCTACCCTGCCCTCAACCAGTGCCAGGGATTCCTGTTAAGCTAACCCAGTTCCCTTATTTATGCTTACCAGTGAACCGGATCGTGTAATATATGAGCAGTGGGCAGGTTAAACATGTACGGTCCGATGCAGCATCGTGTGCCTCAATCAGTCTCGATGTGTCCGATATGATTCCTTTGCCATTGCATCCGGTAGGATATGTTGCAGGAACAGTATTCGGGATACCCTCTTTAGCTCTACTTTGGTTGGGCTTTTCGGGTTCCCATAATAGGGCATTTTACTTTGTAATTAAATTTTGGATATACCCTAGTACAAATCCGTTAAAATACGGATTACCCATTGCTATAGCCGACCGATTAGTGTTCGACTGGAGGGGTTGCATATTGCGCGTGTATAACAGTTGTTTATTTGTATTGCTTAGTTTATATGCATGAACTTCATATTGATACGTTCTGTTACCCAATTTTCCATCGATATCTTATGTGTAATGTTGTATGCCAAAAATGTACCCAAGTATATTGGGTCTAGGTCAAAACTATGTGACATACTGGCACTGTGCATAGAATGTTACATTCAAGATTTTATTTTATTATGATCTGAGTGCGTTGACGCAGACAGATACATTTACGGAAAGGATGAAGTTGGTTTACCTATGCTCTAAATATTTTTTGTTATTATTATTATTCTTATCTATACATACGTATTAAATATATTTAATTTTTAAATGTTCTATACTTACGCCTTGAATATACCCTGTTTTGTATATAAAATTTATCTATGTGAAGCGCGTTTGAACGCACATATCCTGTGTGAAAAAATCGTTATATAAATGTGGTATGATAATAATAATATATTGTCTAGTTGTTGGTATACCTACGGGAACAAACTGTGTCCCTCATCTTGCAGATTTATTTTTGTATTGCTATGAGAGGGGTTTTATGCTTAACTGAGATACACAATCTGATATTATGAATGCGTTTAATATAACTTCTAGGTATTTAGACGATATTTTAAATTCAGATAATCCTTTTTTTGAAACTATGGTTTGTTCTATTTACCTTAAAGAACGTCCTTTTAACAAGGCTCTTCCTTTTTAGATTTGGATCATCGTACCTATAAAGGTGATTTGCACTACTCGAATAAGTTATATACCTATCGCGATATAAAATACTGACGAGGAATGCTCCGTCTTGTACCAGATACCATTACATTGTACTAATGTACATTAATGTGAACTTGCATTTGGTCTACTAGTGTTTAGCAGATTCAGGGGAGTTAATGCGAGTGTTATATGTCCTTGGCAATGAAGGATTGTCTCACTTCACATCCATGACTGTATAGCCATATCTTGATGCTCTAAGTATTTTAGTAGTTGTTTAGTGTACACGAAACAGAGATAATACGCCGGCCCGGAGGACGGAGCTTTGTATGTCGGTATTACTTGCCTTATGGCTATCAAGTAATCATATCCTCTATAACTAAATTATTCAAAGATTCAACGATTCAAATGTCTGGACATTGTCTTGGGGTATTGGAATTGTAAACTCCTCAACAAGTTAACCTGTTGTCTGATTTAGATACATTTAACGCCTTTGTAAATAAAGCTACCCTGGAATCCGATCAGGTTGTGCTCTGATTGCTTATCTTATGATATACATGTAGATCTTATTCTACTATTTCTGCCATGGCCAAACCTCTATGTGTCCACACGTCATTATAAATCTTCCATCTAATCAGCATTCAGGAGGTCATTATTTCTTACATGCATATTCATCCGGTAAACTTTAAAATGTACCGTATAACTATTTTACATTTTACACTTTGCACCCTATAACCAATTTACTTGATTTCTGTCGCTAGGTCTCTGATTCGACGTACTCATTTATTATATACATGAGCGAAATCCGGAAAGTATATTTTCCTGTGGCGAAGTAAATTCATAAATTGTAAATATTCGGCTCTTTCCTAGCTACTCCTCTTTCGATAGAATATATCATAGTCGTTCTGCTTGTATATTTCTGATGTACCTCAGGATATATCATTTACGTGTGATTTATGGTGCCATGTACATATAGCCTGCATCATCTCAGGATATATCATTTACGTGTGAATGCTGGTGCCATAATTATGCAT
This sequence comes from Azorinus chamasolen, assembly GCA_963576725.1. Taxonomy (NCBI): domain Eukaryota; kingdom Metazoa; phylum Mollusca; class Bivalvia; order Cardiida; family Solecurtidae; genus Azorinus; species Azorinus chamasolen. The sequence goes on along the minus strand of OY755250.1, from coordinate 31,166,938 downwards.
ATGACACATATGGCCTGTATCTCGGGGTATATCATTTACGTGTGAATGCTGGTGTCATATACATACGGCCTGTATATCAGGGTATATCGTTTACGTGTGAATGCTGGTGACATATACATATGACCTGTACATCATGGTATATCTTTTACGTGTGAATGCTGGTGCCATATACATATGGCCTGTATCTCAAGGTATATCATTTACGTGTGAATAATGGTGCCATAGACGGATGACAGGTATCGATAGATTAGTTAAACACAAGTGTAACTAGTCTTTAATATCTAGAAACACTTGCAGGAGAGTCCTCTTTTTAATTCTGAAAAACAATATGTTCTGTCATTTATTTCCAATTGCACGTCAGAGTGGCAGTTTTGATCCGAATAGACGTCGTGTTTGGCATCTGATGTCGTTGAAATCTGTCAATCTGAGTGCTATACTGTCCCATACAAATGTAGGTACAGTACTTTTGAGCTGATTCATAACATACAGGTACAATAATTTTGTACTAAGCCCTCGGTATGACGTCTGCTGTATATTTTACATACATTGGTGTGTTATTTTTAATCGAAATTAAGTATTTTAAAATATTGTAGCAGATCAGAGTTTGGGGATATATTATGTTGAGAGTGAACTATTTAATAACGCCAGACTTAACACGAAGAACGCAATGTACACACAATTTACCTCCCTTCAGAATGTGTCATTTCTTAACCTTTACTTTGCTGAGTGTACCAATGAAATGGTTATTCACTGTTTGACGATGGGAACCCTTTTGATACCCATGCCTGCTTGACTTTACTACTTTTTTTATCATGTTTCATGATACCATTGTCGAACCTGATCTTCAACGCTTGCAAAAACAAATTAGCGCGTTTTCCACATTCTATTATTGCAATGATTTTAACCCGTATACCGTTAATCACCACCTGATTCGCCAACAACAATGAACATGATCAGATGCCATATAACGCCGAGTAACTCGGCGTCCCATCATGGATCAAGCTGTAAGAAAATCTGTTAAAATTATTTCAAATTTTTGATCGAAATAAAAGTAGGCCAAATACAAGTAGGTCGATAACTGAGATCATTGTATTCACAACGATTCAAGATTACCTGATAAGGGCGAAAATACAAACAAATTTGGTTCGCATCAGACCGTGAATGATGGAGGCTTGGTCAATACGTTTTCCGTTCGTTTATGACATTACACGTATATAAGTGTGATTTCTTTTCATGTTGCTCTAATAAAACATTCCTTTGTTGTGTGGTTGTTATAAAACATTCCTTTGTTGTGTGGTAGTTATAAAACATTCCTTTGTTGTGTGGTAGTTATAAAACATTCCTTTGTTGTGTGGTAGTTATAAAACATTCCTTTGCTGTGTGGTAGTTATAAAACATTCCTTTGTTGTGTGGTAGTTATAAAACATTCCTTTGTTTTGTGGTAGTTATAAAACATTCCTTTGTTGTGTGGTAGTTATAAAACATTCCTTTGCTGTGTGGTAGTTATAAAACATTCCTTTGTTGGTTGGTAGTTATATAAAGCGGTTGATGAATATTCATGTAGTCTTTATTTTTTGTATTAAAATTCACATGGTAAAGGACTAAGCGTAATTGATTGCGTCAGACAGACTTGTCAGATATTATTAAACTCAATGTTATTCTATGTGTCATATGTGTACAGCCTGGTGCACATCACAGATTCTATTGTAGATGATAAGGTCAAATAATAACGCTTTACCCAATGAGTGTACATACAAGAAATAATGACACCATTAATCTTAATTAGATTATTGTAATGGCATATGAATGTAAAATTGTGGTTATAGCAGAATGTTTAGAATAACGATAAGCAAAGAAGAGTAGCTTCTGATCAGATGGATCCTGCCATAGTTTGATTAACACGCGTTGAAGTATTTAACGGACATGTAGCGATTTTGTGCCGGGTGTCAAAATGCAAGATACAGTATAAACAAGATAAATTGTACAATATATACAGTATATGCAAGATATACAAGAAATATAATAACCATGAAGAATAGTTAATGTGATTAGCACGGGAAAGCATCATTACACTGCGCACGAGAACAACAAGAGGGGAGTACTTCCCCTGTGCAACCATAAACCCATCAAAGTATCCTCGTAAAACACAAAGCAATGGCACACGCAATAACAATAATGACTATGTTATAAGCAAATCAATGTATTAGCTCTTAAACCGATAAACGTGTAGGCCTAGGTGAGACATCTAGTGGTTGTGTCATCAGCGTCTGCTGTGGTTTCTGTACAAATGTACTTCTTACCATATTTGCTGCGTTGACTATATGAAACACATTTCTTATATTGTCATTTTTAAACAAGTTCATCTTATATTAAATGTTCATATCAGGAGGAGTTTGCAGCGGGTTAAGAATTAGATATCTGTAAGTGGTTACTATGTACTGGTGAGAAATCACAGAAAGACACGATAGCACATTTAAAAAGGCAAACAGCCAATGCCAGAAATGAAGCACATTTTCCAAGCAGAACTGAACTGATAACAATAAAAATGCATGAACACTTGCATGCTGGTCCTGTGAATCAAGCTTTTATAGTTTTTAATTCCATACACATCTGATGTTATCAGGTAGACTGCTGCACACCTGTGCAACCTCAAACCGAAATGAGTACATCACATACATTGGGATATATACATTTGGTACTTTTACTGCTTTATAAGCGAGACTTTATCCAGATCCTGTACATTAGGTAGAAACACTCTGTTTAAAACATCGAAGGTGTGAGCTGCTATACATTTCATACATTTCATGTATATACAATGTATACCATATAGACATATTAACTCCTAGTTCAGCTCAATTTGCTGATTTTGTGCAATTTCGGCTAGTTCAAATTCGTCCAAGATTTTAGAAAGGACTGAGCCAGGGTCAAACAACTTGGATCCTAATAAAAAATGACTAGTTACTCGGCGTCTAACCTGGATCCAAACTGTTCTCAAATGCGAGGCATGTCGCGGTTAGCGTTAGATAATGTTAATACATGAACATGAATATCTTTGAAAGCCAGTGCTTTGCTTAATACCGGACGAATCTAATACAGAATGTTCATATAGGTGCGTTCTAATTAACAGTCATCCTGCTTTAAGCTACCGAACCAACATAAGTTTCTTTACATAAACATTGCAGAGAGGCCTGACTGTATTGAAGGCAATTAACCCTTCTTATGCTAAAACAAATAAACCGTAATAGTTTGTAATTTGTACCTACACCCGATTCGCACCAATTTTCACAACCTGTTGACCATATTGAAAACATTTTGGATATTGACAAAAGTAGTATTGGATCCTGAGTAGTAGAAGTACAAATAAAATGCACTTTCCGTGCGAATCGAAAGTACAGGCGTATATTATAATAAGTAACATAATAATGACAACACTCTTCTCATACAGAACAAAAGTCTGCTTAACCATTTAATGCATTATTACGCTTTTCTACGCCTTTGCAAACAGAGTAGACCCAGTAGACCCCGTAGGAGCCGTCTGATCAGGGTCTGCTCTGTTTGCTTATTGTATAATATAGATATGATTCTACACCTGCCATTAGCAAAAAGTGATGTGTCTATGAGCTATTATAACAGTTAATTTAATGAACATTTATGAGATTATGCATTCAAACCTTTCTGGACCATTGACCAAATGTCCAACTGCTTGGATCCTGATGAGACGCCGAGTTACTGGGCGTCTCATCTGGGCCCAAACTGTTTGAATACTCCCGCCTGATGGCGTTTAGCTAGGGAAGGGTTAACCCTTTACTCCATGAATATTCATGAAATTATTAATGTATGTATGAATATTGATTGGCTTCATATTCATTATAGTATCAAAACAAGACATTTTATTCTGGCAGATACTGTAGAATTAGATTTATATTACGTCATAAGCTAACAAAGCAGACCCTGATCAGACGGCTACTGTAGGGTCTACTCTGTTTGCAAAGACGTAGAAAAGCGTACTTATGGAGAAAGCGTTACGGAAAAGAATGGAACGGTTGTTTTTTTCGGAACAATTAAGAACATTTGTTTGCACTAAGTCCAGGAGCTCATCAAAGCTTTCTCAAGTATTAATGGAGACGGCCTTTGTCTCGGAAAAACATACCATGGCTCATTAACTATTTACTTTATGGATATTCATGTAAGAAAAAATGGTATTATGGATAGTTGTTACATAGATGTTTATAATGACATATGAACACAGGAAAGTTTTTGTCATAGCAGAACGTGTTTAGAATCAGATCTTTATTATTTCTATATACCACTTTTTAACCCTTTACCTGATGAATTTTTATACCATAAATCATGAATATTTAAACAATAAATCATGAATATTTATACCATTAATCATGAATATTTATACAATAAATCATGAATATTTATACAATAAATCATGAATATTTATACCATTAACCATGAATATTTATGCAATAAAACATGACTGCCAGAGTATTCATTAACTGAATTTTAAATATGAACACAGGAAGTTCTGTTAATAACAGCAACTGTAGGATCAGATCTAAACAATGTCATAAGTAAACCGAACGGGCACTGATCAGATGGTTCCCACAGGAGCTGTTTAACCCGGATCTATTCTGTTTGCAAAGGTGTAAATAGGCGTCTCAGACTAGACTCCGTGAGGTCAGTGTTTACAAGTGTTTTGTGCCAAAATTGTTTCGGTAATGTGTGTCTCTCAGTCTCTCACGGTATCTGTATATCTGACTCTCTCTCTTTCTCTCTCTCTCTCTTTCCCTCTCTGCCTGTATGTCTGTCTGTCTGTCTGTCTATCCATATATCCCCGTTCATATATCGCACTCTCTCTCTCACACACACACTATGTTACTCTCTCTTCTTTTTTCTTTCTCATTATCTTGCCCTCTATATCCGCATTTCCTTCTCTCTGTGTCTCTCTCTGTCTCTCTGTATCTATCTCTCTGTCTCATTATGTCGCTCTGTCTAACTGTGTCTGTCTGTTGTCTGTCTATGCCTGCCTCGCTCTGTCTATTTCTTTCTCTGTCTATTTCTCTCTCTGTGTGTCCCTGTGTCTCTGTGTATGTCTCTATGTGTGTCTCACTGTCTCTCTGACCTTTTTGCCCCCTCACTGTCTGTCTGCTCTCTCTCTCACTCTCTCTCTCACACACACATACACACAAACACACACACAAGCACGTACACACGCACGCACAGAGTCACCCTCCCTCCCTCTCACATCCACTCTGTTTAAAAAATTACTATTTGTAAAACATGAAAAAAATAGGTAATTTGACATTATGTATCACTGGCTTGACGCTTTTAGTCTCGTGAAGATCTCCATCCTGATGACGTTTGGAGTTGAGTGACGTAACATGATGTCTGTGAATCTAATTAGGGGTGTACATATTAGTTACACCTGAGTCATGTTATCGTTGTGTAGTCCCTACTCTATTAACCCATTCTTTCATATTGACTTTTGACGACTCTATAAAAGTCACTTTGTATTACCATTGTGATAAATAGAGCATTTGGTTTCAAACTAAAAAATTCTAATGTTTTTTTTTCTCAAGTTAATGCTCATTTTCGGTAAATTTATTCAAAGAGGTTGTATCTAAAAATAGCCTATGAGGCAATGGGTTAAAGCTCAGTTATAACCTATGTAGTTTGGATCCAGATGAGTCGCTGCTAAACTCTGCCTCTCACAGGATCCAAACTCTTGCTGTCATTATGCTTTTTGAAAGAAACATAAGGAAAATAAAACATGAAAGATGAAGCAGATGACACTTTTTAAAGACGACAATGCATGATAGCAAAATGTTTAATCCATGAATATTTTTGAAATAGATCTATATTATTCTACAAGTAAATAGACGACAATACATGGCAGTAAAACGTTTAACCATTTACTCCATGAATATTCATGACAGAAACTTCAACATTAGGGGATAAAAACTTTTAAATTAAATTAATTTGGGGTGACAACTAGTTCAACCCAATAAATGTTTGTCATTATAGAATAGGTAGGACCAGAACTATATCACTCTATCAGTAAACAGAGCAGACCCTGATCAGGCGTACAGCTCCTAATCTGATCTGATTCTACTCTGTCTGCAAAACAGGTGTACATAGGTTTTCGGTGGTAACAATGACTTGACTGTAAACGATATATAACACTTTGTCTAACAGAGATGCTCTAGAACTTGTATTCAGCGGCCATCAAAAGGATGTCTAATTATAGGCCTGTAAGGCAGGTGGGAGCTTTATGCAGGTCAAATGTAATGCTGAAGGCTCATACATAATGATGATTAGATGTAAATTATCCCCCTTGACAGTTGTAAACGCGGTTGTATACCAAATGAGAAGTGATCCTTTCAGATGTAGTACTCTGTTATTTCCCTTGCATCTTAATGCGGTGTTGAGTTGATATTTAAAAAACGATCCTTTCTCCCAACCCTTTACTCTATACACATGCGTTTTCTTAACCTTTGCAAATAGGGTAGACGCAGAGCAGACGACTATTGTAGGAGATCTTGTAGGAGCCGTCTAATCAGTGTTTTAATCTGTTTGCTTATTATATGAGATAGGTACATAGCCTGTAGGAGCCGTCTGATCAGTGTCTAATCTGTTTGCTTATTATATGATATATATAGGTATGGCCTGTAGGAGCCGTCTGATCAGTGTCTAATCTGTTTACTTATTATATGAGATAGGTATAGCCTGTAGGAACTCCTGTAGGAGCCGTCTGATCAGTGTCTAATCTGTTTGCTTATAGCGAGCACAGCTCGCAAGAATGACCGAAGGCCATTCTTGCGAACGAAGTGAGCTCTATGGTAACGCGAAGGATATAATTTTGGTTCTCTAAGCTGTACATTGTTAACCTGGAATCGGTTGTACCGATTTTTTTTCGCTTCCGGTTTGATCCATTCAGCAATCGGAACACCTCGAAATAGCCGAGGTGTTCCGAGTGATTCCTATATTCCGAACTCTGACGGAATACAGCGAGTAGTTACGATTGGTCCTCAAGTCAACACAAATCGCAACAACGTTTGTCTACGAAGAAAATCGATTTTCTAAAACTTACTAAATTGTAACTTGCATTTCGTTTCGGTGTAGATTTAGATATAACTATTTGAATCGCTATTTATTTACCAGAAAATTAATGTTTTCCGTTCGGTAAACATCTCCGTCCGAGATCCAGTTAGCGGAAAAGGCCGAGTTTATGTGTGTCAAATCTGATGACGTACAACTTGTAAGTGACGTAGTTGTGGTCACATGACTTCCGTTTATCGTCTGAAGTGCATTTTGTTTACCTACAGGGCTCAGCTGTGTTACTCTTCCGGTTCCTACTGTCAATAACTTTGTATGTGAGTAATTTAGACATTGATTATTTAATTTTCTTTCATTTGAATCAGTTGTCAATACAAATGAAAACATCACATTATTTGAATTAAATCTACATCTAGATATTTATCCCGGCGTGGGGTGTTTTCGACGGTGTAAGCGGTTTTCGTAAATTTGACCTACTTAAACAAATACCGATTGCTTAAATAAATATGTGAGTGAAACATGCAAACGAATGTATATCACTGAGATTTTATAAAGAACCTGATCTACGGCAACGTAGAATTGTTTACATTTTGAACCAAAATAGCGTAAATCTTGATGAAATCTGACTTGTTCTTTCCGACTAGAGTAGTCTGTCTGTCTGCAGGTCTGTCTGTCAGTTTAAGTTTCGTAGTCTTTCTGTCCTTCTTTAAATACTGTTTAACATAAATCAGCCTGTCTGTCTGACTTCTTTAAATAGGCCTACTGCTTTACAAAAACCATTATGTCTGTCCGTCTCACACACATCTAACATCCCAGACATAGATCTACAGCCTTGAAGACATATTCTCTATTTACAATCATTCTACACAGAAAGTTAATAACATAATTGAACAACTTGAAGGCTTAGCAACATCATTTAACACAGACATCACAAGTTTAAAGGTTGGGAGCATACCACCAGCATCACTTCAGAAATAGAAAGAATTCAAAAACAAGCACAGCAAATTTCATTCAAGCCAATTCTCTGACACTGAAATACACACTAAACAAAAATCTTTAGAAGGACATAAAACAAATAAATACAAAAATATCACACATAAACACTCAGCACAATCTACCAACAATCAGATTGGATAGAGACATCCAGAAAACAAGCACACAAAAACGAGGGAGGCATGCCCAAAATTCTAAAAAATGTAGAAAATTTACTTATGAAGTTATGTTCATATATGTATGATGAAGTTCATCCTGATCACTGGCTAACTTACAAGTGGTTTTCCATTGTTTGCAAGACAGTTCAGAATGACTTAAGTTGTCCTTCCCTGCAAGATGTTGCTGCTGATGATGATGCTGCTGCTATTGATTACAATTTTAATGATGAAAATGATTCTGATTCATGGGATTTCAAACGAAAATAGCTTTTAACAACCCCTAAGATATACTGTATGCATGTGTAACACATAGTTCAAATGTTTAACCCTTTCCTCCATGCTAAATAGGAAATAGCTAAACATTATGTTGTATGTGTTAATAAATATATGTATATGCATGCACATAGTATTGTCCTTATCCTATTGACCTATCCAGTAACTTCAAAGTATATCATCACCATCATTAGCATCAATTGACATTAAGTTACTAACACAACAGCTCTATCAATATCTTCTGTTTTCTGCATGTTTCTATCTCAAGGCACCTAAATGTACCTGGTGTACATGCAAATATACCACAACTAACACACACAGCTTGTCTTGCCATTTTAACCCTTTCCTCTGCATATTTAACACATATGACACCTTTACTATATTTTTTACAATTAACATTTACTGATGATGGCGAATACAGATCTGATGGCATGATGAGAGTGATTGCTGGTGTCATGTACATATGGCCTGCATCATCTCAAGATATATCATTTACGTGTAAATGCTGGTGCCATAACTATGCATATGGCCTGCATCTCAGGATAATTATATCATTTACGTGTCAATGCTGGTGCCATACACATATGGCCTGTATCTCAGGGTATATCATTTACGTGTGAATGCGGGTGCCATATACATATGGCCTGTATCTCAGGGTCTATCTTTTACGTGTGAATGTTGGTGCCATATACATATGGCCTGTTTCTCAGGGTATATCTTTTACGTGTGAATGCTGGTGCCATATACATATGGACTGTATCTCAGGGTATATCATTTACGTGTGAATACTGGTGCCATAGACAGATGGCAGGTATCGAGAGTTTAGTTAAACACAATTGTAACTAGTCTTCAATATCTAGAAACACTTGCAGGAGAGTCCTCTTTTTAATTCTGAAAAACAATATGTTCTGTCATTTTATTTCCAATTGCACGTCAGAGTGACAGTTTTGATCCGAATAGACGTCGTGTTCGGCATCTCATTTCATTTAAATTTGTCAATTTGAGTGCTGTACTGCCTCATACAAATGTAGGTATAGTACTTTTGAGCTGCTCCATAATATACAGGTATAATAGTGTTGTGCTAAGCCGTCGGTAAGACGTCTGCCGTATATTTTAAAATGGTTTAACACATTTGTTGAATCAGGTCTATATTACTGAATAAGCAAGCAGAACTTACATTGGTTTGTTATATTTAATCGAAATTAAGTATTGTAGCAGATCAGAGTTTGGGGATATATTATGTTGAGAGTGGACTATATGATAACGCCAGACGTAACACGAAGAACGCAATGTACACACAATTTACCTCCCTTCATAATGTGTCATTTCGTAACCTTTCCTTTGCTGGGTGTACCAATGAAATGGTTATTCACTGTTTGACGACTGAAGCCTTTTTGATACCCATGCCTGCTTGACTTTACTACTTTTTCATCATGTTTCATGATACCATTGTCGAACCTGATCTTCAACGCTTGCAAAAAATTTTTAGCGCGTTTTCCACATTCTATTATTGCAAGGATTTTAATCCGTATGCCGTTAATTACCACCTGATTCGTGTTTGCCAACAATAATGAACATATTCAGATGCCATATAACGCCGAGTAACTCGGCGTCTCATCATGGTCCAAGCTGTAAGACAATCTGTTAAAATTATTTCAAAATTTTGATGGAAATAAAAATAGGCTTGGTTAATACGTTTTCCGTTCGTTCATGACATTGCATGTATATAAGTGTGATTGCTTTTCATGCTGCTCTAATAAAACATTCCTTTGTTGTGTGGTAGTTATAAAACATTCCTTTGTTGTGTGGTAGTTATAAAACATTCCTTTGCTGTGTGGTAATTATATAAAGCATTCCTTTGTTGTGTGGTAGTTATATAAAACATTCCTTTGCTGTGTGGTAATTATAAAACATTCCTTTGCTGTGTGGTAGTTATATAAAGCGGTTGGTGAATATTCATGTAGTCTTTATTTTTTGTATTAAAATTCACATGGTAAAGGACTAAGCGTAATTGATTGCGTCAGACAGACTTGTCAGCTATTATTAAACTCAATGTTATTCTATGTGTCATATGGGTACAGACTGGTGCACATCACAGATTCTATTGTAGATAATAAGGTCAAATAATAACGCTTTACCCTATAAGTGTACATGCAAGAAATAATGACACCATTAATCTTAATTAGACTATTGTAATGGCATATGAATGTACAAATGTGATTATAGCAGAATGTTTAGAATAACGATAAGCAAAGAAGAGTAGATTCTGATCAGATGAATCATACCGTAGTTTGATTAACACACGTTGAAGTATTAAACGGACATGTAGCGATTTTGTAACGGGTGTCAAAATGCAAGATACAGTATAAACAAGATAAATTGTACAATATATACAATATATACAAGATATACAAGATATACAATAAATATAATAACCATGAAGAATAGTTTATGCGATTAGCACGGGAAAGCATCATTACACTGCACACGAGTACCACAAGAGGGGATTACTTCCCCTGTGCAATCACAAACCCATCAAAATGTGCTGGTAAAACACCAAGCAATGGCACATGCAATAACAATAATGAACATGTTATAAGCAAATCTATTTATTAGCTCTTAAACCGATAAACGTGTAGTCCTAGGTGAGACATCTAGTGGTTGTCTCATCAGCGTCTGCACTGGTTTCTGTACAAATGTACTTCTTACCATATTTGCTGCGTTGACTATTGCAAACACATTTCTTATATTGTCATTTTTAAACAAGTTCATCTTATAATTAAATGTTCATATCAGGAGGAGTTTGCAGCGGGTTAAGAATTAGAAATCTGTAGGTGGTTACTATGTACTGGTGAGAAATCACAGGAAGACACGATAGTACATTTAAAAAGGCAAACAGCCAATGACAGAAATGAAGCACATTTTCCAAGCAGAACTGAACTGATAACAATAAAAATGCATGAACACTTGCATGCTGGTCCTGTGAATCAAGCTTTTATAGTTTTTAATTCCATACACATCTGATGTTATCAGGTAGACTGCTGCACACCTGTGCAGCCTCAAACCGAAATGAGTACATCACATACAATGGGATATATACATTTGGTACTTTTACTGCTTTATAAGCGAGACTTTATCCAGATCCTGTACATTAGGTAGAAACACTCTGTTTAAAACATCGAAGGTGTGAGCTGCTATACATTTCATACATTTCATGTATATACAATTTATACCATATAGACATATTAACTCCTAGTTCAGCTCAATTTGCTGATTTTGTGCAATTTCGACTAGTTCAAATTCGTCCAAGATTTAAGAAAGGACTGAGCAAGGGTCAAACAATTTGGATCCTAATCAAAAATTACTAGTTACTCGGCGTCTAACCTGGATCCAAACTGTTCTCAAATGTGAGACATGTCGCGGTTAGCGTTAGATAATGTTAATACATGCACACGGATATGAAAGCCAGTGGTTTGCTTAATACCGGACGAATCTAATACAGAATGTTCATATAGGTGCGTTCTAATTAACAGTCATCCTGCTTTAAGCTACCGAACCAACATAAGTTTCTTTACATGAACATTGCAGAGAGGCCAGACTGTATTGAAGGCAATTAACCCTTCTTATGCTGAAACAAATAAACCGTAATAGTTTGCAATTTGTACTTACACCCGATTCGCACCAATTTTCACAACCTGTTGACCATATTGAAAACATTTTGGATATTGACGAAAGTAGTATTGGATCCTGAGTAGTAGAAGTACTAATAAAGTTCACTTTCCGTACGAATAGAAAGTACAGGCGAATATTATAATAAGTAACATAATAATGACTGCACTCTTCTCATACAGAACAATATTCTGATTAACCATTTAATCAATTATTACGCTTTTCTACGCCTTTGCAAACAGAGTAGACCCAGTAGACCCCGTAGGAGCCGTCTGATCAAGATCTACTCTGTTTGCTTATTGTATAATATAGATATGATTCTACATCTGCCATTGGCAAAAAGTGTTGTGTCTATGAGCTATTATAACATGGCGCTTAGCTAGGGAAGGGTTAACCCTTTACTCCATGAATATTCATGAAATAATTAATGTATGTATGAATATTGATTGGCTTCATATTCATTATAGTATCACAACAAGACATTTTATTCTGGCAGATACTGTAGAATTAGAATTATATTACTTCATAAGCTAACAGAGCAGACCCTGATCAGACGGCTACTGTATGGGCCATCTGATCTTGGTCTACTCTGTTTGCAAAGACGTAGAAAAGCGTACTTATGGAGAAAGAGTTACGGAAAAGAATGGAACGGTTGTTTTTTTCGGAACAATTAAGAACATTTGTTTGCTCTCAGTCCAGGAGCTCATCAAAGCTTTCTCAAGTATTAATGGAGACGGCCTTTGTCTCGGAAAAACATACCATGGCTTATTAACTATTTACTTTATGGATATTCATGTAAGAAAAAATGGTTTTATGGATATTTGTTACATAGATGTTTATACTGACATATGAACACATGAAAGTTTTTGTCATAGCAGAACGTGTTTAGAATCAGATCTTTATTATTCATATATACAACTTTTTAACCCTTTACCTGATGAATATTTATTCCATTAATCATGAATATTTATACAATAAATCATGAATATTTAAACAATCAATTATGAATATTTATGCAATAAAACATGACTGCATGAGTATTCATTAACTGAGTTTGAAATATGAACACAGAAAGTTTTGTTAATAACAGCAACTGTAGGATCAGATCTAAACAATGTTATAAGTAAACCGAACGGGCACTGATCAGATGGTTCCCACAGGAGCTGTATAACCCGGATCTATTCTGTTTGCAAAGGTGTAGATAGGTGTCCCAGTCTAGACTCCGTGAGGTCAGTGTTTACAAGTGATTTGTGCCAAAACTTGTTTCGGTAATGTGTGTCTCTCAGTCTCTCACGGTATCTGTATATCTGACTCTCTCTCTCTCTCTCTCTCTCTCTCTCTCTCTTTCCTTCTCTGCCTGTATGTCTGTCTGTCTGTCTGTCTATCCATATATCTCCGTTCATATATCGCGCTCTCTCTCTCTCACACACACTATGTTCCTCTCTCTCCTTTTTTCTTTCTCATTATCTTGACCTGTATATCCGCATTTCCTTCTCTCTCTGTCTCTCTCTCTCTGTCTCTTTGTATCTGTCTCTCTGTCTCATTATGTCGCTCTGTCTAATTGTGTCTGTCTATTGTCTGTCTATGCCTGTCTCGCTCTGTCTATTTCGTTCTCTGTATATTTATCTCTCTCTGTGTCTCTGTGTATGTCTCTATGTGTGTCTCACTGTCTCTCTGTCCTCCTTGCCCTCTCACTGTCTGTCTGCTCTCTCTCTCTCTCTCTCTCTCTCTCTCTCTCACACACACACATGAAACAATTAGGTAATTTGACATTATGTATCACTGACTTGACGCTTTTTGTCTCGTGAAGATCTCCATCCTGATGACGTTTGGAGTTGAGTGACGTAACATGATGTATGTGAATCTAATTAGGGGTGTACATATTAATTACACCTGAGTCATGTTATCGTTGTGTAGTCCCTACTCTCTTAACCCATTCCCTCATATTGACGACTTTTGACGATTCTATAAAAGTCACTTTGTATTACCATTGTGATAAATAGAACATTTGGTTTCAAACTACAAATTTCTAATGTTTTCCTTTTCTCAAGTTAATGCTCATTTTCGGTAAATTTATTCAAAGAGGCTGTATCTAAAAATAGCCTATGAGGTAATGGGTTAAAGCTCAGTTATAACCTATGTAGTTTGGATCCAGATGAGTCGCTGCTAAACTCCGCCTCTCACAGGATCCAAACTCTTGCTGTCATTATGCTTTTTGAAAGAAACATAAGGAAAATAAAACATGAAAGATGAAGCAGATGACACTTTTTAAAGACGACAATGCATGATAGCAAAAGGTTTAATCCATGAATATTCATGAGTTAGATCTATATTATTCTACAAGTAAATAGACGACAATACATGGCAGTAAAACGTTTAAACCTTTACTCCATGAATATTCATGACAGAAACATTAACATTAGGGGTTAAAAACTTTTAAATTAGATTAGTTTAGGGTGACAAATAGTTCAACCCAAGAAGTGTTTGTCATGGCAGAAAAGGTAGGGCCAGAACTATATCACTATATCAGTAAACAGAGCGGACCCTGATCAGACAGTCCCTAAAAGAGTTGTTTGATCTTACTCTAGTCTGTCTGCTTCTAAAGGATTTGTCTGATCTGATTCTACTCTGTCTGCAAATGCGTTAAATGGTGTACATAGGTGTTTGGTGGTAACAATGACTTGGCTGCAAACGATATAACACTTTGTCTAATAGAGATACACTAGAGCTTGTATTCAGCGGTCACCAAAACGATGTCTAATTATAAGCCAGTAAGGCATGTGGGATCTTTATGCATGTCAAAGGTAATGCAGAATGCTCCTACAGAATGCTGTTCAGATGTAAGTTACCCCCCTTGGCGGAGTAAAACGCGGTTGTATACTAAATGAGAAGTGATCTTTTCAGATTTTCCTTGCATCTTAATGCGATGTTGGAGTTAATTGAGTTGATATTTAAAAAAAACTCCTTTCTCTAAACCCTTTACTCCATAAATGCACTTTTTCTAAATCTTTCCACGCTGAATAAGGTAGACGCAGATCAGACGGCTCTTGTAGGAGCTCCTGTATGAGTCGTCTGATCAGTGTCTAATTTATTTGCTTATTATATGATATAGGTATAGCCTAGGTGTATGAGCCGTCTGATCAGAGTCTAATATGTTTGCTTGTTATATGATATAGGTATAGCCTGTAGGAGCCGTCTGATCAGTGTCTAATATGTTTGCTTGTTATATGATATAGGTATAGCCTAGGTGTAGGAGCCGTCTGATCACAGTCTAATATGTTTGCTTGCTATATGATATAGGTATAGCCTGTAGGAGCCGTCTGATCAGTATCTAATCTACTTATTATATGATATAGGTATAGCCATGGCCAAAACTATCTATACCCATTATGTCTTTGTAACAACTAATCTATTCATTATATATTATATCATTATGTGTTATACGACTATGCATGGAGTAAAGGTTTAATAACCTTTAACAATATTTTTAGTTAATTAATGTTGAAAACTGTATTAACAAGTATTATATGTAACCTTTAATCTGCTGAGTTAACTTTTGTTGATAGACATTCACATTGACTTCGTTGGCCAAAGCTGATTCATCTTGTATTGATAGACATACACATTGACGTCATTTGCCAAAGCTGATTCATCTTGTATTTCTTTTCAACAACACGGTATCAAACAGTTTGGCTCCTTATGAGACACTGAGTTACTCGGCCTGTTATCTGGATCCAAACTGTTCGCATATATAATCACTCAACCGACAACACTAAACTTAATTTGAGTCAAAGTTGCCATTGGGATGCAAAGAGGTCCACGATTAAACTACTGTCAGTTTCACTCAGTTCTGTTGTTTTAGTAGATATGGCTTTTTGAAAGTATTCAAGGGAGACTTCTGAACAATATTGGTCGATACCTGGAAGAAAGTAGAAGATCATCCACAAAAAGTGCCGGAATAGGAATACTACACTAACAGCACTGTTACTTCTTAATAGTAATTTTCCTCTGCACACATTGTCATCCGTTTCAAGTGTCAGAATATTGATATCACTAAAGGCAAAATCTTATTCGAAAAAGAATGACCCCGACTTGAGGTTGAATAAATGCGAGGCTGCCAACTCCCCATCCTCTATAACCCCACTTTTTCGTGACTTCCTTACATTAAAACAGTACCAAAATATGACTAACCAATAGAAAAAACCCATAAAAATACATGATTATATTATTAATATATCATAATAATAGAGATCTAATAATAATTGTAACTATCTATCTATCTATCTATAATGCCGGACTCCATTTGTCGTGTATTATCGGCATGGGGGTTTGTGCGTCGTGCATATTAAAAGCAAATAAAAGTTGTGAAAGGAAGACTTCAAAAGAAGGATAGAGAGGAGAAATAAAGTGAAACAGGTGTTAAAATAGGTGAAAACAAAAAAGCTGAAAACACTGATCCCAGGCCTCAGGGACGGTTTGAGATGAGGGAGGGGGTTAAGATGTTACGGAACCCCTCTAGATCATTCATTATTATTATCATTATCATTATTATAGGCTGTTCCACATCACCACCGTGTAAGGGTAAAAATAATATTTGAAGTAGTTGGCTGTGTTGTGTACCTGTCGGAAAGATAAAGGGTGCTTGTGGCGGGTCATTCTCGTAGACCTTTCTAGATAAGACGGCAAGGGCATGGCTACCAACCCATACACAATTTTATAAAATATAAGGAGCCGTCCTAGGTCACGTCTGTCTTGCAGAGTCTGCCAACCCAGGCCCTCCCGGAGTGCTGTTACACTGTTAAAATAATAATAGTAAAAATAATCTATTATTATTATAATCATAATCAAAATCATCATCATTATTATTATTACTATTATTATTACTGTAGATCTAATTATTGTTTTTTACTCTATTATAAATATTATGCTACATTACTAGATCTTTTATTGGTGTACGTTTATTCTACTATTATTATAATTGTTTTTCATTCTATTATTATTAGGTCTGTTTTATTCTTCTTCTTATTCTTCTTATTATTATTATTATTATTTCATTATTATTATCATTATCATTATTATCATTATTATTATAAGTATGATTAATAATAATAATAATAATAATAATAATAATAAAATAATAATAATAATAATAATAATAATAATAATAATAATAATAATAATAAAATAATAATAATAATAATAATAATAATAATAATATAATAATAAAAATAATAATAATAATAATAATAATAATAATAATAATAATAATAATAATAAAATACTACTACTACTACTACTACTACTACTACTACTACTACTACTACTACTACTACTAATAATAATAATAATAATAATAATAATAATAATAATAATAATAATAATAATAATAATAATATTATTATTATTTTTATTATTATTATTATTATTATTATTATTATTATTATTATTCTATTATTAATATTATTATTATTATTTTATTATATTAGATCTATATTATATCATTATTATTATTTTTATCATTATTATATTTCTTTTTGTCTTTATTAATATTCACTTTAAAGAGGAAGTCCCTACAATGATCGCATATTTTCAATAATATCATTAAACTTGGTATTTGTTATGATCTATCATTATTATGAAGATTCCCAATTTGAACTTATATCGAAAAATGCCCCTGTGATACAAATAAACCGATTTCATCAATACTGATTTTTTTGTTCTACAACACAATATTATCGGACTTTTCCGTTAAATTCTTCCGCGTTTTGCCGATGATCACCCGATCCCTCCATTGTTTACGTAATAGTTTTCCCGGAAGTGGTCGGAGAATCGCGAATAGGGCGAACAGTTACGAAACTAAAACCCAACCCAAATAAAACTGGAATATCGGGTAGTAAAACCGGGATCGGCGATATCAAACACATGTATGTTTAATCATTATAAACGGTAATTGGATGGGGCTTTTTGCGATAAACTACTTTTCAGCATATAAATAAGTGAGTTTTGTATATTTTAAGTGTTTATGAAACGCGTCAAATGTAGGGAAATCCCCTTTGAACCAACCAAATACATTTCTACAATGGCCGTTCTAATATCTATGTCAAAAATCATAATTTCCATACGAAAGGTTGAAATGTCCGCAAAAATGGCCGCAGTCCCATATATTAAAAGTGATGTCATATCCTTCCTTCCCAACTCCCGTCTGCTTCATTTTAGTTTTTGGCATTAGACCAACAACATCGCGTTTAAACAAATTGTTAGCATCAACTATTAAAATGTCTGATTTATCAGAAAGTTTCCGTAAAACTTTACACATGGGTTCAGAAGAAGACTTTGAACATATCTGTGATCCGTGTGTAACAGACGGAAAGAGAATGGAGGCAATAATTTACTGTGTGGATTGTGGACGATATTTGTGTCACGAGTGCAAAAATTACCATGAAAAGTTTCCAGCTTTAAAAACACACGTGCTACAAGATATTACGACAATGTCCACGTCACAAAAAGGTCAAAAACAACTCTCAGGGGCTTCTGGGGCTTCTGGGGCTGCGGACCCACTGACAGACAGATGCAAGAAGCACGATGAGCCCATTAAATTCTTCTGTAATTCTCATAAACAACTTGGGTGCAGTGTCTGTGTTTCTCTACACCACAGAACCTGCGGAGACAACGTGTCCTACATACCGGAGATTTCCAGCTCATCCGCAAGCCGCGAAGAATTTAAAAACATACGCGGAGATGCAAGAAAGCTCATCGCTGGATTAGAGTTCAATAAAAGTCGTTCGGAATGGTGTCAGCGAGAAACTAATGATAGTTTCGATCAGGCGGTGGCGAATGTAAATGTGTTAAGGCAAGACATCAACAGACTTCTCGATAAATTGGAAACAAATTTGCTCGATGATACATCAAGACGGAGAAAAGAACATTTAGATTCCCTAACTCGTCAAACCCTAATACTTGATGACCTGGTTAAGGACGTTAAGAAAATGAACTCCGACTTGGACAGAATGGAAGAGCTGAACCAATTTAACCAACTCTTCATCGCCGTGAAATACGCCAAAGAAAAAATTTCATTGGTGGAGAAAGAGGTCGCTCGCATCAGTAAAACAATCAAACCTCAACGAGTTGTCTTCAACCGTAATGACCAGCTTGATGATCTTACATCGTTACCTCATCTCGGGACTCTGTCACTGGTTGGCCAACCAGCAACTGTCAAGTTCGTCCATGACATCAACGTCAAAACATCAACAGACACAAATGACTGTTTCATTACTGACGTTGTTATACTGAAAGATAAACGGGTAGCAATGGTGGATCTGCGCAACCAGTGTGTCAAGATTATAGACATCGCAGGTAAAAAACAAACCGAGAAACTCTCATTATCATCAGAACCTAAACGCATTACAATGATCGGAGATGATCAGCTGGCAGTAACGTGTAAAGATGACAAGCGTATCCAGTTGCTGTCTCTGTCACCGACATTGTTAGCGGGTCAAACTATAACTGGACCAGGTGGTTATAACGGCCTGACGTATAATGGAGGAAAACTCTTCCTCGCCTGTTATGATTCTAGTTCAGTTCATATTTGTGACATGTCGGGTAACTTATTACAACAAATTGACTCGGACAACACAGGAAACAAATTATTTGTAAATTCTCCTTCAAATATAATAATAAGTGGAGACCAAAGTGTCATGTATGTGAGTGATTGGGAAGGCAACAAAATGGTGTGTTTAAATAGAGATGGTGTTGTTATGGCGACATATTTACATGACAGGTTACAATGTCCACAGGGAATAGCTGTGGATGACAATGGATGTGTGTTTTTGTGTAGTAAAGATAATCATTGTGTACATCAGCTGTCGCCCAGTGGGCAGTTGATGAAGATTGTGCTGGAGCAAAAGGACGGTCTCCATTGCCCTTGTGGCATAACATACGACACTGGGAGACTTTACGTCAGCAATGCCAGTAAAACACCTATATACAGGAACAATATAAAAGTTTACCAAGTAGATTAAAATCTGGAGAGAAATAACATGGAGGTAAGTAAACACTTTGTATGTATTATTAATGACCTGTAGCAAAATAATCACAACTTGATTAGCAAATTTACAAACAGTTTGGATCCAAATCAGAAGACATTTATCTATGTATCAGAATCCAAACTGTTTGACTGCATGTATCTTATCAAAGTTTTATCAATGTAGAATCCATTTCACAATGTTGTGTGACATGTTTAAAGCAGACGTCATTACATGGACATGCATTAACACTTGCTTAATGAATATTTATGTAAGATTTAATGACATAATGAATATTATGATCATAAATAATAATAAAAACAATAATAATAATGAAAATTAATAATCATGAATGTCTAATCTTTTAGTAGTTTAATAATTGTTATAATGCCACATGGACACAGGAAGTTTTGGCCATGACTGAAACTGTAGAATCACATCTATATTATTATATACCATTAAGCAGGATCACAGATCTATAATCTATATATTATATATCGTTCAAAGCAGAATCACAGATCTATATATTATATGTCATCAAGCAAACAGTTCAGATGGCTCTTTTTGTCATTTTTTTTATCAAATGTAGAATACAAATTATATGTTTTTGCAACTATTTTGTAGCAGATGTCATTTCATGTGCATGTACTCACCCTTACTACATATGAGTATTCATGTAAGAAATAATGACATATATATTATGTTAATCATGAATAATAATTTAATAGTAAATACTATTATAATACTCTTTTAAAATTCACATTTTATAATAAATATTAATAATGATAATGATGGTGGTCAATAATAATTATGATAATAATTAATAATAGATCTAATAATTGCACATGACTAAGAATTTCTTTGTCATGACAGAAGCTGTATATATAATCACATATTAGATCTATGCTATAAAATAATTATAAGCAAACAGAAGAGACCAAGATCAGACGGCTCCTACAGGATCTGTATTATCTCGGTTTACTCTGTTAGCAAAGGCATAGAACCATAATAATCTATGTAGGGAGTAAACAATTAACATATACATGTATATTATATTATACCGGTACACAATATTAGCCTGAGTAATGGGTACCGCCGGTAGTCGGTACTACCGGTATTTCTCAAAGGTGTTTACTCTGTTAGAAAAGGCATAGCACGATAATGATTTTTTATGGACTAAAGAGTTAACATATAATAATACCGGTAAACATTTTAGACTGAATAATCCGGGGTACATGTACCGATATATTCACAATGTTTGTCGTGTTTTTGTGACAAGCATAAATATTAAGGATATTTGTCTTTTTGAGCATGTGATGCTAACATTTAAAATATTGTGGTAGTCAAACAATGTATCTCAAACCAGTTTCAATGCATCTCAGACAAAAACAATGTATAGATGCATTATTTTACACGAATATTCATGGAGTAAAGCGTTAATCAATATTACTATTTCCCTGTCTTTTCAATGACTTGTGACAACCCCGCGTAAGGTTTGTAATTCAAGAGCAAATGATGCTTAAAACAATTATTGTTCAATGAAGTCTATTTTTAGCCCCCCCCCCACAAAAAAATGAAAATAAAAAAAACCCATCAAATTGCTTCACTTTAGGCATAAAGAAATTAGTCGATTAGATTCAGATTAACAAAAAATTTCAACTATGCTTGAGATAATGTATTTGACTACTGTAGCTTGAGATAAATTGTTTAACAGTTTCCTGTTGTTATATGTTTATTCCAAATTTCAATACCTACTGAATATTCATGGACAAAATAGTTATAATACATGTAGAATATGAAAGATGGGACATTTTATCCATTTTAGAAAATAAAGAAACCGATCTTGAAAATGCCATTAGCTAACAGAGTAGACCCTGATCAGACGGCTCCTGTAGGAGCCGTCTGATCTGGGTCTACTCTGCAAATGCCACATTATGCGTGAAAATGCGTTTCTAATTTTATATATGAGGAAATGGGTTAACTAGTTTGAGATACATTTTAAACTAGTTTGAGATACATTGTCTTTGTCCGAGATGCATTGAAACTGGTTTGAGATGCATTGTTTGACTAGTTTGAGATAAATGGCATCATGAATATTATTTCCTTAACTTGACAGAAATCTCAAAGAAAACAGAGGAGACCTTGATCAGACAGTTCCTACAGAGGATCTAGGTAATATATGTAAAGCTTCTATAGGTACTTTCTGTGCATTTCTTTTGTGCTGAACTAACCCTTTCCCTCTTCTATGTTTATTCCAAATTACAATAATACTGAATATTCATTGGCAAAATAGTTATAATGAAGAATGGACAGGAAGGTGGAGCATTGTATACATTTTAGAAAGTAAAGAAACACATCTGATATTTTAAATGCATTAGCAAACAGAGCACATCCTATAGGAGCTGTCTGATCTGGGTCTACTCTGTTTGCAAATGCGTGAAAACTTGTTTATATGAGGGAAAGAATGAAGCAACCACCTGCGTTTTACGACTGCTTTGTTCGAAAAATGAAGGGCTGCTTAGGACAGTATCTACTGTGCTTTAGATTGATATACATGTACTTGATTGCGTTTAACTCGTTCCCTCCTGAATATTCATTTTATAAATTATGACATCTAGTGATTTTTTTTACCTGCGAGTCCCGAGTCCTGTACTCGCAAAAATCTTTTGGGATGTATAGTTCAAATTATCCGAATCCCAATAATATATTAAACTTTCTAACAAAATTTAATTTTGAAGTTTTATTAATTATATACATTTTATATCTTAATTATATAATCAATATCCAGTTTTTCATCAGCCATTAGTATGAAAAAGTCAGTTTTACAAATACGTTTGACTGGGTGCTTTAATAATGTATTTTCATAGAATATTTGTTTCCCAGGACTCGTGCAAGAAAATTTGTAAAACAATCACTGGACATCATAAATATTTATTGGCTGAAGTTTTATAATGACATAATATTATGGGCACATGATTTGTTTTAATTAATCTTGATCTTTACCATCTCCCTCCTACAAATTCATTTGCACATGTTTCAAACAGAGAAGACTCAGATCATATGGCTCCTGAATGAGCAGTCAGATCAGGAACCTAAATCTGTTTGATGATAAAATCATGAAATACTATAGTTTATAACAATACCAAAAGTCCTGTATACATATATGCCATTATAAAAAGATAATACATATTCATGATCTCATTATTTCTAACATGAATATCAGCAACAAGTCCTAAATAGTCCTGTCAGCGGACCTTTAGCTTCTAGTTCTTAATTAGTACAGAACTAGTCAACCTTTTACTCCATGAGTACATGTTATTATGATGTTGCAAAACAGAGTAGACCCAGCTCTAAGAGCTATTGTAGTACTTAGCTGTCTGCTCTGTTTGCTTGTACATCTAATAATAAGACTGCAATTTTCTCTTTTCGCATTTCTACTTTTGCTTCGAAGGATCACCCATTTTCAGAATATATTTATCTAAGTATATCCATGTTAATACACATTCGTTTGTGATTATGTCAATTAAATGAATAATTTCAGGTCCACAGAAGACACATTTCCACGGCAACAAGACATTTACCATTCTTCCTCTAACCGTTACCTTGCTGAAACCAAAACATGGATTACAAAGGAGGGATCAATACAATACAGTGTGTTGACAGTCAGTATATATGTACAATGAAGTATACAAGATATTAACCATTCTTCCCCTAACCGTGACCTGACATAAGCTAAAGCAGGGGTCACAAAGGAGGGATCAATTCAATAAAGTGTGTTTACAGTTGACAGTCAGCAGACGACGAAGTATAGACAACATCTTCCTTCTTCCTCTAACTGAGACCTGACATGCATTTGCAATGAGCTAGGATCCAGATAATGATAACTCAGAACCGCATCAGAATTCAAACTGCTTGATATCTGGTCAATGGTTTTCAAAAGCGCTATAATCTCCAGCAGTCATATTCTGTTTTGCTGGCTTATATGACAAACAGTTCTTTTGATCAAAATGCTTTATGTATACCAATGTGAGTTTTAACTCTTTACTCCATAAATACGCCTTTCTACGTCTTTGCAATCAGAGTAGACCCAGATCAGACAGCTCCTATAGGCACCGTCTGATCAGGGTCTACTGTGTTTGCTTATGATATACCATAGATATGATTTTACAGTTTATTCCATGGCCAAACATTCCTGTGCCCATCAACTATTATAACAAATTATTAATATTTATAATTTATCATTATTTCATACATGAATAGTCATGGAGGAAAGGGTTAAATTGCATATCAAACTATATGTCAAATGCTATTTGTATAGGATGTTTTTTTCTGTAACATATTATTAAGGTAACGGTGGACGCCAGTACTTGCTATCACATGACAATACCTGTGTGTCCTGTATCCCAAGGGTTAACTACTCATAATCTTTGTCCTGGTATTATAGTCTTGTCCAATGTTTAGAATGTCATACTGGGTCATATGCAGAGATATTTAGTTAACCCTTAGGATGCTGAATTTCTTAAGTGGAATGGTCCATCTGTGATTAATAATTGAGTCTATTCTGTGTTGACTGGAAATGTATTTTAACTTACATGTATATGAATGGCAAATAACACAGAAATTAATCAGAAGGCATATATCTGCATAGGTGTCTTCTGATCTTGGTCTACGGTATTTGCAAATACCACTTAACAACAAGAAACAATTTTTCAAAACATACCAAATTAACTGTGACAAGTATTTTGTATGTTAGTCTGATTTTTGGTCTACACTGTTGGTCTCTGTATTGCAAACGGCATTGACTCAGACCGGGGATTATGTTAATTTGATCATATTCGTAGCAAATAACACAGTGTTAACCCGTTACTTAATGTAAACGCTTTGTCACGCTTTCACAAACAGGAGAGATCCAGTTTAGAAGACTCATGTAGGAGTTATCTGATCTTGATCTGTTCTGTTTGCTTGTGATAGAATATTGAACTGATTCTACTGTTTCTTGTCTGATTAGAAATGTCCCGTGTTCATATTCCATTGGAGAAATGTTCTGATTAATATTAATTATGTCTTTACCTTTTCAATATTCATGCAGGGTTACAGATAAGGTTTTGATGTAATTGGGTATTTATTCCTTATTGTTTTACAGAATTGGGTATTTGCAATGACTAATGGGTATTGGCAATTTTCGTAATTAGGTAGAATTCATATTCCCATTAGGTATTCTATTTGTTTTTTAGCATTTTGCTGTATATTTATCTGCTTTGTGTTACTCATTTTTTGAAAAACAATTGCTTTTTCCTCAATTTTATTTCGGTAAATACCCCAATACTCCCCTTATCTGTAACCCTGTTCATGTAAAAAATAATGACATCATGAATAATAAATAGATCATTTTTACTCAGTCAGAAATTGTATACTCAGATCTATATTATACCATTTGCAAAAAGAGCAGATCCTGATCAGAAACTCCTTTAGGAGCCGTCTGATCTTAGTCTACTCTGTCAAATGAGTGAAAATGTGTTTATATGAAGGAAAGGGTTAAGGGATTATAAACAGCATTGACCCTGACAACTGACTGTATATAAGTCTGATCTGGGTCTACACTGTTTACAAATACCATTGTACAAACGGTACAGGTATCGAAAACAACATTGACCGAACCATTGACTGTATATTTGTCTGATCATGTTCTAACAAACTATCAAAGGTAAAAAGAATATATTAGATCATTATAAAACTTCCGTTAATAAATATACATGATGCCATTTTTTCTAACATGAATGCATTGATTTTCAACAGGGAAAACGTTAAAATGTACAAAATGATTATGAGTTACTCATTTCTGTAACTTTGCAGCTAATTTATTATGAATCCTGAATTTTGTGGATTTCTTTCATTGCTTGACAAAACCAAGGTCAAAGTATATAAGTATATTTCCAGATGAGGCAAAATGCTTCTGGCTCGTCTGTATTTTTTAAAAAAAAACCCAACTAGAAGTATTAAAAATTGTTGTTGTCGTCATTGTTGTCCTTGGCGGTTACAATCAAACAGACAAGCGTTGGCACCCCATGTGGTGCTCTTGTATATTTTGCAATGACCATCATAGTCACAATACTGTTTGAGTTTTAAATCACACTGATGCATATTTTACAGAAATGTTTGTTTGAATAATCCATGTATTGTTTCGTTTTGTCAGTAGATATACTGCTGCCAGAAGGTACTTGTCAGTTTTATCTATTTGCATGCTAGGTATTTTAATGTTGTCGTGTGCTGACCATTTGTCATCTGCTACTCAATTGTTACCCACATTTACAAAACTATTAATTTTCTTTCTGATTTTTGTTTGCAGTTTGTATCCCAGATCAGGCCATAGCTATTATTGGACTTGATCTGGATCCAGACTGTTTGTGTAGGTCATAAATGACAGAATGCTAGCATGCAAAAAATTAAAACGAACATATATTGTGTTTGACACTTTGCTTGATAGTGATGCATTCTGAAGCGAAGTAGACTATATATTAGTGTCTGTTTTTGTTGCTTTTATGTTTATACTAACTTTCTCCTTTTAGTCATGGCAACAGATAATCCTACTTTGTATTTTAGCCCCATCCATGTATAATTCTAACCCCTTCCATGTAATTTTAACCACTTAAATGCTGCGCATTCGGTGGGGAATGGTCTGTAGAGTCTGAAAAAGTAAAATGACCAACAGTGCAGACCCTGGTCAGAGGGCTCCTCTAGCAACCATCATATCTGATATATACATGTATACTGTTGCAAATCCGAGTGCATGAGTGGCTCATAATGAGCGGATTTGTTTATGAATATTCATAATGAGAGGCGTCATGTATAGATATGCATTAAAGACAGTCGTGTATGATTGCAAAGGATTTGCAAAGCGTTTATATCAGGGAAAGACAATAAATAAACTCCATTTAAATGGTCCTAATGATGTCCTCTATTAACTCTCTAGACGCTATGAAATTTTTCGTCTGGCACAATTGTCATCTGCTTCAGTTCTTAAAATAAAACTTGTCATTTCTTTGCTAATATTTGGTCTTAGATCAGTTTGGATCCAGATGAGATGCGGCATTATGCTGCTTTTCATCTGGATCCAAACTGTTTGCATTGGTTATTACGTTGCAAAGAGTTGAGTTCTGGTAAATCTGCATTTAGAAGTAGATAAGAAAAGTTCAAAATAGAATTTAACAATTTTTGTCTGCTCGGTGTGCTTATTAAATTAAATAGAGCTGACTCTACATGTTCTTCCAGTACTAAATGGTTTCATAAAGTGACTTTTACAGAGGTGTAGAAAACCGTATGTATGGAGGAATTGGTTAAATAAAGCTGACTCTACAAATATATAAAGTGACTTTTACATATGTGTACTGTGTAGAAAGCCGTATGTATGGAGGGATGCGTTAAATAAAGCTGACTCTACAAATTCTTCCAGTACTAAATGGTTTCATAAAGTGACTTTTACAGAGGTGTAGAAAGCCGTATGTATGGAGGAATGCGTTTAAATAAAGCTGACTCTACAAATTCTTCCAGTACTAATGGTGTGTGACCACATACTCAATACATATGGGCCTCTATAAGACCAGATGCTTGATTTATGCTGAATGAAAGTAATGCTGACAGCACCTAGGGAAGTTGTGTGCACAGATTTTGTCGTGTATTAAGCTACTAATGCAAATTACAGTAATGCATAATACAAATAGTTCAAAGGTGTTTTACAGATTGAAACAATTATTTTGCTAACTCTTCAGCCTGTCTATGTTTTTAGTGAAATACAGGGATGTGAAGATTTTCGATAGATGCACATAATTGGTTTCTTGGCCTGTTGTCTCAAGATAACTATGCAGAGCCACCATGGTCACTGAAAAATGTCTTAACCCTTTACTACATAAATACGACTTTCTACACCTTTGCAAAAATAGTAGACCCAGATCAGACGGCTCCAGCTCAGGGTCTACATTCTTTGCTGATCATTCCATATGTCATATACCATTATAAAAATAATCTAATTAATATCCATGATGTCATAATTTCTTACATAAATATTCATGGAGTAAATGGTTAGCATGCTTTGGTTGGCAATTTTTATGAGTAGATCCCATGATTTCCATGAACATTGTAAATATAGGAATATACTTGTATATAAGTGGTAAATTGAGATTGATTTGATATAAATGATAAATTTTGGAATAGACTTGTATATAAATGGTAAATGGAGGAATAGACTTGTATATAAATGGTAATTCTAACACACCTCGCGCACATATCTACATAAACAAAGAAGGGACGTATCTATGTTTAAATTCTCCATAAAACACCGCACGCGCTGTAACGGCTTAACTTGACGTAATATGGCTTCGAAAATTCATGCGACAAGAAACGTAGTGCCGTTGTGGCGGTGCAAATTATAGTTAAATTGAAGTGTTAGAATCGAAATAATAAATTTATACCAATGTTTTATCGTGCAATCGAACACGGGTAGTCGTTGATATGCTTATAATTAAATCACTCGTGTTCGATTGCACGATAAAACACTGGTATGAATTTATCATTTCCTAAATTGAGGAATAGACTTGTATATAAGTAGTAAATACAGGAATAGACTTGTTTATCAATTGGAAAATGAAGAATAGACTTGTATATCAATGGGATATTGGGGAATAGACTTGTATATAAATGGGAAATTGGGGAATATACAGTATATAAGTGGTTAAATACAGTAATTGTATGATGAGATGAATTCTCTAGTATGTTGGCTGTTGTACCGGTATATCTATATTATGCGGAAACCCTGTTAAGATGTGTAAATTAAAACATTTTCAGCAATTACACTTTTATTTCTCCACCAAACCATTCTTGGTAACAACACAGGGTTTGGTGGAGAAATAAAGATTTTATTTTGAAATACAAACCTTTGGTTTTTAGTTTAATTATTCGTGCCGTTGTTTAACACAATACATTAATGTACACTGATTCATGCCATTGTTTACATATAGCATCAATGTTTGATTATTCATGTCATTGTTTACATATTACATCAGTGTATTATAATTCATGCCATTGTTTGGTGAATATACTGCAAACACAGGCAGTGTTTCAGCAATATAAATTTTAGCTCACATGGGCTCAATGTGAACTATTGTGATAATGCTGCATTTTTCGTCATCTATGTTATTATTTTTTGTGAATGACTTATTTCAAATATAGATTCAAATATTGATGGTCTTTTCAGTGTAGAAGAAGTGAAAATGTACTTGATACTATTTTGTGATGATGCTGTATTGTTTGCTGAAACCCCAGAAGCTTTACAATCCCTTCTAAATGATCTTCAAAACTATTGCTTAAAATGGAGACTAAAAATAAATACAGATAAAACAAAGGTAATGATTTTCGAAAAAGGGCGCCATACTAGACATGTATTTACAATAAATGATAAAAAACTCGTTATAGTAGATTCATTTAAATATTTAGGGATACATATATTCAAAAACGGCGGATGGTCCAGAACACAAAAAAGATTGGCAAAACATAGCTATTCAACATTACACTATTTATTCATAGTTTTTAACCAACTTGAATTAAAAATTAAGGAAAAATGTACACTATTTGACACTCTTGTTGCAACAGTACTGAATTACAGCGCAGGGGTGTGGGGTTTCAAGATAGCAAAGTCATTGAACAAGTGCATTGTAAATGTTTTAGAAAGATTGTGTGCATAAAAAAATCTACAAATCTCGATGGTTTATACGGGGATATCGAGAGATGACCATTATTCATACGGAGAAAGATGATTATGGTGAAATATTGGATAAAGGTTCTATCTACAAATGGTTCACTCATTAAACAATTATATCATATGATTCGAGCAGATGCTGATATTGGACAAACATATAATCATACAAACTGGGCCTTCCAAATTAAAACTATTCTTTCAGAAATTGGAATGTACGATACTTGACAATTCCAAAATAACTTGCTATATGACCTACCAAATTATGAATTGATAAAGCGACGTATCCTCGATGTATATATGCAAAATTGGTATTATCATATAAATAATTATAGACGACTAGCATCATATTGTATATACAAACATATGTTTTGTAAAGAATTATATCTAGATTGCATTAATATCAATAAATTCAGAATTTCTCTTACAAAATTTCGATTGTCATCACATCAGCTAGCTATTGAGACTGGCAGACATAGGAATATATCTTTGGAAAATAGAATATGTATGCATTGTAATCAAAACGTCATTGAAGACGAATATCATTTTTTGCTGGTGTGTTCTAAGTACGGAGAACTAAGGACAAGGTTCTGCAAACCATACTTTTGCTACTGGCCAACTTTGAATAAATTTGAATTGCTTATGTCTACACAGTCAGAAAAATAATGCTTAGAAATTTGTCTAAATATATATATTATGCATCACAATTAAGGACAGGCAATTGATATTTTATTTTGGGAAACTTTCTCAGTAAAACATAGTTAATTCAATATGTTTCAAAATATACATCATTAATTATGTAGATTCGTACTGATTCACAATCCTGTATTTGTATATGTACGGCTATATATATGTTTTATGCAACTTTATGCCGAATAAATTTATGTTATGTTATGTTATGTTAAATCTATATTTTACTTCAGTCACCATACACTCTAAAACAAACGAGACAATTAAGACCAAAACCTTCAAACTGAATTTAACTACAATTTTGCAGTTATACTACTCAGGGTATTCTTTGTTTTTCTTCAAGCCATTATTGTTGATGAAAGGCATGGCCACTGCGGATGAGGCCATAATTTGTTTATGGCCAAAAAAGATAATTCTATAGGAATATCCCTTTAATGAGACTTTTCTAAACGCTTTAAAATTAATGTAATTCCTGATTTACCATGCCCGGTTGTTGCTTTAAAGTATTGTACCAATATCATGTTCTTACATGTATGTGAATTTGGGAATTTTCAAAATATATGGAAAACCCCACTTTTTGCCATTTAGAACATCGCTTGAAATAAATCCTGGATCATGTGACTTATTGTCTCAATTGATTGATTTGGACCATCATGGCCCTCATGTTTATCATGAGTGTTTATTATATAGTGTGCAATACTGAGGTCCTCGATGTTTGAAATTAAGATTTCATGTAACCCTTTACATGTATTTCATAAATAAACTTTCTGATCCTTTGCAAACAGATTGTACTCAGATCAGACGACCCCTGTAATACCCATCTGATCGGAGTCTGCTTTGTTTGCTTATGCGATAATACATATCGAGGGCTTGTTGCAAAACTATTCTAACTCCTTTACTTTGTGAAGGAGTTCGAATAGTTTTACACCGAGCCCTCGATATATGATTCTACAGTTTCTGCCAAAATTGGCCCAAAACCCTGTGTTTATGTGACATTATACAAAAATGATCTAATCAATATTCATAATGTTTTTATTTCTGACACGAACTTTCATGGATTAAAGCTTTAAACATTTTTTTCTGCATTTTCATAATACAGACAACAAACTTAATATAGTCTTTTATTTTTGACCTGTCTAAATGTGAATATTCTTACGTCATTGAAAGGATATATTTAGCTTCGGTAAACCTGTGTTTCAAACGTTTTGTCAAGAGATTCACAATAAATATACATGTACTTGAATAAGCCAAGTAGAAAAGCTTTTATTGGCGGAAACAATCGATATCATCCGAAGCTATATATGACGTGTTCAACAAGCGTGTAATTATTTAAATTTTGACAGGTTAAAAAACAGGACAATACTTATTATATACAGGCTCTACTGTACATATACGTAATAATGTACATAGAAGTTATTTCAGAAATGATAAAAGTTTTGCAGTCGGTGATACACAAAAAGGTTTGTAATCAAGTTGTAATTAAGATATTGTATATATAGTAGTAAGTGAATGATTTGTAACAACTACACATTGACATGTAAATGTATTGTAACAAATGGCACTGAAATGATAAGTGGTAAATAGTGGTGAGGTGAGAAATTGTTTACAAAATGTAAACTCTTTCAGTACCAACATAGTCGTCATGCTACACACATTTTCGTCTGCTTCAAGATTTAAAATAAATATTTCAGTGCCAACAATGTCATATTGTCATTTGCTAAACACACTTTCTTCTGCTTCACGTTTTAAAGTGAGTGTTTGTTCAAACTTCTTTATAAAGAGATAGACACATTGTCAAACATTTTGGATCCTGATAAAATGGCGTCTCATTATTTGGCATCTAATCTGGATCCAGTCTATTTGCATATGGTATCACAGACCCGTCTTCATGGCACTGAAATATGTTTATTAGATGAATGATAACCACTTCTGAGAAAGTGTCTTGAGGGTTGGAAGTGTTGCTTTAACCCTTTCCCTGTTCTAGGTTTATTTCAAATTTCAATACCTACTTAATATTCATGAACAAAATAGTTATAGTGAAATATGGAAGGTGGGACATTGTGGCCATTTTAGAAACTAAAGTTACATACCTATCAAATGCTTTTAGCAAACAGAGAAGACCCTCATCAGACGACCCCTATAGGAGCCGTCTTATCTGGGTCTACATATGTCGTTTACAAAAGGCGGTTGTTTAATGCAAAAAAGTGACACAAAAAAGCTCCTGCCAGAATTTTCTGCATAAACTGACGCCTGCCATTAAGACTCGTAATTTAAGTGATTGATTTATATGGGTTTTACTGTATACGAGGCTTGTTTGGAAATTATTGAGACACTGGCTATTTTTCTAGATCTATTGAACGTACATCTCTAAAATTCTATACACATATATAGATAACATTCATAATTCATGCGAAACAAAAAATATCATCTATTTACTACAACTGGAAAAAACAAAACGTCTGTCTCTTTTCTTGCGTTCAATATCTAGAGTGTCTCAATAATTTCCTAACAAGCCTCGTTAGTGTAAATTGTCAAGGAAAGATTGTGAGAAGATCATTAAAGTGTGTTTATATATATACCTTTTGTCTTGTTACGTTATTTAAACTTTAACCTGCTGTTGACGGATTCCGGATTGCACCTGCAAACAGTTTGGATCTTGACGAGATTTTGAGAAGCTTGCTGTCACATCTGGATCTAAGCTGTTTGCAGTGAAGTCACGGCTAGTGGAATCAAAGTTAAGAAAAGATCACTACTTGAACAAGTTACAAGTATATGAATGACACGTGTTTGTGAAAGAAATCATTTGCCGATACCAGTGTTCAGTGAAGGGCAGAGCTTGATTGCAGGGTTCCTTTGGAAATCATGATTGAAGCCCCGTGTTCTGGGTTTACACTGTTTGCATGTGTCCATGTAAAGGATACTGGACTGGGTCTACATCATTTGCATATGTTCCTATAAGGGACACCGGACTGGGTCTACCTAGTTTGCATGCAAGGGGCACGAGTCAAAACAGTTTGAACGTGTCTCTTTGAAAGACACTGGACAGGGTATACATTGTTTGCACGAGTTCCTATGATGGGCGCAGGGTCTATGTTACATTT
The DNA here is from genome assembly GCA_963576725.1 of Azorinus chamasolen. Taxonomy (NCBI): domain Eukaryota; kingdom Metazoa; phylum Mollusca; class Bivalvia; order Cardiida; family Solecurtidae; genus Azorinus; species Azorinus chamasolen. The sequence continues at coordinate 31,133,223 of OY755250.1, read as the reverse complement.
GTCCCTATAAAGGACACTAGCCACTTGGTTTACATTGCTTGTAAGCGTGGCTGCGTCCCTATATTAGAGTTCTTGAGATCTTGGTATTCACTGTTTGCATTTGTCCCTATTTGGGACACTGGACTGGATTTAATTATTTGCAAGTGTCCCTATAAGGGACTATTGACCCTAGATCGACATTGTTTGCATGTGTCAGTATAAGGGACACTGGACTCTGGGTCTACAGTGTTCGCATGTGTCCCTATAAATGACTGGGTCTATAGTTATAGTTTGCATTTGTCCCTTTAGGGAACGCTATTAGGAACACTGGACTCTGGGTCTACATTTTTTGCGTGTGACCCAAAAAGGGGCACAGGACTCTTGGTCTACAGTGTTTGCATGTGTCCATATAAATGACCCTGGGTCTATAGTTATAATTTGTATTTGTCCCTTTAGGGGACGCTATAATGGACACTGGACTCTGGGTCTACATTTTTTGCATGTGCCCAAAAAGGGACACTGGACTCTTGGTCTACGGTGCTTGCATATGTCTCTATAAATGACCAATAAGGGACAATATACTCTAGAAGTACATTGTTTGTATAAGAGACACTGGCCTCTGGGTCTACATAGTTTACATGTGTCAGTATAAGAGACACTGGCCTCTGGGTCTACATAGTTTACATGTGTCAGTATAAGGGACACTGACCTCTGGGTCTACATAGTTTACATGTGTCAGTATAAGGGACACTGACATCTGGGTCTACATTGTTTGTATGTGTCAGTATAAAGGACACTGGCCTCTGGGTCTACATAGTTTGCATGTGTCAGTATAACGGACACTGGCCTCTGGGTCTACATAGTTTGCATGTGTCAGTATTATGGACACTGACCTCTGGGTTTACATAGTTTACATGTGTCAGTATTATGGACATTGGCCTCTGGATCTACATAGTTTACATGTGTCAGTATAACGGACACTGACCTCTGGGTCTACATAGTTTACATGTGTCAGTATAAGGGGCACTGACCTCTGGGTCTACATAGTTTACATGTGTCAGTATAAGGGACACTGGCCTCTGGGTCTACATAGTTTGCATGTGTCAGTATAAGGGACACTGGCCTCTGGGTCTACAAAGTTTGCATGTGTCAGTATAAGGGACACTGACCTCTGGGTCTACATAGTTTACATGTGTCAGTATAAGGGACACTGACCTCTGGGTCTACATAGTTTGCATGTGTCAGTATAACGGACACTGACCTCTGGGTCTACATAGTTTACATGTGTCAGTATAAGGGACACTGACCTCTGGGTCTACATAGTTTGCATGTGTCAGTATTATGGACACTGGCTTCAGGGTCTACCTAGTTTACATGTGTCAGTATAAGGGACACTGGCCTCTGGGTCTACATAGTTTACATGTGTCAGTATAAGGGACACTGACCTCTAGGTCTACATAGTTTGCATGTGTCAGTATAAGGGACACTGACCTCTGGGTCTACATAGTTTGCATTAGTCAGTATTATGGACACTGACCTCTGCGTCTACATAGTTTACATGTGTCAGTATAAGGGACACTGTCCTCTGGGTCTACATAGTTTACATGTGTCAGTATAAGGACCACTGACCTCTGGGTCTACATAGTTTGCGTATGACAGTATAACGGACACTGACCTCTGGGTCTACATAGTTTGCATGTGTCAGTATAAGAGACACTGGCCTCTGGGTCTACATAGTTTGCATGTGTCAGTATAACGGACACTGGCCTCTGGGTCAACATAGTTTGCATGTGTCAGTATAAGAGACACTGGCCTCTGGGTCTACATAGTTTGCATGTATCAGTATAACGGACACTGGCCTCTGGGTCTACATAGTTTACATGTGTCAGTATAAGGGACACTGACCTCTGGGTCTACATAGTTTGCATGTGTCAGTATTATGGACACTGGCCTCAGGGTCTACATAGTTTGCATGCGTCAGTATAACGGACACTGGCCTCTGGGTCTACATAGTTTGCATGTGTCAGTATAAGGGACACTAGACTCAGGTTCTACATTTTTTGCATCTGCCTCTGTAAGGAACATTGAACTCTATATCTACATTGTTCGCATATGTCACTGTAATGTACACCGGACTCTAGATCTAGATTGTTTACATGTAACCATGTAAGGAACACTGACCTCTATTATTATGTACAATCTTTGCATGTATCTCTAAAAGGAACAATGGATTCTAGGTCTACATTGTTTGCATGTGCTTCTATAAATGACCCTGGCCTCTGGATCTACATTGTTTGAACGTATTTATATGAAGAACCCTGGATTCTGGGTCAACATTATTTGCATGTGTCCTTCTGTGTCCCTATAAATGACTCTGGACTGGGGATCTACATTGTTTGCACGTTTTCTACATCTACATTATGTGCACGGGTCTCTATAAAGGACTTTTAACTATGGGTCTACATTAGTTGCATGTGTCTCTATAATTGAAATATTGAAGTATTTCTAAGGGAGGAAAATACTGGGTCTATACCGGGATTCGAACACCGGATATCTGGACTATAAGCCCGACTCTCTAACCAGGTTGCTAAAGGGTTAAACAAACAGCAAGGCTGTAGGAGATGCCTTACATAGACCGATCACTACACTGTTTGCATGTATTCATGTAAGGAACCCTGGACACATATAGATCTTCTCTGTTTGCAAAGTTGCATAACGTCGTGTAAACGAGGAAAAGGGATAAACAGAACATCGGGCAGAGGGGTCTTCTTCAGGAACGCCATGTAATCCCCCGTCTACATTGTTTGCATATGTGTACTTTCGAAGAGATTGTGAATGCTGGAAGTGGAATGTCCAGTCTGTGTTTAAGCGTATAGTTCATTCAGAAATGGAAGGCTCACATTTGCTAGACACTCTTGAATGACAAACAGTATATACAGTAAAACATCTATATAGCGGCCACTAAAGTACATCAAGTATTCTGTGTTAAAGACAGGTGGCTACTTAAACCAAGGTGAAAGTAAAAGGGTTAAACCACTTTCACCTTGCTTTAAGCTGCCACCTGCCCTAAGTACCAACTAATTAACAAAATTTAGTGACCGTTATATAGAGGTTCTACTGTACTTCATTTACGAATTTCAATACACACATGTCCCTTATTCAAAGGGTTAACTGGTTATTCAATGTAGAATTTCAATACACACATGTCCCTTATTCAAAGGGTTAACTGGTTGTTCAATGTAGAATTTCAATACACACATGTCCCTTATTCAAAGGGTTAACTGGTTATTCAATGTAGAATTTCAATACACACATGTCCCTTATTCAAAGGGTTAACTGGTTGTTCAATGTAGAATTTCAATACACGCATGTCCTTTATTCAAAGGTTGATGCGGCAACCTGATTCTGGGGTTATCTTGCCCCGTGAATATATCTAGTAATTGTGTCTCAAAGGTGTTAAATATACGTTAGAAATCAATTAATACAGGACATATATCTAAGACATGCTGACACGATGCAATGGCTGCAGATGGTATCTTTAACCTTTTCCGTCTAATAAACGCTTTTTAAAGTCTTTGCAAACAGAGTATAACCAGATCGGACGGCTTCTTTAGGAGCTGTCTGATCAGGGTCTGCTCTGTTTGCCTATCGAATTATATAAATCTGATTCTACACTAAGAAATCCTGCATTCAATCACAATTATAAAAAATCAAACTATTCATTATTGGCATTCTGTCTTGCATGAAAAGTGACAAGGAGAAGTGTTAAACCATTTCCTCATAGGTTAGTTTTAGATCCCACCTCTTTGAATTATCTACCAAACAGGAACATCTATATGTTATTTTGAAACGATTGTAATAAATATTCTATTTATCAGAATCGTTTCAAAATATGACTTTTAAAGAGGCGTAGAAAGGCGTATTTATGGGGGGGGGAGGGGAGGGGTTACATATGACTTTTAAAGAGGTGTAGAAAGGCGTATTTATGGGGGAGAGGGGTTACATATGACTTTTAAAGAGGTGTAGAAAGGCGTATTTATGGGGGAGGAAGAGTTAAACCTAATCACGCTGTAAAGTCGGCTTAAAGTCTGATATGTGGCACGTGTTACAGCATTCATTATTTTGAGAGCATACTAAAGAGGGGTAGACAGAGTGGATCCTGATCGAACATCGAGTCACGCAGCATCTTACCCGGTACATTGTACTAAGTTGTTATGATTAGCCTGCGTGCATCCTGATAGGACACTGAGCCATGTAACATCTTATCATGTACTAAGTTGTTAAGGTTAGACCGCGTGGATCCTGATAATACACCGAGCCACGTAATATCTTATCTATGGAAGGGGATATCCGCCAGTTCATTCATTATGCTATGTTTATGCCATTATGCTCTTTTGTATGTCATCATTTGTATTATTATTACAAATTGCAACTTTTTGTTACATGTTTGTTATTCAATTTTTGTTCGTATTCTGTGTTTTCATTTTATAAATTGTTGTTTGTTATTCATTTTTTGTTCGGATGTTGTGTTTTTATTTTAAAATTTGATGTCATAAAATATTATCTTGTTCGGCGTTCTAATTTGGTCTTCTCATTTGGAAATAATCTAACGTTGGCTAAACAAGCAACGACTGATTTGGGTGTACTGTTTATTCGTTAATTTGACATCAACAATACTAAATCGATCAAAAGAAACTCAATTAGAAACCAAAATGTCGATGAAAAGTCAAAGTAATCTACTAGCATTCTCATTACAATTATGGCATTAAAATGCCATCGTCCCAATAGTAATTTACAAGTTGTCATAATGTGAAGCGGAGAACCAGATTAAATTATGACGACAGACGGCGCTACGATAACAAGCGAAAACAATAACCGCTCCCTTTGCATCCAGGACCCGGGAATACCTGAAGTGTTCCGAATGCTCAATAAGGTGATTTATATGAAGATAATATGAAGATTATATCTTCGATTCCTATTTTTCCGTTCTTTCCTATTATTCCGTTCCGCATCACAAAAGCGCTTGATATGGCGCGTGCGACCTCTCTACGTCATCGCTCAAAGTGTTTTCCGATTGTAAATAAAACACTTTTAGATACAGAGCCGAAAAAAATAGGGAAAAACAGGTAAACTGAATGAAACTTTAAAGAAAAATATTATTTTCAACAAAAATATAAACATTATCATCACGTGACACCATTTTTCTAACAATATTTCCCAAAAAGAATCCGTTTTTCAAAGCTTAAAAAATGACAGATGCCGCGGAAACGTTCAGGCAGGTCCTTATTACGTGCCAAGCAAATAACACGTCACAAGTATACTGTTCAGCAAAACTTAGGGTTCATGTTATGAACATGACTCATGTCAACTTTTGTACAATGGAGTCTGTTATCAGACGGCATAAATACATTCCTGTACTGAATAAAATGCCCCAGTACACATCTTAATTGTAAATATGTTGGTATGTTTGAGTGTTATCTGTTTAGCTGATTGTAATCTGTATATTTCAAAGTATTTTTTAAATATATGAAGATAATGTGTAATAATAAGACACTCGTGGAGTGTTCTTTGAGTAAGAATTCGGGACGAATTCTTGTGTAGAGGGTGTGTGTGTGTAGCCGGGTAGAGATTATGGTGAAATAAGTTGATAGGCTTTACTGTGTGGCTTGGTAGCTCAGTCGGTAGAGTGTTGGCATGGTAAGCCAGAGGCCCTGGGTTCGAGTCCCAATGACTAGGTCAAGTCACAACTTTTTCACCATCTTACAAATTTTAGCCAGAATCAGATCCACAGGGGGCCATTTCGTGGGTCTACATGGTCTAAAAAGTAAAAAAAAATAATTGGGTCGATTAAGTGTTATATAATATAACACTACTAGACCCAATCAATTTTTTCGACTTTTTAGACCATGTAGACCCACGAAATTGCCCCCTGTGATCATCAGATCTGTATTATTTCACAAGCAAATACAACAGGTCAAACCCCGATTAGATTGTTCCTATATGAGCAGTGTTACAACCCGTTTTGTAGTAACGTTGCAAACTGTAGTAATTACTACAAAACGGGTTACTACAATTTGCTTGAAACCCTCCCAACCCGTTTTGTAGTAACGTTGCAAATTGTAGTAATTACTACAAAGTGGGTTGGTATGCCAAATTCAATATGTAGTAAACTCCTATTACACCGAGCATGGTTGTGTCACTGCAACCAATTTGGGGTGGTCCTTCATATTGACAATATCCGAGTGCACAGTAAACATCTTTCCGATACCTTGCCTACTTAATGAAATAGAGTCAAAAACAGTTTACTACATTTCGTATGGGACCTTGCGACCCGTTTTGTAGTAACGTTGCAAATTGTAGTAATTACTACAAAGTCGGTTACTACAGTTTGTTTAAAAACTTGACAACTCATTTTGTAGTAATTCTGCATAAATATGAAATGATATAATATAAAATGATTAAATATTATATTATATATAATATAATATATAATTTTTAATTTTTTTTTTTTTATCCATATAAAACAATACCATGAAATAAAATGACTTTTTGGCATATGTTCATGATATATAATATTATATAATATAATATATAATATTTTACTAGAGTTTGTGTTAAAACTTCACAACTCATTTTGTAGTAACTTGCATATATATGAAATGATATAATATAAAATGATTAAATATTATATAATATTATATAATATTATATAATATATAATTTTTTATTTTTTTATTATCGATATAAAACAATACGATGAAATGAAATGACTTTTTGGCATATGTTCATAATATATAATATTATATAATAAAATATATTAAATTTTACTACATTTTCTGTTAAAACTTCACAACTCATCTTGTAGTAACCATGTTGCTAAAGGGTTAAACAAACAGCAAGGCTGTAGGAGATGCCTTACATAGACCGATCAATACACTGTTTGTATGTATCCATGTAAGGGACCCTTGTCGTGTATACGAGGAAAAGGGATAAACTAACAGAACATCGGACAGAGGGGTCTTCTTCAGGAACGTCATGTAATCCCCGTCTACACTGTTGGCATATGTGTACTTTCGAAGAGATTGTGAATGCTGGAAGTGGAATGCCCAGTCAATGTTTAAGCGTATAGTTCATTCAGAAATGGAATGCTCACATTTACTAGACACTCTTGAATGACAAACAGTATGTACAGTAAAACATCTATATAGCGGCCACTAAAGTACATCAAGTATTCTGTGTTAAAGACAGGTGGCTTGAAAGTAAAAGGGTTAAACCACTTTCACCTTGCATTAAGCTGCCACCTGCCCTAAATACCAACTAATTAACAAACTTTAGTGACCGTTATATAGAGGTTCTACTGTACTTCATTTACGAATTTCAATACACACATGTCCCTTATTCAAAGGGTTAACTGGTTGTTCAATGTAGAATTTCAATACACACATGTCCCTTATTCAAAGGGTTAACTGGTTGTTCAATGTAGAATTTCAATACACACATGTCCCTTATTCAAAGGGTTAACTGGTTGTTCAATGTAGATGCGGCAACCTGATTCTGGGGTTATCTTGCCCCCTGTGAATATATCTAGTAATTGTGTCTCAAAGGTTTTAAATATACGTTAGAAATCAGTTAATACAGGAAATATATCTAAGACATGCTGACACGATGCAATGGCTGCAGATGGTATCTTTAACCTTTTCCGTCTAATAAACGCTTTTTAAAGTATTTGCAAACAGAGTATACCCAGATCGGACGGCTTCTTTAGGAGCTGTCTGATCAGGGTCTGCTCTGTTTGCCTATCGAATTATATAAATCTGATTCTACACTAAGAAATCCTGCATTCAATCACAATTATAAAAAAATTAAAGTATTCATTATTGGCATTCTGTCTTGCATGAAAAGTGACAAGGAGAAGGGTTAAATCATTTCCTCATAGGTTAGTTTTAGATCCCACCTCTTTGAATTATCTACCAAACAGGAACATCTATATGTTATTTTGAAACGATTGTAATAAATATTCTATTTATCAGAATCGTTTCAAAATATGACTTTTAAAGAGGCTTTGAAAGGCGTATTTATGGGGGGGGGATGGGTTACATATGACTTTTAAAGAGGTGTAGAAAGGCGTATTTATGGGGGAGGAAGAGTTAAACCTAATCGCGATGTAAAGTCGGCTTAAAGTCTGATATGTGGCACGTGTTACAGCATTCATTATTTTGAGAACATACTAAAGACGGTTAGACAGAGTGGATCCTGATAGAACACCGAGTCACGCAGCATCTTACCCGGTACATTGTACTAAGTTGTTATGATTAGCCTGCGTGGATCCTGATAGGACACTGAGCCATGTAACATCTTATCATGTACTAAGTTGTTAAGGTTAGACCGCGTGGATCCTGATAATACACCGAGCCACGTAACATCTTATCTATGGAAGGGGATATCCGCCAGTTCATTCATTATGCTATGTTTATGCCATTATGCTCTTTTGTATGTCATCATTTGTATTATTATTGCAAATTTGTAACTTTTTGTTACATGTTTGTTATTCAATTTTTGTTCGTATTCTGTGTTTTCATTTTATAAATTGTTGTTTGTTATTCATTTTTTGTTCGGATGTTGTGTTTTTATTTTTTAATTTGATGTCATAAAATATTATCTTGTTCGGCGTTCTAATTTGGTCTTCTCATTTGGAAATAATCTAACGTTGGTTAAAAAAAAGCAACGACTGATTTGGGTGTACTGTTTATTAGTTAATTTGACATCAACAATACTAAATCGAATAAAGGAAACTCAATTAGAAACCAAAATGTCGATGAAAGGTCAAAGTAATCTACTAGCATTCTCATTACAATTATGGCATTAAAATGCCATCGTCCCAATAGTAATTTACAAGTTGTCATAATGTGAAGCGGAGAACCGGATTAAATTATGACAACAGACGGCGCTACGATAACAAACGAAAACAATAACCGCTCCCTTTGCATCCAGGACCCGGGAATACCTGAAGTGATCCGAATGCTCAATAAGGTGATTTATATGAAGATAATATGAAGATTATATCCTCGATTCCTATATTTCCGTTCTTTCCTATTATTCCGTCCGCATCACAAAAGCGCTTGATATGGCGCGTGCGACCTCTCCACGTCATCGCTCAAAGTGTTTTCCGATTGTAATAAACACTTTTAGATACAGAGCCGAAAGAAATAGGGAAAAACAGGTAAATTGAATGAAACCTTGAAGAAAAATATTATTTTCAACAAAAATATAAACATTCTCATCACGTGACACCATTTTTCTAACAATATTTCCCAAAAAGAATCCGTTTTTCAAAGCTTAAAAAATGACAGATGCCGCGGAAACGTTCAGGCAGGTTCTTAAATACGTGCCAAGCAAATAACACGTCACAAGTACACTGTTCAGCAAAACTTAGGGTTCATGTTATGAACATGACTCATGTCAAATTTTGTACAATGGAGTATGTTATCAGACGGCATAAATACATTCCTGTGCTGAATAAAATGCCCCAGTACACATCTAAATTGTAAATATGTTGGTATGTATGAATGTTATATGTTTAGCTGATTGTAATCTGTATATTTCAAAGTATTTTTTAAATATATGAAGATAATGTGTAATAATAAGACACTCGTGGAGTGTTCTTTGAGTAAGAATTCGGGACGAATTCTTGTGTAGAGGGTGTGTGTGTGTGTAGCCGGGTAGAGATTATGGTGAAATAAGTTGATAGGCTTTACTGTGTGGCTTGGTAGCTCAGTCGGTAGAGTGTTGGCATGGTAAGCCAGAGGCCCTGGGTTCGAGTTCCAGTGACTGGGTCGAGTCACAACTTTTTCACCATGTTACAAAATTTCAGCCAGAATCAGATCCACAGAGGGGCCATTCCGTGGGTCTACATGGTCTAAAAAGTAAAAAAAAAAAGATTGGGTCGATTAAGTGTTATATAATATAACACTACTAGACCCAATCAATTTTTTTTCGACATTTTAGACCATGTAGACCCACGAAATCGCCCCCTGTGATCATCAGATCTATATTATTCCACAAGCAAAAACAACAGGTCAAATCCCGATTAGATTGTTCCTATATGAGCAGTCTGATCTGGGTCTACTCTGTTTACAAAGTCATAGAAACGAGTATATGCGGAAGAAAAGGGTTATTTAAAAGGAGATTAAAGGCAATTTCTCAAACAGTTTGGATGTTGCATAATGTGGCATTTAATTTACACACGAATTGATAGCCATTGTCGGAGAACCTTAAATTCAATATTACATTCAACATCGCTTAACCCTTTACTCCATGAGTATTCATGTAAAAAGAGATGGCATCATGAATATGAAAAAATTAATTTTAAAAATGGCCCAATTAGAGCAATTAAAATTACAGCCAAAGTAGAAATTACAGAATCAAATCTATATTATTCCACAAGCAAACAAAGCGGACAATAATCTGATGGTGCCTATAGGAGTGGTCTGAATCTGGGTCTACTCTGTTTGCAAAGGCATAGAAAGGCGTATTCAAAGGAACGGGTTAAAGGCAATTTGGCAAACGGTTGGATCATGATCAGACGTGACACACGTGTTGATAGTCCCTGTCGGATTACCTTAAATTCAATATTGCGTGTTAGGCCTTTGTCCATTGAAGAAAATTTAAATGGCTATCATGGTAATCAACAATTCATGATGTTAAACAAATAGTACTTTGACGAAACCACCAACACCCCACAACTCCAACCGGGCCGGCGTTCACCACCACTTACATTTACAAGTGTGAAAACGCTTTCCTCCAGTATAAATGTCTTTTAGACGAAACGTCAAGATTTCATTAAATACATAAATTAATTTGACGATCTGATAGTTATTCAAAGGTCCATTTTGGGAGCTGTTGCAGTTGTTCCAATCAAACGCGCGGAGTAACTGTTTAACCCGCACACCGTTTATAAGGGAGCAGTCCATCATTTTCTAAATTGTAGGAGTTGCGTCCCCTATGTTAAAAGGGCCCATTGCTGCGCAAGACAATGACATTCACATTCTCAGTGCAATTAGTAAATTGAAATTCTAACGCAATTTGTCAATTTTCTGCAATCTGATTGGCTCATGTGACTAAATTTGCGGCATATAAAAACTGTTTTATATGTCGCAAATTCAACCAATCGAAAACGGCCGAATAACAGCATTAGCCTGTAAATATATTAATGCGCTTTGTTTATCAAACACTTAGATCCACTGATAAATTCGTATGCATACACTGACATATATTCAAGTTCAGTCCGGTATTTTGAAAGTTATTAATGTCCATTCTTTGTCACGACTTGACCGATCTTTTATATGTCATGTGGAGAATTATTGATATACTCAAAGCGTTGTGATTCAGATTCAACCTTATTTATCATACTATTCAAACATAACGTTATAACGTGACGTCATTGTTACAGACGACGTTTTTGCGTATGGCGCCAAAGACTAAGATAACGTTACTTTTCCTGACATGTGTATTGAAAGTGTATTGAAATGTAAAATAGCTGTCGCGTAATGATTCATGACAAATGTAATAGTGAACTTAGAACTGGACCGGTGTTTTGACTGTGTAAACCAGGGTGAGAAAAAATCCAGTTATTTTAAGAAATCTGAGAGAAACTGGGCACTATTTCTCGCCCCATCACTCATTCATTCACATGCGCGCATAGGATATAACAACAATTTGGCATTTTTCGAGTTAAAATTGCGTTAGAATAGGGTTAATCCTACTGTAATTTGAAATTTGCGACGGTATATGAGGTTTTTAACGGTCTTAAATTATTTTAACGGCTCCGCCTTCGGCGTCGCCATTAAAATAATTTGCGACCGTTAAAAACCTCATATACCGTCGCAAATTTCAAATTACAGTAGGGTTAACCCTATATTTGACTTTTTTAATTACTAAAATTGAATTATCAACGTAAGATTGAAATAAATTAATCAAATTTACAGACAGAATTAGGAATAATAATTGCAAATTGAGGATATGATATTAGAACCGTTATATAAATATTTGAATGAAAAGTAATAGTTCTCACGATAAAAGACAAATTCTTAAATATCATTTAAAACGGTGTAAACAACATTACAACAAAGGTTTGCCAATTAACCCTTTATTACATAAGCGTAAATGTAAAAACGAAAATGCAATTATAATGTGCATGTTTAATTAACAACAAACACAAGGAATGAAATAAGCAAATGGAATAACTATGTTGAAATATCAATAAGCCTACTGAAATATCAATAAGCATAATGAATGAACAATAAGCATAATGAATGAAGTGGCGGATATCCCCTTCCATACTTATCAGGTACTAAGTTCTTTATAAATGCCATTCATAACCCCCTTCCCTGCTAAAGATTAATCCTTACAACGCTGAATTTTCAAATGGACTATTCCAAAATTCAAACAGGTCAAGCGCATGGTCAACATATAGGAGTGTTTAACCCTTAAAACGCTAAATTTTCATATGGACTATTCCAAAATTCAAACAGGTCAAGCGCATGGTGAATATTTAGGGTTTTATCTAAAGAAGAGTGTAACATGACAAGCGGTGTAGACCCCCTATGAGAGGGAGCCTCTAGTGACTCTTGACCCCCACAGTAAGGGTTAATATAATCAGTTATAGGTTTTTCTTTGTTTCATATTTTTTAACAACACTATTTGCAAACAGTGCAAATAATTATAGTTAATTCTAATCATTTGAATACGGACGACGAGTGCATTGGAATTTGCAAATAGTGTAGGCCCGGACTATCTAGGGGACTCATGTAGACCCAGGCTATCTATGGGGCTCATGTAGGAGCCCTCTGAACATGACATGCACTATAATTCAAAATCCCTTAACGATTTAAGCCTTTCATTTTGAATAGACTCTATAGTTTACATTTTACTTCGTCAGATGCATATTTGAAAGCATTTGCATACAGGGTAGGTCCAACTCAGAGGTTGCACAGTAGCGAACAGGGGTTTGTAGATCCCACTAAAGGCACAGACAGACCAGTAGCGAACCAGTCCAGCGGTGACGTTACCAAGGGGCACAATTTGAAGATGAACATCACTGATGGTCGAAACTGTCAAAGGTAAAACACATTTTGGATCTGTAAATAAAACCCTACTCAAAAGATTTAACTCTTCGATCCTGGTGAATCTATTTAAATACTTATAATTATTCTTGCTTACTTCATGAGGGAAACTGAAGCGCTGATGATTCATTCCATTGTGAATATTCAGCAATTCAAGAGGCGTCATGTAGTCCAATGTTAATGAGCATTCAAGAGGCTTCATGTAGTCCAATGTTAATCAGCATTCAAGAGGCTTCATGTAGTTCAATCTTAATCAGCATTCAAGAGGCTTCATGTAGTCCAATGTTAATGAGCATTCAAGAGGCTTCATGTAGTCCAATGTTAATCAGCATTCAAGAGGCTTCATGTAGTTCAATCTTAATCAGCATTCAAGAGGCTTCATGTAGTCCAATCTTAATCAGCATTCAAGAGGCTTCATGTAGTCCAATGTTAATCAGAATTCAAGAGGCTTCATGTAGTCCAATGCTAATCAGCATTCAAGAGGCTACATGTAGTCAGATGTTACTTTGCTCAAAATCATTACCATATAAGGTAACATTTAAATGTGAAACAGACATAGAGGGTCTGTTGCGAGTTGTCTTTTAAGATCACATGTTCCTAAACGAGCCTTAGAAAATGTCATTAAGCGAGCCTTGGCGAGCTTAATAACATTTTCTTGGTGAGTTTAGGAACATGTGATCTTAAAAGACAACGAGCATCAGATTCTTTTTCTCACATATCAAAAAAGTGTATTTTCGCCGTTTAAATGACATGTAAACATAGGTTTCCATTACTTGACGTCATATGTGACGTCATAAGTTCTAAAGTGATCTTACACGTGTTACAGATAAGGAAATATTAACCCGTTGTTCTAACTCGGAGATAAGGGAAGGTATGTGAGAAAAGAGTTTCATCAGAAAAGCTTGGTCATTGTTAGCCCTGTACTTCTCTGAAAAACAGACATCAGCACACTCGACCCTTATCTCTTTATCCTCGACCTGACACTCATATGGAAACCGTTTGGATCTAGAAGAAACGCTGGGTTACTCGGCATCTCATCAGGTTCCATGCTGTTGGACATTCCGTCAATAATTTCACAAAAGCTTGATTGCATTTTGGTAGAGAAAAAAATTTATAGATTGAATTTTGAAAATGTAGCAGGTGAATATTCTGTAAAAATAATCTGCTCAGCAGGCTAAGGGTTAGGGCATTTTCAAAACGCGTTGCGAGTAGAAGGTATCACCTTAAAAGTAATTCAATTCCAAGAAACTGGATGGCATTGTATATAGTGTAAAAAGTTAAATGGATGACTTAACATGCTTATAAAACTTTCAGTTGAGTCTGAGTTCGTTCTCAAGGTTTTGATTGGTCAGAATTGAGCCTTTGGCCAATCAAAAGCTTGGCAATTCAAATCTGACCAATCAGACTTATAAGCATGGACCCAGGTTTGAATACAGTTATACGACCTGCCTAAAAACATTTGTGTTGACGAATATTTGTTCAGTACGCTATAAGGGTTTAATTTGTTATTTGGTTTACTCATCAAAACAATGCAATAGCCACTGTCACGGGAAAGGGGTCTGTCTGACATTATAGACTGGTATAGACCCAGGTCATTGTGCCACATTGTGAACACACCTGTGATCAGAGGCCTTAAGCATAATTATGTTAGTCTTTAGTAAACTGCAGTAAACCCAGTTATTAACGACGGTCAGACATGACAGCTCTCATAGGTTACAGTTACATCTCTTTATTGCGACCGTCAGAAGAATATGTATTAATATGGGCCTAAACGACAGGTGGGAACTTTCTACAGCACGAACGTTATGTAGAAAGCTCGCGTAGGCACTCTCTGCATTGCTTTCTATCAGCACGAAGCAACCATCCATCCGCTTTCAAAACACCCAGTGTTTTTTTAGTGTTCACATTAGAGGGGTTCTACTGCATATGCCATCCATTAGAAGGCCCTGTAAAACTTGTTTTACTTTTGACGTCCTGTCTTACCAAGATCAAAGAACATGTTAAACGCTACTGTGATAAAATATATGAAAATTCTGGTATTAATGTTTTTTGGTCCATAAAAAATTCAAATGATGTTTTAACAAAACTTGAAAATGAACAGTATAACATTTCTTTACTGAGCTCTTATGATTTCTCTACACTCTATACTACTCTACCTCACCATCTTATAAAGGATAGACTTATTAAATTAATAGAAAAAACCTTTGCCAGAGAAAACAAAATGTTCATTGCTTGTAATGTTCAACGTTCATTCTTTTCGAATTCAGAAGTTGAACATTACACAATGTGGACTTGCCTTGATGTTTGTAGATCTCTTACCTTTCTTTTAGATAATATATTTGTGCGTTATGGAGATACCATATAT
Organism: Azorinus chamasolen; assembly: GCA_963576725.1. Taxonomy (NCBI): domain Eukaryota; kingdom Metazoa; phylum Mollusca; class Bivalvia; order Cardiida; family Solecurtidae; genus Azorinus; species Azorinus chamasolen. The sequence continues at coordinate 31,117,758 of OY755250.1, read as the reverse complement.
CGTCAAGTTGTTGGTATACCCATGGGTACAAATTGTGCCCCTCTTGTTGCAGATTTGTTTTTGTATTGCTACGAGAGGGATTTTATGCTTAGCTTAAAACCTGATACACAGACCGATATTGTTAATGTTTTTAATAAAACTTCAAGGTATTTAGACGATATTTTGAATTTAGATAATCCTTATTTTGATACTATGGTTTCTTCAATCTACCCAAAAGAACTGTCTTTAAACAAAGCTAATCAATCTGACATTAATGCTTCATTTTTAGATTTGAATCTTTCAATTACAAATGATAAAGTTTCGTCCAAAGTATACGATAAAAGAGAATATTTTAATTTTAAAATTGTTAATTATCCTTTTCTAGATGGGGATGTGCCACGTTCTACATCTTATGGTGTTTATATTTCTCAACTTATTAGGTTTGCCCGAGCCTGTTCTTTGCTTGAAGATTTTAACAGACGTAGTTTAGTTATAACTGATAAACTTCTTAAGCAAGGTTACAGATATCACAAACTTCGGAAAACCTTTTCTAAATTTTTTTATCGAAATTTACCTCTCATTAGTAAATATAATTGCAATCTACGGACGTTACTGCGACAAGGCATTTCTCAACCAGAATTTTATGGGGATGTTATCTACAAACTTAGGAAAATTCGGGGTCATATCCATTTTCATGATTTGTTTATAAAACGCATTAAAAAATTTAAAAAGAAAGGTTATGATCCTATTATATTGCAACACACTGCATGTTTGGTTATCGATCCTTTTACAGTCGGTAGCTACGCTTCCCTCTTTGCTTGCGCGATGACAGGCCGAGGGTAGTACTCTATGATGGTATACTCTTAAACTTGGATACAGGAGGAGCTTACCAGACTCATGTATTATTTTTTCCCTGTCGTGCCCTTAACGGCTTACCTGCAGGTGCTCTGACTTCAGCAAAGCCATTGAGTACATATTTGACGGATTGTCACAGTTATTATGCTATGTTTTACATGTTGTCCTGTGTTCACCGTCGTCTATGTTGTGGGTAAGTCCAGCGGGGATACCTTTATTTACACTATTTGTAAAGCTAGGGTGACTTTGAGAGAAGTGTGAGGTTAGGACGTCCGTAAACCGGTTTAAACCCCCAGTGGTGTTTTTGCTGCTGACCGTGCCAAGGCGGTACTCTCTTTGTCACCCTTCCTTTTGTTTGCCTTGCGTCTTTGTGCTTGTGGTTTGTTCATGTTGTGGAACGTTTGTCCCTGTTTCTTGTGTGTCTTTTGGTGTTTTCTGTGTTCATTTCGTATGTGTGTGTGCGTGTGCGTTTGGGTGTGTGGTTGTGTGTTTGTGTGTGTGTGTCATGCTGTCTATCGGTGTTTTGGTGGTGGTTGCGTCTTGCATGTGGCTTTGCCTGCTTGACTTTACTACTTTTCCATTTATAGAAAAGTATCATGTTCATCACCCTTTGAATACCGAATAGATACAGCTGATGTTTCCTCATAGAATAGAATAAATCTGATTCTACAGTTTGTGCCATGACCATGACCATTACTAGTAATACCTGGATCCATACTTATAAAGCTTTTAGTTTCGTTCTCAGGCTTTTGATTGGTCAGATTTGAGTTCGCAAGCTTTTGATTGGTCAGATTTGAGCCAAAGGCTCAAATCTGACCAATCAAATGCTTGAGAACGTTCTCAGACTCAACTTAAAGCTTTATAAGCATGGACCCTGTGTTCCGTATGTCTTGTAATTCTTCATCTAATTATTGTTAATGACGTCATTGTTTCTTATATGAATATTAATTAGGGAAAATCTTTACGAAGCAATGACTTGTGTTAAAATCACAGTCATACATCTGAAAGCTACCCCAACATACATACACCAAACCGAAGTGGTAGCTTAAAGCAGGCAGTCACCATGCAAAATGTTTCGTTTCGTATTTATTACACGTTTGGATTAGCAAGGTTTTACTGTATAGGGAAAACCCCGATAGATCGGACACTAAATCCAGTATTATCATCGGTCTTTACAGTCATGCAGAAAGCTCCTCTATAAAACCCAGATAGTTCAGATAAAACAAGTGTTAGTATCGATATTTAAGACAGGTAACAGCTTAATGATGGCTGAAGGTCCTAGAGGATCTTTCTGCATGAATTTCATCCTGCATTTAGCACAAAGATACAAATGTTTCATTTCTAAAATTTCGTAGTATCGAGTTTTTAAATTTCATAGTATCGAGTTATCGAGTTTTTAAAGTACTTTGAAAAAGGAGAATATTTGTAGAATAGTAGAACCGCCATCTGATAAATATCAATGAGTTGTTTTAATGCTCAAAGCAGGACTAGAGTAAGACAGAAAACTCATATTGGAAGTTACTACATAACTTTGGTGCTGCAGTAAGGTACCACCGAACTTTAAGGCCAAAAGTTATATCTTGTTTTTTTGTGGTCGTGTTATAGAACTTTACTGTGTCAGGATATTCAGTAAATCATATCTACGACGACCGTTCAAAATAACGTCTGGGTTTTTAAAACCGGGGGTGGCTTAATATAGGATGAAAGTTATAATAATAGCTTCTCTAAGAGCTGTCTGCCTCACGTTCGCCTCACATTAAGCAAGTACTTTCTCTTATAAACCTCATCTATATTCATTATATGGTCGCTATTGGCAGGTTCGGGGTTTTATGCTTGCCATAGAAATATAGACCATGATCAGAGACTAGTATCGGTTTTAAGACAGGCGAAATATGTTTTTCGCAAAACCATAATGTTCACTCAATGTATTCCCATTTGGTGTTTCTTTACACTATATTTAATGAATATTCATGTAAGAAAGATCTACTGTACGAATCTCAATATATGTTTGCATCAGAAACCCATTTAGGATTGGCACAGTTTAGTTATACAAATGGTTACCCCTGAAATATGTTCACAATGTGCCACTACTCAGACCTAACATCGAATTTAGTGACACACAACTTACTTTAGTCAGTATACTATAGTATTTGGAATCTAACCTCAAAACAGAGATAGAAACACACTGTCAAATAGGCAGAACGAGAGAAGTAGAACTATAGTATTTGGAATCTAACCTCATACACACTGTCAAATAGGCAGAACGAGAGAAGTAGAACTATAGTATTTGGAATCTAACCTCATACACACTGTCAAATAGGCAGAACGAGAGAAGTAGAACTATAGTATTTGGAATCTAACCTCAAAACAGAGATGGAAATACATTGTCGAACAGACAGGGCAAGAAAGTAGAACTATAGTATTTGGAATCTAACCTCAAACACCTGTCAAATAGGCAGAACGAGAGAAGTAGAACTATGGTATATTTATTTGGAGTATGGCCTCACAACACAGTCAAATTGGCAGAACAAGAGAAGTGGAACTTGAACAATATAATTAGCTGGCACTTGTAATTAGCTGGACGTCGTGATATGGCTGATATACTGTTAAAACGACGTAAAACACGATAAAACCAAACAAATTCAGTACAATATAAAACACCAGAACTTCATCACGTGTCCGTGTCATTCTCTTTTAAAAACGAGTAATACATGTGCCTATCATATTATGTTAAACCTTTGACATTCTGTGTAGCTTTCAGCATGGAATAAAATATCTACTTTAGATCCCTTATATTACTTTTCTTCAGCTGTTTTCTTCAAATTCGTAACCTGTGTGTCTTGATCAGAGTAGAGGTTGCGTAATCTATTGATCTGGATCCAAACCGTCTGTAAATGTTATCACGGTTCGTATCAAATACAATTAATCTTCAGCGAACTGAACGAATTCATGATAACTACTACAGGTGAAAAGCCGAGTAATTCTTAGTCAAATCAGGATCTAAATTGTTTGATATATCTTACAAAGGAATGGAGGGCATTTGCCCGTCGAAATGTTAATTAGAAGACAGTATTTTGCCGGCGATATATTTAGCTTAGCAGGCTAAAGGTACAGACGCAAACAACAAAGACATATGTCTCTTAAACGGAGTATGATGTTCATATATTAACTCACGAGAATATTTATGCAAAAACTGATCACTTCATGAATATTCTTTAACCTGACTTTGCAAGGCAACATTTTAAAGGGAATTGTTGGCTTTGACAAACACCGAAAAATCAAATCAAATGTAATTCTTAAAGTACACGGAGCAGACCCATATCAGACGGCTCCGACGGGAGCCGCCTGATCTGGGTCTACTTTATTTGTAAATCACAAGAAGCCATTTATATGAAGGAAAATGTTAAAAAAATTCTCTCACATAGACAATGTTTGGATGATCCGGGACTGGTCTGTTTGCTGATAGACTTATACAGATCACTGGGTCTAAAGTTTTTGTATAAGCTAAATGCTCCTTGAAACCATAAAGCTTCAGTCAATGAATAGAAATTGTATAATTATATAAACTACACATTTATTAATAAATTTACATTGGTGAAAGCTTGAACTTATATTTGCAGTCATAGCCGAAACTATTATGACAAGTTGGATTAGTAACTCGTCGTCTCATCAGGATCCAAACTGTTTGATTCTCTTATGTTTCTAAAAAGAATTTGAATACATCTGAAGTAACTCGGCGTCTAAGCAAGATCCAACCTGTTTGTTACTGTTACTATGTTGTCAAACAAAAATAAAAACCAAACTGAAAAAAGTAACAGACGACAAAGTTAGCAGATGACAAAAGTTTGCAGACAACATAATTTTGCGGCGAAAGAGTTGACTTTGAACCCACAATCACAAGAAGATGTCATTGAAAGCCTTCTTTGGGATAATATTTAGTTAGATAACCATTTCTTTGATGTTTTGATTCCAACCATTACCAAAAAAGGAATTCAAAATGAATAAGCTAACCGTCCCGATACTTACGTGCCTTTTTTAGATCTAGACATTAAAATTTACAATGGAAGGATGTCTTATGACAAAAGAGACGATTTTGATTTGAATATTGTAAAATTTCCTCATCTTGATGGTGATGTTCCCCGTGTCCCATCTTATGGAGTTTATATATCTTAACTTATAATTCGTTTCGCTAGTGCTTGTTCGATTTTAACAGTCGAAATCTCATTTCAACTTAGAAGCTTCTTACACAAGGATATAGATATCATAAACTAAGAAAAACATTCTCTTAATTGTATTATCGAACTTTCTCACTTATTTGCAAGTACAAATGTAATCTTAAGACGCTCCTGCGACACGGTATTTCACATCCTGAATTTGATGGTGATGTGATTTACAAACTTAAACTTAGTATCACTTTGTTCACTAAATACGTTAAATAATTTATTAAAAAGGGACATGATTCTATGGCACTGCAGCATACTGCATGGCTGGTGTTCAACCCTTTTACAGTTGGCAATCACACTGCCCTCGACAAGAAAGATCCAGTACTTCACGAAGGCGATTTCTTAAATTCGGAAACGGAAAGAGGACGTCGGGTATTTGTACTCGTTTTTGTCGTTCCCTATATTATATTTTTACAGGTACTTTGTTTGCAGCTCGATCATTGAGTACACTAGCGATAGGTGGATACAGTTTGTTTCACTTAAATATATATTCTTTAAACATGTAGGTCTCAACTGTTATGTATTTGTCATCGCGGTTGTTTGAGATTAGACGGAGAGAAGATGCGTTTATTTGCCCTGTTTGTCTTGTGGGGTGGGGATGGAATAAGGGTATAATAAATACATGACTTACTCTGTATGACTCTGCTCAAGTACGAACAACATTTAAAGCCTTATTTTTAGTGGAAGGAAGGCTCACTCGGTATAATTCCGCTCAACTACGAACAACATTTAAGACCTTATTTTTAGTGGAGGGAAGCCTTACTCTCCGGTAAAATGTGTCTGACCAAATTACGATACGGTGCCATATTTTGTTACTTCCAATTAAATCAAGATTTTGAGAAACTCAAACAGCTTAGATCTTGATGAGACACAGAGTTACTCGGCGTGTCATGTGACGCCAAATTGTTTGCAAATTCGAATCAGGTCGCATATTTCGGGATAAGGGTCTTGCAGGAATTGTTCTACATTCAATGCGTTTCCTAATACTTGAACACCGTACTTTACTACAGAAATGCTTTCTATCGATGTTGTGGTGATTATGGCATTTTGTGTATGACTTTTCCTGCTTGACTGTACTACAATCTCATTAAGGGTTACTTTAAATGCGTGTAATGTCGGTATACCTTTGAGACTCTGTGCTGCTTAACCATTTCCTTCACAACGACTCTGTTTCAGGCCTTTGAAAACAGAGTAGACCCTGGTCAGACGGCTCCTGAAGGAGTCTTTTGGCCAGAATCTGCTTTGTCTTGAAATGTACAGTTTTCACAATAGTGGACAAGCTAGGTGTTACGCGAACGTAAAATGGCTGTGTAATATGTCTTTAAGCAGGATAGAAGAAAAAGTGGGAGCAATATTATTTAGTATTTTAATTAAAAGATACATTGGGAAAACTGTACTATAATGTATAAATTAATAGCAGAAACGGGGGACTGTTTTAATAAGCCATGATGCAAAATATCCGCGTATGACACCAATAATACACATTACGTCACAGATCAGTCTACATGAAATTATTATACCCCCCACAACGAAGTTTAGGGGGGTATACTGGAATCAGGTTGTCCGTCTGTCCGTCCGTCTGTCCGTCCGTCCGTCTGTCCGTACGTGGACACAATTTTGTCCGACCTTCTTCTTCTACAGTTTTGCTTCAATTTTGTTGAAAGTTAACGTATAGCCATATGACCACATAAACCTGTGCACGGCATATTTCCATTTTGATCGGACCACTTCTTCAGGAGTTATCTCCCCTGTTTAGTCCCCTACCAATGTTTTCCGGTTTTCTGGACTTTTTATGGAAGTGACTCGAGATATCAACTCTATATTTAGTACAAAGCTAAATCTAGATAGGATACAGCTTATGTTACAATCTCAGCCAGGTTGAATAATTATTTCCAGAGGTATTGCCCTTGAACTTTAATTTTTTTCTTCAAATTTGGGATTTCCAGACCTTTTATGGAAGTGGTTGCAGATATTAACTTTATATTTGGCATAAAGCTAACCCTACATGAATTGCAGCTTAATTCCCAATCTCAGTCTGGTTGAATATGTTTTGACAGAGTTATGGCCCTTGAACTTTAATTTTTGGTCAAATTTTCAATTTTCCGGTCTTTCTTTAAAAGTGGTTAGAGATAATAACTTTATATTTGACATAGAGCTAAATCTAGATGAGGTATAGCTTAAGTTCAAATATGGGTCTGGTTGAATAATTTTTGTCAGAGTTATTGTCCTTGAACTTAATGTTTTTCAGAAAAGGTACCTAGCTTTAGAACTATGGATTTGACAAAAACCTCATGAAAGGGTCTTGTTTCTCTGAATTATTCTTCATTTTTATTACTTAAATTAGGTTGGGGCATGTATTGTCTTTAAATCTCTTCATTTTTCTGTATGTACATATGTTCAGATTGATGATAGGTGTTCTGACAAGCAGACAGGTGGGGGTATTCGTTAGCCTTTGGCTTACAGTTTTAGTTTGAATAGGTCGACTCAATACCCAACTTTATAAATCTGACCCACAGCTTCTACCAATACCAACTAATCCTGTGTACATATATGTTATCATAAAACATCAGCTATTAATTAAACATTTATGATGAAATTATTTCTTACATGAATATTGGTTAAGAGTTTGTAAAACAGGTGGTCTATTGTTTCATGGTTGCTCGTGCAAAGGTTAAGTACTTAACTATGCTCACCCTTTGTATGCTAAGTAGTTTTTTCGTATGCAACAATTTTAAAACTTATTTCCCTTATATTTGCTTGTTTGCACAAGATGAAAATGAGTGACAATCAGTTTTGGATCGCAGATCAGGATCCACATTTTGTGAGGTCTGATCTTGATCAAAACTATTTACCTACGTTATAAATAGCAGGAAACTCCGCCGCTAGCAAAAGTTAGGTCTATTTATGCTGACAAGACTTAGTATGTCTGCTAAAACTTTTTATATAGTGTTTTTATTTGAAAATTTGTTCAAGCTTTGAAATACCATCGCCCGAGTCTCAAAAGGATCCAAGCTGTTTGATACTCGGTCAATAGTTTCTCAAATACTTTTTGAACCAAAGGGACCGTACAAATTAGTTCGAGATAACAGATGTTCGAGTCATCCGATTTCTAATCTGATCGATTTGTCAAGACCACAGCTTAATACAGGTCTAAAGTAATGCTGAAAGCTCCTATAGCAGCTTTCAGCATTATTTTAGACCTGTATTAAGCTGCCACATGTGTTTCTAGATATATGTAGCGATATATTTAGAGCAATTCTGTAGTGTTAGTTTTGGAAGGACCGAACTCTTTGTTCGATTTATCCGAGTTCGAGATATCGAAGTTCAACTGTATTTTGTCTGCGCAATAAAGGTTAATATGAATTCTCTGCCTTGGTTAGTCATTATTTAACCCTTTCCCTGTTGAATATCCATGTAAGAAATAACGACATCATGACTATTTATTAATTCAATATTTATACTGGCATATGTACACACATGTTTTATTTGGATAGAAACTGTAGAGTAAGATTTAATGTATTTTTGTAAGCAACCAGAGCAGTCTGTGATCAGATAAGTGTGTTTGTATTTGGGTTTTACGTCGCTGTAACGGCATTTCAGTCATAACGCGATTTCGAGCTACTTACAGATGGAGGAAGACTCAAGAGTTTCTTCCGTGCATTGTTTCGTACACGGAAGAATATCCGAGTAGACAGAACAATAGGAACAATAGACAATAGTAATGTACAGTCGGCTGAGCGGTCTTTTGAACTGAAAGTAGACTAAAAATAGGTATGTGTTACTTTACAATAAGAACAATGCTAGTCATGCAGTTTATGTCCTCTTAGCAGAGGTATCCACTTTCTCTCGTTCATCATTGATTTTTCACAGCATATTCCAAAATTGAAATAGGCCAAACTTGTCGCGAATATTTAGGGATTTATTTATAAGAAAAGTATAACATGACAAACAGAGCAGACGCTGATGAGATAACTCCTATATACGAGCCCTCTCATCCGAGTCTACACTGTTTGAAAAGGTTTTTAGTCACTTTTTTCCCTGAATGGGTCAACATTGGATATACGGCTTTAACTCACATTAACGTTTTCACGCCATTGCAATATATCTGACGGTTCATACATTCGCCGTATGATCAATGACTGCTTTCTTGCTTTTGACCTTATATAGGTCTGGTTCTACAGTTTCTGTCAATATCGAATCATGCTGTGTTCATATGCGATTGTAACAAATCAGTTAATATATACTCATGGTGTCATTATTTCAGACATGGATATTCATGAGGTAAAGGGCCAATGATCCATTGTATAGGACACACTGCATATGGACTGATGCCAGACTGGTGTATCGGGGTGTATATAATAGTGTATTAGTAGTGTACTAGAAGTAATAGTAGTAGCAACAGCAGCAGTAGCAGTAGTAGTAGTAGTAGTAGTAGCAACTGCAGCAGTAGTAGTAGTAGTAGTAGTAGTAGTAGTAGTAGTATCAGTAGAAGTAGTAGTATCAGTAGTAGTAGCAGTAGTAGTAGTAGTAGTAGTAGCCGTAGTAGTGGTAGTAATAGTTGCAGTAGTAGTAGTAACAGTAAAGGTGGTAGTAGTAGTACTGGGGGTGGTGCTAGTAGTTGTAGTACTAGTAGTACAGGGGATGGTGCCAGTAGTTGTAGTAGTAGTGGTGGTGGTTGCAGTAGTAGTAGTAGTAGTAATAGCAAAGGTGGTAGTAGTAGTATTGGTGGTGGTGCTAGTAGTTCTAGTACTAGTAGTACTGGTGGTGGTTGCAGTAGTAGTAGTAGTAGTAATAGTAAAGGTGGTAGTAGTAGGATTGGTGGTGGTGCTAGTAGTTCTAGTACTAGTAGTACTGGTGGTGGTTGCAGTAGTAGTAGTAGTAATAGTAAAGGTGGTAGTAGTAGGATTGGTGGTGGTGCTAGTAGTTCTAGTACTAGTAGTAGTGGTGGTGGTTGCAGTAGTAGTAGTAATAGTGGTGGCGGTGTTGGCGGTAGTATTATTAGCTGTACAGAAAGCAACAACAGCAATGACGCCAACAGCTGCGAGAGTAGCAGTAACTCCTATAGGAGCTTTCTGCATTACTTTTGCACTGTATCAAACAACCATCTGCTTTAGAAGAGTCTCGTGTCCAATCAATAAAAGCTCGCTTAACCCTTCGCTTGCTGAATTTTACAATACATTTCTCCTTCTTTACCCATTGCCCTGTTATATAATTACATATATCGTCACTGTGTACAAGTATTTCGCTGTGCAATCACTGCTGTGGAGTGCACTGGCTGAACAATCAACTTGTAAATAGTGCAGACCCTGATGAGACAGCTTCTGCAGGAACTGTCTCATCTGGGTCTTCACTATTTACAGGTACGTATATTGACGTGAATAGCAAGCGAAGGGTAAAGATATTTTCAACTGTAGTTAGAAAGTGACACTTTCACTCAGTGTCTCCCAGAACGCATTTAGTATAATCCTTTCTAACAGCCAGACTTCTCCAAAAAAGAAATAAATCGTAAATATCAGTTACTACAGTAACCTATCGCTCGTCCGAACTCGTTAAGAAGAATTCAGAATATTTCTGGCAGATGGTTCCTTACTTAGAGATGAAAATCGAGCAGAAAGCTCACAGTGTAGCTCTCTACATGCGTTAACATTTTCCCTGTTTAACCCTTCGCTCGCTTTTCACGTCAATATACCTACCTGTAAATAGTGAAGACCCAGTATTATCTGCACTATTTACAAGTTGATTGTGCAACCAGTGCAATCCACAGCAGTGATTGCACAGCGGAATACTTGTACACAGTGAAGATATATGTAATTATACATAGGACAGGCGTAAAGAAGGAAATATGTATTTTAAAATTCATCAAGAGAAGGGTTACTATTCTTGTACAAAATAATCACATCATGAATACGTCTGATCTGGGTCTATTTTGTTTGCAAAGACGTGAAAAACGTTTAATGAAAGAATGGTCAACAGTTAACGTTGTTTTCTTCAGGAGTACAAGAAACAATCTGATACACAATCTGATCAAACATATACTGAGATTAAAAAAATAATCAGGCAATTACGCTGTTCCAAAAATGAATATCAGATGTTTGCAAATGCTTTCAAATGTATATATTGTAGCACCTGTATTACGCGGCCATCAAACAGATGTCTAAATATGATCCTGTAAGACAGGTGGTAGCTTAATGCAGGTCGAAATTAATAAAGAAAGTTTCTATAGGAGGTTTCTGCGTTACTTTTATCCTTCGTTGAACAACCACCTGTGTTTTAACCATTCCCTTGCTTTAAAAAAAAAACAAGTTCCTCTTCTTTACCCATGCCCTGTTGTATAATTTATATATTCACTGTCTGCAATTATTTCTCTGTGCAATCACTACTGCGGAGTGAACTGGTTGACCAATCAATTTGTAAATAGTGCAAATCCTGATGTGACAGCTCCTGCAGGAGCTGTCTCATCTGGGTCTTCACTATTTATGGGTAGGTATATTGACGTGAACAGCAAGCGAATGGTTAAGACTGCTATGTTCAATAAATAAATGACTGCTTAGGATAGGTTCTACTGTGTGTACATCAAGGAAAATATTAACGAAAAGACATGCCGACAATCGAAAACAACCGGAAGTGACTACGCTTTGTGAAATGGTTTCATAAGTATCTTGAAAGAAATCGTGAGAGTTTTGTTCCGGTGGAAAATTTTCCTTCTTCGCTGATAATCATGAATATATCTTTTATTTATAGACGAAACTTAACCCTTCGCTTCCTATTAACGTCAATATACCTACCTGTAGATAGTGAAGACCCAGATGAGACAGCTCCTGCAGGGTCTGTACTATTTACAAGTTGATTGTGCAACCAGTGCACTCCACAGCAGTGATTGCACAGCGAAGTACTTGTACACAGTGAATATACATATAATTATACAACAGGGCATGGGCAAGGAAGGAGAAATGTCTTTTAAAATTCACAAAGAGAAGGGTTAAAGTATACTTAGCATTTTTCGCACTACTAAGAGCGACCTAACCGGCATTTCAAAAACAGCCTGGATCCAGATAACACGCCGAATAACTCTGTGTCTCATCAGGATCCAAGATGGTTGACACTCGGGAAATAGTTTCTTAAAAGCTTGCGCGAATCAGTTCCGAGTAACATTGTAGCATGGGTCGAGAATTAAGCAGACATTATATTTTAGGCACAAAAGTGATTATGTATGACAATTATCCCTTCGCTTGCTAAATTTGAAAATACATTCTCCTTCTTTACCCATGCCCTGTTGTATAATTACATATATCTTCACTGTGTACAAGTATTTCGCTGTGCAATCACTGCTGTGGAGTGCACTGGTTGCACAATCAATTTGTAAATAGTGCAGACCCTGATGAGACAGCTCTGGGTCTTCACTATTTACAGGTAGGTATATTGACGTGAGCAGCAAGCGAATGGTTAATACGATGTACAGTAGAACATGACGTAAGCAGCCATCGAAAAGAGGTCTAATTGTGGGTCTGTAAGGAAGATCGTATCTTTATACAGGTCAAACGTATTGCAGACAGTTCTTATAGGAGCTTGCTTTTTGCATCACATTTGCCCTTCATTAAGCGACCACCTGCTTTTAACACCCCTATGTTCAATAAAAGAATGGTAGCTTAGAACAGGCGCTACTGTATATTAGACGTGATTTATAGCAATTTTCCCTTACTTTCACAAAGTAGCCATTACTTTCCTGTCTTACTGTCTGTCTAGGTAAACCTTTACTTCATACATAACTAATAACTGTCAATATATCACTAGTTAATACTAACCGAATAACTACAGTAGAACCATAGACTAGTATTGACCATAGACGTCTTAAAAAGCAAGTGGATGCTAAATTCAAGGCCAAAATAATATAGAACTTTCTTTGTAGAAGTTTCTATGTTACGTTTGACCTGCATTGCCCTACCACCGGTCCTCCAGACCCATGATTGAACCTCTTTTTGATGACTAAAAGCAAAGTTATGGTAATCAAAAACAGTAGACAGTCTGTAACGAATAACCAAACAGAGTAGACCCTGATCAGACAGCTTCATAAGCTGTCTGATCTGCGTCTGCTCCGTTTGCAAATGCGTAAATTACTGGAGTATCAGGGGAAATGGTTCTCGTCATTTACTCTAGATAATTTGCAACTTTTGTATCTTACGGTATTATATGCCATTTCTTACTATTATTTTTATCATTTTCTTCAAATAAACGCTTTCCACACCTTTGCAAACAGAGTAGACTCATGGGGAAAATGGTTGCCTACATTTACTTGAGATAAATTGGAACTTCTGCATCTTATATGGTATTGTATGCCCTCTCTTGCTGTCACGTTTACCCTTACCTTCGTATTTAGACGCTTGCCATGCCTTCGCAAACAGAGTAGACCCAGAGCCGTCCGATCCGGGTCTGCTTTGTTTGCTTATGAAATTAGTTTGCTTATGACATTATAAAGGAGCTGGCTCTACAGTTGCCTCCAATAACAAATAGTCATGTGAGCATATGTCATTATAAAACGTGAGCTAATACATATTCATGGTGTCATTATATCTTACATACATATTCAACCGGAAACAGGTTAACCTTTCAGTATCCATCGTCGCCTGCACGTCCTCAGAACTATCGAGACTATACATCTATCATAACGAAGACTCAACTTAAGATATTGCATGTGTCCGCCTCCTGTGATCATATCCTGGAAAGAGTGTGAGTCGGAATTGACCCTGTCATAAGTGTACATGTATTGAAATTTATGAAGCAAATGTATTTTATTGTTTTTTAATAGATCACTGCGATTTCATGTCTAGTTTTAAGTCGTTAATCGACATGATTTCATACAATAATCATATGTTAATGCTGTAATTTCTGAGACAGAACATCATGCCACCAAAACGACGTGTAATTATCTACAATTTGTATTTTGTTCACGGGTGGTTACTAAATGCAAATTGGACAATACAGGTAAACTCTAGGAGCGTTTTCCGCATTGCATTCAGTCTGCTTTAAGCTAAAACCTGTATTTTGAAAACCTATTATATTTTCTGTATTTAAAGGTTATTATATAGGTGTTTAGTTGTTTCGTTCTCGTTAACCCCAACCCATACCCCCAGAAATAAGGGAGTGTTGTTTATTAAGGAGAATACGGTACCCGATGATGTATATGTATAGATAATGTTTAACAAGACCAAGATATTACAGACATCTAAATTGAAAATTCGAACAGTTCTTGTGTGGCATTGCATGCGATATGCATGTGTGTCAAACTGCTTATAAAAGGGCATTTGTTTGTAAATAGAAGTCAGGCGTAGTGTTTATGTGGCAAATGAACACAATAATTTTTGTCACCACAGAAACTGTAGAATCCCTTCAGCAAACAGAGCAGACTCTAATCAGACATCTCCTTCGGGAGCCATCTGATCTGGGTCTAGTCTGTTTGCATAGACAGTAATAGGTGTATTTATGAAATAAACGATACGGATGTGTATGCATGACAGTTAACGTAAACACGTCACTAAATGGTCCATGTAAATGGTGTTCGTGCTCACTTTTCTCGTATTGGCCAGCTGAGTCTCCAGGCTATCTGACTTCCCTTTGCTGTCCTCTGCTATCTCTCGAAATTGTCTATTTGTGTGGTTTAGATAGTATTGGTGTAGGTAAGTCTCTTTATCTCCCCCTCCAGATCTTTCATCCTGACTGATAAAGAGGTGTTCCCTTCATCCTAGCATAGAATAGAACTTTTGAAGTGACACCCGACAGTACACAGCAACACCAGAAACAAGAACGGAATACATGCTCACACTTACACACACGACAGTACACAGTAACACCAGAAACACGAATTGAACACATACTCCCATATAAGCGCAATACAGTACACAGCAACATCAGAAGCGCGAATTGAATGCATGCTCACACATACGTACACGACAGTACACAGCAACACCAGAAGCACGAATGGAATGCATGGTCACACTTACACACCCGACAGTACACAACAACATCAGAAGCACGAATGGAAAGCATGCTCATACTTACACACCCGACAGTACACAGCAACATCGGAAGCACGAATGGAAAGCATGCTCACACTTACACATCCAACAGTGCACAGCAACATCAGAAGCACGAATGGAAAGCATGCTCACACTTACACATCCGACAGTGTACAGCAACATAACAAGCACGAATTAAATGCATGCTCACACATAAGCACACAGTCTTCACAGAAGTGAAGTGTCCTTTGTCTACTCCAAACTAACACCATACTCACAGTGCCGTAACGTGTATATTGTCTGCTCCACACCAACATCATACACACAGTGCCGTAAAACAACCATATTCATAGAAAACAAACGACAAGGTATGACACCGCAATATACGCACAGGTATGATAAGACAGAACGTCACAAAACGCTTTATTGAAGAGCAAATATTGGTTTGGCTTGGTCTAGGTCACTATAAACAGAGCTAGTTTGGAGTTTAGGGCACACTGA
The DNA here is from genome assembly GCA_963576725.1 of Azorinus chamasolen. Lineage (NCBI taxonomy): Eukaryota > Metazoa > Mollusca > Bivalvia > Cardiida > Solecurtidae > Azorinus > Azorinus chamasolen. The sequence continues at coordinate 31,102,190 of OY755250.1, read as the reverse complement.
AAATATCATACACTACGGCAAATGGCGAGCGCTCATACACGCATGTCATACACATATACCTTACACATACACAATAAGAGAGATAAGGTGAGACTTTTAGATGCTAAATCCATTACATCACAAGCTAATTTTATACCCATAATCTTATCCGCTATTTTAGACCCAATCTCATCAAACAAATCAAATAAAAACAAACATTGAATAGAACACAATGAACATTTTAGAATCGTGTGGTTTTGGAAACATTGTGAAAATGCAGCAAATGCTCTATTTATGACAATGGTTTCAATAAATTGACTTTCATTGAGGCATAAAAGTACGGCAAAATGAGGTTATGGGTCAATTCCTAGGCATATCCAATGCAATAGATGCATATTCAAATACTAAACTTGTCATTTGTTCACTAAACCCTATGATGTGACCACTCTTTAGAATTGTTTTGAAGACAAATAGAATTTAGTGGAGAAATAAATTATCAAACTATTTTTCTTTATTCACATCTAGATCAACAGATATAAGCAGGCGTACTCTATTAATAAAATCATAATTTCCCTTCCAAACCCTATGATTTGGTTTTGAAGAGTAGTCACAGGTTTGGGTTGATGGAAAAATTAAGAAGTTATTCATGAAACTGTTTTAATTTACGTATCTTTCCTAGGTCTCAGGACATATCTTATGGAAGGTTATACGACTAAATGTTACCACAATCCCAAACAACTGCATATTTATATGAATTATCATATTGTCTAGTGTACAACGTTCAGGAAACTTAACCTATTATAACTACAGATGTACTTTAATCGCCACTTGAAGTTGTGATCATCGTATATATGTCAGTTTCAGTGGTAATTCTTATGAATTTGTTTAACGATTTCTTGCATACCTTTTTGTTACACTCTTGTCCCAGTATGTCCATTTCGTCCTGCAAATTTAGACAGCATCAGCTGAATAATAGCCACATCTCTCACATCTGAAACATCAACAGGTGAATATGTTATCTTGTCACTGTCAGAGAGAAAAGTAGTCTTATTTTTTATGAAAGGGGAATAACTCTGCCAGGCATAGTGAAACCTTGAGACCTTAAGATGCTGAACTGTATACATTTCAAAAGGCTCATTATATAAGACATTTCCCAACATATCATTGTAAAAAGTCTAATTGCATTCAAAACGAGAAATTATAATATACTTGTATACATAAACCTGACAATTTTGGGGGAAAGTGCATTTTAGGGAATGTTTTCATGCGTAAAACTCAATGAAGTGAAAAGCAGGTGACTTGCCTCATTGTAAGTTAGTTTCAATGTTATTAGTTATGAAAATTAAATACCGCTTAAGCTGGTGATATGGGGCGGGAGTATTAATGTACTTTTAGGAACTGCTCATGAACAGACCCTGTTTGCATTTTTTCTTTTTGCCTTGCTGATTTTGCTTTCAAAGGAACTCCCAATATCTGAATTTAAGAAACTGGATATATTTTGCAAACCTATAATGGCACTTTTAGGGGAAAATATAACAAATGTACCGTCTTTAATATTCATAGATAAGTTTGTATAAATATATACATGTGTAATGATATTTGGCAGTATTTTGAAGTTATTTATCAACAACAGGTGATGAACAAATATGAACGGGTATCTGATTTCCCCAGGACGAGGCATAACGATGTATGATACATGTCTTTAATTGTCACAGCCAGACAGTTTTTGGTGACAGGGAGCCAATGCTATCAGTCAGACTTTTGAGCAATGCGGATATGCATTTGTAAGCAACTCATCTGGGTCCATCCTGTTTGCCAAAGCTGATACGGAAAATGCTGTTGTGGTATTCTTATGCACATACTATACCTGCACCTCAGTACTGAAAGCATCATGGAGTAATGGCGCATCGCCAACTGAAAAATAATGAAATTACCACAAAGAACCATATCATTTAACATATATTTACTAGACTGATTATATTAATTATTAACTACTGTTGATTGAATATGAAAATACTAATATTAATGTGATTAAGAACACTGAGATGTTATGGTAGTGATATCTTAACCTTTAGCCAGCTGAGCAAGTTTTACAGGATTTTTCATCTACTACATTTCAAAAACATAAGCTACAGTCAATGTTTCTACCAAATGCAATCAGGGTGTCAAACAGTTTGGATCATCTGGATCAAAAATGTTTGCATAGGTATTCACTCATCCGCCTATAGCAGGCTAAAGTTTCAGTAAATTCGACAATTACATATTACATATATCCGAAATGAGACACTTGGGGATTACGAAACCTATAAATAAAAGTTATTTATCCCAAAGTTTGTTGCATGTTGTATTCATTCAATTATTGTGTCTCACACGAGGCTTTTTGCAGACGAGTGTGTGGTTTACACAGAGATTCTCCTAAAGATACATACATTCTGCAAGAAGATTGGAGACAAATTGACTGCATTAGTAAAAGGTGACTATGCTTCTCACATTTCTATCATTCCCCTTAACCACCCGTCGCGTAATAGTAAATAGTGACTGAGACGACGTCAAATTTAGTTGAAATATCGACAGCAGCAGTGAATATTATTCAGCTTCAGTTTCTGGCACAGGCTCTGGTAAACTTTTGGTACTCTAATACGTTTTTAGATAACATCTCATACATTAAAAAAAGAATTGTGTACTGATGTCTCGACATGTATCAAACGAATTCCAAACTTCACTTGTTGCATATATTTTGTTGGTATCTACCGGAAATCATGGCTGTGTACCAACGTTGGATCGGCAATGGTGATTTCCCCTTTTTGGTAATGTATAAAATATGATCAAAACAAACTGAGATGGGGCAATTACCGGTATCTCTCGTAATTATTGCTTACGAGTTTTTTTAAGCAATAGTTATATATCATGAATTATTCAAACAGTATATTCATGTTGGTGATATACTAGTTAGGCATATACTTTGCGAAGTGTTTCTATCCCCAATTTCTTTTCGGAGGAGATACGCAAACTAGGTCAAGTATACGTATGATGATGATGATGGTAATGATAATATTGATATATAATAATGATAAACATGACTACTTCTACTATTAATACTACAATTACTATTACTACTACTTCTTCTACTACTACTACTACTACTACTACTACTACTACTACTACTACTACTACTACTAAAACTACTACTACTACTACTACTGCTACTACTACTACTACTATTACTACTATTACTACTACTACAACTACTACTGACACTGCTGCTGCTGCTTCTATTACTACTACTACTACTACTACTACTACTACTACTACTACTTCTACTACTACTACTGCACTACTACTACTAGTAGTCTACTACTACTACTGCTACTATTACTACTACTACTACTATTACTACTACTACAGCTACTACTGACACTGCTGCTTCTACTACTAATACTACTACTACCACTACCACTACTACTACTACTACTACAAGTACTACTGACACCGCTGCTTCTACTACTAATACTACTACTACCACTACCACTACTACTACTACTACTACTACTACTAATAATAATAATAAAATAATGGTATAAAATAAGAATAATAACAAGAACATATTATTATTAATATTGCTTTCTCTTTCTCCTTTTGTATTGAATATGCTATGACCATTAATGCAATTTGTAGATAGCCGTTTTCCTTGACTGTGATTGTGTGACTATATTACTCTACGCAATATCCATATGTAAATGTTTCTTGCCTAAAGCGAGTATGACCCTGTAATGCCACAGATAGGTCTAATTATAGGGATTTATATCCGGTTGTAACTTTACTCTTTACCTCATTAATATTCATGTGAGAGATAATGGCATCATGGATATTAGTTACTGGTAGATCACTTTTTAACTGGTATATGGACAGGATCTGTTCTGTTTTCTTATGAAACTATAGTAGACATGATTCCAACCAATACCACAACAATGCTGTCTACAAATTCCATGCAGAGTAGACCAAGATCAGATGGAACTGGCCCTGCAGAATCAGATCCATATTAGTTCGTAGGCAAACAGAGAATACTGATCAGACAGCTTCTGTAGAAGATGACTGGTATTGGCCTAATCTGTTGAACTATATATAATATGTGAAAAGGCATCCTTATGAGGGTAAATGTTAACTATGCCTCTGTAAGCAAAACGCAAACTCTGATTAGACAGCTCCAGGAGTTTTCTGATAAGGATTTGCTCTGTTTACTTATGGAATAATAAAAATCTTAGCCATAGCCAAATGTGTCCTGGTTGTATACCACTATAACATTATGTTAATTAATACTCGGTGTAAGTACTAAAATATTCATTGAAAAGAGGGTTTATGATGTATCAAAGGACTTTAGAACGTTCTAGTAGTACTTTCACAATTATCGTAACACTTTATTCCATAAATACACCGCTAAATGCCTTTGCAAACATAGTAGTCCCAGATCAAATGACATCTTTAGGAGCTGTCTGATCCGGGTATGTTCTGTTTGCTTACAGTGTAATACAGATCTGGTGAAACAATTTCTGCAATAGCCAACTATTTTGTGTTCATTAACCATTGTGAAATTTAAGCCAATTAATATTTATGATCTTTCAGTAGTTCATACATAAATTTTCATGGAGTAAGGGTAAATAAATTGGAGTAAAATCTACATTTTGCAGTCACCTGCTTTTAAATGCACCCAGTCAGTTATGCAATATCTATTCTACTCCATTACTCCCAGTCAGTTATGCAATTTCTACTCTACCCCATTACTCCCAGTCATTCATGCAATATCTACTCTACTTCATTACTCCCAGTTAGTCATGCAATACCTACTCTACTCCATTACTCCTAGTCATTCATGCAATATTTACTCTACTGACATTAATCCCAGTCATTTATGCAATATATACTCTACTGCATTAATACGTTTTTCTACCCTTATGCAGACATATTATACTCAGATCAGATGGTTCCTGTAGGAGCCGTTTAATCATGGTCTGCTCTGTTTGCTTATGAAATGATAAAGATATAATTATACAGTTTCTGCCACAACTTAACATTCGTGTATTCTTATGCAATAAGAAAATAATCTAATCATGATTCATGACGTCATTATTTCTGACTTGAGCACTCACGAACTAAAGGGTTAATCCTTTACCTCATAAATATTCATTCAAGACCATGTCTGTAATACATATTCATTAATTCAATATTTGTACTTATTGTGCCACCTAAAGACCATTTCTGAAATCCATTTAGAATGTTAGAAGAAAGTTGTCGTTTAAATAAATTATTCCACTTTCTATTTTTAGCTCCTGTGAACTACTGTGCAATAGACCGGCATAGTGCATATAACTCTCATGGCCATTCAACCGAGGTTCTGTGTATCGAGGGCTTAGTGCTAAACAATTGTAACTACATTCATTGATATCTAGAAACAGTGGCAAAAGAGTCCTTTCTAAAAACAAATCTTCCTTTCATTTCTTTCCAAACAAACAGTATTTATTTTCATTGAAGACGAGTTACTCGGCATCTGGTCTGGACTCACACTGATTGTAAAGGTGATTGCTGTGTTGCCCATAAAATGCAGGTACAAAAGTTTTGAACTGTGTCATAAAAGTGATAGGTACAATCGTTTTGCTGTGCCCCATAATAAATACAGGTACAAGAGTTTTGTGCTGTCCTGTAAAAGTATAGGTACAGTAGTTTGGTGCTGCCCCAAACAGTAGGTATACTAGTTTTGTGTCGCCCCATAAAATATAGGTTTTGTGTTGCCCTGTAAAAATGTAGGTAGGTATACTAGTTCTGAGTTGCCCGATAAAACTGCATGTTCAATATCCTTTGTCTTGCCTAGGTAGGGTAAATATGAAAAAAACAGTCGAACAGAGAAAGCCACACACGAAAGTACACTGCACCAAACACCATCAAACAAGAAACGGCACATCGGTACATCCACAATACAAATCATAACGGGACGCATATCAATAATAAAACATTATAAAACCTTATTGATTTTGACGCTTTTCGAACTCATATTGCAAAAGCTATTCAAGAATTCTGCATCAAACGATGTCGACGAGAACATGCTGATGTTAATGCCCTTTCGGATTGGAAGAAATGTATTTTTGATATTATTGATACGCGTATTACTTTTTACAAATCAAATTACCATCTTTTACCACCTCGACCTAGAGTTACATTTCGCTATTTGAAGAAAAAACATTTCTAATTTTCATTCAAATTATGTTCTTGTTCCTGCTGACAAGGCGTCAAACAATGTAATCATTAATTGAAGATTGTATTATTTTGGATGTTTTAAAGAAGGGGCTAACAGATTCACACACTTATATAACAGTTCCAACACCAAAAAGATATAGTCTCAATAATTTTAAGTCTGGTCCTAACATAAAACAACATAAACTTTCTACTTTGTACTGGATTCCGAAACTACATAAAACCCCTTATAAGGCGCGTTTTATAACCAACTCTAGCTGTTGTACTACTACTAAAATATCTAAACATTTGACGTCCTGTCTTACTACGATCAAAGAACATGAAAAACGTTACTGTGATAAAATATATGAAAAGTCTGGTATTAATGTTTTTTGGTCCATAAAAAATTCAAACGATGTTTTAACGAAACTTGAAAATGAACAGTACAACATTTCTTCACTGAGCTCTTATGATTTCTCCACACTCTATACTACTCTACCTCGCCATCTTATAAAGGATAAACTGATTAAATTAATAGAAAAAACATTTGCAAGAGAAAACAAAATATTCATTGCTTGTAATGTTCAACGTTCATTCTTTTCGAATTCAGAAGTTGAACATTACACAATGTGGACCTGCCTTGATGTTTGTAGATCTCTAACCTGTCTTTTAGATAATATATTTGTGCGTTATGGGTGTACCATATATCGTCAAGTTGTTGGTATACCGATGGGTACAAATTGTGCCCCTCTCAGATTTGTTTTTGTTTTGCTATGAGAGGGATTTTATGCTTAGCTTAAAACCTGATACACAGACCGATATTGATAATGATTTTAATAAAACTTCAAGGTATTTAGACGATATTTTGAATTTAGATACTCCTTATTTTGAAACTATGATTTCTTCCATTTACCCACAAGACCTGTCTTTAAACAAAGAGAATCAATCAGACATTATAGCTTCATTTTTAGATTTGAATCTTTCAATTACAAATGATAAAGTGTCTTCCAAAATATACGATAAAAGAGAAGATTTGAATTTTAAAATTGTTAATTATCCTTTTCTAGCTGGAGATGTGCCCCGTTCTACATCTTATGGGGTTTATATTTCTCAACTTATTCGGTTTGCCCGAGCCTGTTCTTTGCTTGAAAATTTTAATAGTCGTAATTTAGTTATAACTGATAAACTTCTTAAGCAAGGTAAAAGATATCACAAACTTCGGAAAACGTTTTCTAAATTTTATTATCGAAATTTACCACTCATTAGTAAATATAATTGCAATCTACGGACGTTACTGCAACAAGGCATTTCTCAACCAGACTTTTATGGGGATTTTATCTACAAACGTAGGAAAATTCGGGGTCATATCCATGTTCATGATTTGTTTATAAAACGCGTTAAAACATTTAAGAAGAAAGGTTATGATCTCATTATATTGCAACGCACTGCATGTTTGGTTATCGACCCTTTTACAGTCGGTAGCTACGCTTCCCTCTTTGCTTGCGCGATGACAGGCCGAGGGTAGTACTCTATGATGGTATACTCCCTATAAAAATGTACCTATAATACTTATATGCTGCCCCATGGAAATATAGGAACATAGGTTTTTGCTGCCCTATAATAACGTAGGTACAATAGTACAATAGTTAAATGCCATAGATAAATGCAGGAAGGTACAATAGTTTTTTTGCAAACCAAATATGATGTTATAACAGTTCTGTGCTGCCCAAATATATAGGTACACTAAAGTTGTGCTGTAGATAGGACGCCGAGTTACTCAGCGTCTCGTCTCGAGAAGTGTACCATCGTTTAAGAAAATAAGGAAATAAGATAAATAAATGCAAATTTCAAAGGAATAAAGCACATATATAGAAAAAGAGTTTGCGACAAAAAGTGAAGTCACTGATCACATACCGCTTTGAAAAAGCGGCGTCTGATCTGGGACTGCACTGTTTGTCGTGGTGCACTTTTGCGACATTGGCGGTGAAAGGGTTAACACATCAATTGACTGATATTCATGATATTCATTGTTTCTTAAAAATTAATATCCATACAGTCAATAGTAAAAAGATAAAGTTTAGGGGAAATGCAAGCGAGGGAGATGTTTCCTCACTTTCAGTAATATATCTGATTGTAGTTTGTCTGTATCAATACTTGTACAACATTGGTGTGCATTTTCTCTCATATAAACCCCGGTTAACGTGGGACATTGACTGTTTGTAAAACCTTGGTGTGCATTTTCTCTCAGAGAAACCCCAGTTAACGTTGGTCATTGACTGTTTGTGCTCCGGGGTCATTGTTATATATTCTCCGTACCAGATAAAAGGGAATTATTAACTCTTCGAATGTTATTTTGCTGTTTGCTCAATCGTCGTCTGTTGCACAAATGTCGTCTGCAACATTTTTCAAAACCATAAGTTTCCTTCTCATTGTTTTGTTTGCATGGTTTGAGCCTGGGTGAAAATAAACCACTTTAGAGCGTATATATTACATGAATAAGAACTCATCATCATCATCATCATCATCATCATCATCATCATAATCATCATCACCATCATCATCATCTTCCTCTTCATTATTATTATTGACATTATTAGTACCATTGTTGTTGTTGCAATTTGTGTTGTTATCATTGTTTCTGTTATTGTTATTATCACCATTATTATTGTCCGTTAGGTTTGACCTGACACTCACTTTATACCAACGTTCTTAGATGAAATCAGGAATATCTGACTTGATAAATTTAATTGTTAAGTGCTTAGCAACATAATCATACATACACTGTAATACATCAGTAGTGCTGCACTAGCCTAGTTGAATATGTCGTTTACTCTAAGGATAAAAAGTCGTGGTTTTAAATCTAGATAAAACCAGTGTTTACATTACAATAAAACCTCTCTTAAGAAACCTAACATTAATCGTCTGCGAACGTCCTGCACTACTATATTGATGAGTCGTCTGTCTTCTGTTATCACCTTTCTTGGTTTAAGGGTCGATTTAGAAGGAAAATAGTGTATGTACTAATTAAAATATACACCTTCTAGTATGAAACTACCCTCATACATTTTCCAATTGAATTATTTAAGCTATTGTGGGACTTTAAGCAAATAAGCAACAAACTTTTGTTCCTATCTTGCAATGACCAATAGAACGATTTGCCGATATTCCAAGCTGTTTTAAGGGCGAGACAGGTCGGGGTATGCGTAAGATAATGTTACTGAATACACATGGATGTATTTGAAAGCCGCGGATTCACTGTAAGGGAGGCGACTCACCCTTCTTACGCAGAACAAAATACCCTGCATGTTTGTACCTACGCGCGATTCGGTCCAAGTTTTACGAATTATTGACGGGGTTTCAAACAACTGATGGGAGTATCATTGGATCATGAGTAGTAGCAGTACTAAAACCATGCACTTTGCGTGGGCAATGCAAGTATAGGTGAATATAATGCTAAGTAATATAGTAATGACTTCACCCTTCTCATACAGAAACATAGTCTGCTTAACGATTTAACCGATTAATATATATACACTTCTCTCCGCCTTTGAAATCAGAGTAGACCCCGTTCAGACGGCGCCTATAGGAGCCCTCTGATCCGGGTCTGCTCTGTTTGTTTATTATATAATATAGATATGATTCTACATGTTCTGTAATTGGCAAAACGTGTTGGATCCATGAGTTATTATAACAATTAATTTAACCCATTTGCATCCAAGATCCCTTATATGGGACGTAGGCAAACAGTGTAGACTCTGATCAGACGCCGCATAATTCGGCGTCTGATCAGAGTCTGCACTGTTTGCTGATAGGAAAGTCAATATGGGTTTAGATTTGAATCTTTCAATTACAAATGATAAAGTTTCGTCCAAAGTATACGATAAAAGAGAATATTTTAATTTTAAAATTGTTAATTATCCTTTTCTAGACGGGGATGTGCCACGTTCTACATCTTATGGTTTTTTTTTTCTCAACTTATTAGGTTTGCCCGAGCCTGTCTTTGCTTGAAGATTTTAACAGACGTAATCTAGTTATAACTGATCAATGGAAAAGTAGTAAAGTCAAGCAAGCAAAGCCACATACAAGACGCAACAACCACCAAAACACCGATAGAGAGCATGACACACACACACACACACACACACACACACAACCACACATCCAAACGCGCACACACACACACACACGAAATGAACACAGAAAACACCAAAAGATACACAAGAACCAGAGAAAAACGCCCCATACATGAACAAAATCACAAGCACAAAGACGCAAGGCAAACAAAAGGAAGGGTGACAAAGAGAGTACCGCCTTGGCACGGTCTGTAGCAAAAACACCACTGGGGTTTAAACCGGTTTACGGACGTCCTAACCTCACACTTCTCTCAAAGTCACCCTTGCTTTACAAATATTGTAAATAAAGGTATCCCCGCTGGACTTACCCACAACATAGACGACGGCGAACACATGTAAAACATAGCATAATAACTGTGACAATCCGTCAAATATGTACTCAATGACTTTGCTGAAGTCAGAGCACCTTCAGGTAAGCCGTTAAGGGCACGACAGGAAAAAAGTAATACATGAGTCTGGTAAGCTCATCCTGTATACCATCATAGAGTACTACCCTCGGCCTGTCATCGCGCAAGCAAAGAGGGAAGCGTAGCTACCGACTGTAAAAGGGCCGATAACCAAACATGCAGTGCGTTGCAATATAATAGGATCATAACCTTTCTTTTTAAATGTTTTAACGCGTTTTATAAACAAATCATGAAAATGGATATGACCCCGAATTTTCCTAAGTTTGTAGATAACATCCCCATAATATTCTGGTAGAGAAATGCCTTGTCGCAGTAACGTCCGTAGATTGCAATTATATTTACTAATGAGTGGTAAATTTCGATAATAAAATTTAGAAAACGTTTTCCAAAGTTTGTGATATCTGTAACCTTGCTTAAGAAGTTTATCAGTTATAGCTAAAATACGTCTGTTAAAATCTTCAAGCAAAGAACAGGCTCGAGCAAACCTAATAAGTTGAGAAATATAAACCCCATCAGATGTAGAACGTGGCACATCTCCATCTAGAAAAGGATAACAATTTTAAAATTAAAATCTTCTCTTTTATCGTATACTTTTGACGAAACTTTATCATTTGTAATTGAAAGATTCAAATCTAAAAAATGAAGCGTTAATGTCAGATTGATTAGCCTTGTTTAATGACAGTTCTTTTGGGTAAATTGAAGAAATCATAGTTTCAAAATAAGGATTATCTAAATTCAAAATATCGTCTAAATACCTTGAAGTTTTATTAAAAACATTAAGAATATCGGTTTGTGTATCAGGTTTTAAGCTAAGCATAAAATCCCTCTAGTAGCAATACAAAAACAAATCTGCAACATGCGGGGCACAATTTGTACCCATGGGTATACCAACAACTTGACGATATATGGTATCCCCATAACGCACAAATATATTATCTAAAAGAAAGGTAAGGGATCTACAAACATCAAGGTAAGTCCACATTGTGTAATGTTCAACTTCTGAATTCGAAAAGAATGAACGTTGAACATTACAAGCAATGAACATTTTGTTTTCTCTAGCAAAGGTTTTTTCTATTAATTTAATCAGTTTATCCTTTATAAGATGGTGAGGTAGAATAGTATAGAGTGTAGAGAAATCATAAGAGCTCAGTAAAGAAATGTTATACTGTTCATTTTCAAGTTTTGTTAAAACATCATTTGAATTTTTTATGGACCAAAAAACATTAATACCAGATATTTCATATATTTTATCACAGTAGCGTTTTACATGTTCTTTGATCGTAGTAAGACAGGACGTCAAAAGTATAGATAATTTAGTAGTAGTACAACAGCTAGAGTTGGCAATAAAACGCGCCTTATAAGGGTTTTTATGTAGTTTCGGAATCCAGTACAAAGTAGAAAGTTTATGTTGTTTTATGTTAGGACCAGACTTAAAATTATTACACATTTTTACATGTTCCGAGACTATATCTTTTTCAGTTGTTTGAAATATTATATAAGATTTTGAATCAGTTAGCTCCTTCTTTAAAACATCAACATAATACAATCTTCAAATAATGATTACATTGTTTGATGCCTTGTCAGCAGGAACAAGAACATAATCTGAATGAAAATTAGAAATGTTTTTCTTCAAATAGCGAAATGTAACTCTAGGTCGAGGTGGTAAAAGATGGTAATTTGATTTGCAAAAAGTAATACGAGTATCAATAATATCGAAAATACATTTCTTCCAATCCGAAAGGGCATTAACATCAGCATGTTCTCATCGACACAATTTGACGCAGAATTATTGAATAGCTTCCGCAATATGAGTTCGACAAGCGTCAAAATCAATAAGGGAAGGTAATCTATATTTAGGTCCTTTAGTAAGGAGGGTCCTGAGACGTATATCCTTGATTATATCAAAATTACCATTAATGACATGACCAACTGGTTTATAGCAAAAGCTAGAAATGCTACATTCTCAAGAAAAAGGGGTATTAACATCAATATTTAAGTCAGAGACAATTTTATTGTAGTTAAAAAATAACATTTCTAATAGGTTTATTATATTTATAACAGATGATAGGTGATTCAGAGTTGATGAAATATTTGGGAATAGTATCGATTACATTCTTATCACGAAATATACTTTGAATATCAATAAAATCGATACCTTTATTTAGGAACTGAAGTTTCAGAAAATGTCTTTTATGTTCAGATTCTTTATCAACACGTGGACGAAGAACATACTGTGTGTAACTTTGTATAAGTGAGGCAGTATTAATTAACGAATCTGTACGCATATAGATTTTATCAGCCTCTTCGTCTATGGACTTAAGACAGGAAAAGGGTAAAGACGATAAACAAGATAACATAGAATGTTTACCAGTTTGTTTTAGAATTGTATGTAAATCATGAATAGACATATTACGACGTAATTTACGCTTAATATTATCATTTCTACGTCTGCCATGTGATCTACTTTTACGTTTTCGAATAGAAAATATAGAGAAAATATCGATACTTGGATCTTTTACTTCTTAAGCAAGGTTACAGATATCACAAACTTCGGAAAACTTTTTCTAAATTTTATTATCGAAATTTAACTCTCATTAGTAAATAAAATTGCAATCTACGGACGTTACTGCGACAAGGCATTTCTCAACCAGAATGTTATGGGGATATTATCTACAAACTTAGAACCATTCGGGGTCATATCCATTTTCATGATTTGTTTATAAAACGCGTTAAACCATTTAAGAAGAAAGGTTATGATCCTATTATATTGCAACGCACTGCATGTTTGGTTATCGACCCTTTTACAGTCGGTAGCTACGCTTCCCTCTTTGCTTGCACGATGACAGGCCGATGGTAGTACTCTATGATGGTATACTCTTAAACTTGGATACAGGATGAGCTTACCAGACTCATGTATTACTTTTTCCCTGTCGTGCCCTTAACGGCTTACCTGCAGGTGCTCTGATTTCAGCAAAGTCATTGAGTACATATTTGACGGATTGTCACAGTTATTATGCTATGTTTTACATGTTGTCCTGTGTTCACCGTCGTCTATGTTGTGGGCAAGTCCAGCGGGGATACCTTTATTTACACTATTTGTAAAGATAGGGTGACTTTGAGAGAAGTGTGAGGTTAGGACGTCCGTAAACCGGTTTAAACCCCCAGTGGTGATTTTGCTACTGACCGTGCCTTGGCGGTACTCTCTTTGTCACCCTTCCTTTTGTTTGCCTTGCGTCATTGTGTTTGTGATTTGTTCATGTATGGAACGTTTGTCTCTGGTTATTGTGTGTCTTTTGGTGTTTTCTGTGTTCATTTCGTGTGAGTGTGTGTGTGCGTTTGGATGTGTGCGTTTGGGTGTGTGGGTGTGTGTCATGCTGTCTATCGGTGTTTTGGTGGTGGTTGCGTCTTGCATGTGGCTTTGCCTGCTTGACTTTACTACTTTTCCATTAATGAATAGTTATGATATTATTCATTTAAACTTTTCTGAAAAATTGACCGAGTGTCCGACTGCTTAGATCCTGATGAGACGCCGACTTACTGAGCGTCTCATCTGGACCATAACTGTTTGAATATTCCCGACAAGTGGCGCTTAGCTAGAGTGGGTTAACCCTTTACTCTATGAATATTCATGAAATGATTAATGTATGTATGAATATTGATCAGCTTCATATTCATTATAGCAACAAAACAAGACATCCATAGCAGAACGTGTTTAGAATCAGATCTTTATTATTCCTATATACATCTATTTAACCCTTTATCCGATAAATATTTATACAATTAATCATCAATATTTATACAATAAATCATGCATATTTATACAATTAATCATGAATATTCATGCATGAGTATTCATTAACTGAATTTTAAATATGAACACAGGAAGTTTTGTTAATAACGGCAACTGTAGGATCAGATCTAAACAATGTCATAAGTAAACCGAACGGGCACTGATCAGATGGTTCCCACAGGAGCTGTCTAACCCAGATCTATTCTGTTTGCAAAGGTGTAAATAGGCGTATCAGACTAGACTCCGTGACGTCAGTTTTTACACGCGTTTTGTGCAAAATCTGGTTTCGGCAATGTGTGTGTCTCTCAGTCTCTCACTGTCTATGTCTGTCCTTCTGGTTCTCTCTCGCTCTCTCCCTCTCTCTCTCCCTTTCCTTCTTTGTCTGTATGTCTGTCTGTCTCTCTCTCTGTCCATAATTATATCCCCGTTCATATATCGCGCTCTCTCTCACACACTTTTTTCCTCTCTCTCTCATTTTTTCCTTTCTTTCTTATTATCCTGCCCTCTATATCCGCATTTCCGTCTTCCTCTGTCTCTGTCTGTCTGTCTGTCTGTCTTTCTTTGTCTCTCTGTACTTGCCTCTCTCTGTCTCATTCTATCGCTCTGTCTATCTGTGTCTTTCTGTCTATGCCTTTCTCTCTCTCTCTCTCTCTCTCTCTCTCTCTCTCTCTCTCTCTCTCTCTCTCTCTGACTCTTTGTATGTCTCTTTCTGTGTCTCACTGTCTCTCTGTCCTCGTTGTCTCCTCTCTGTTTGTCTGTCTGCTCTCTCTCTAATACACACACACAAACGCGTATTCACGCGCGAACAGAGTCACCCTCCCTCTCTCTCACATCCACTCTCTTTAAACAATTACTATTTGCGCATCACGGCATATGAGTAAAACATGAAACAATTAGGTAATTTGACATTCTGTATCACTATGGAATGCGGGTCGGGACATGCCAATTGCCATCTGCTAAACTGCCATTTGCAAAATGAAAAATTTACGAACGTGTTCTTCTCGCTTACAGCTGTACATAGATTGGGCATATTACTGTTTTGATAAGGATACACATCACATTGTAGAATGAAGCCCGCCGATATCTCTAATAATTAGATCCGCCAAGCATTCTTCAGAGAAAAGAAACTAGAATTAATGACAATATGGCAATAAGCAACTGACATTCAGCAGTTGACATTTGGCAAATTAGCAGTTGGCATTTGGAAAAATAGCAATTGATATTTAGCAACTGGCAAATAAGCAATTGGCATTTAGTAATTGGAATGGCCCGATCTGCATTCCATACCGCTGATCTAGATCATGAAAATACAATGTGGTGGCGGTACTTGACCTACTAAACATACCATCGAATTTGCCGAGAACGAGCAAACACTCTTCAGAGAAAAGAAACTAGAATAAATGGCAATTAGCAACTGGCAAAAAGCAATTAGCATTTGGCAAATTAGCAATTGGCATTTAGCAACTAGCAATAAAGCAATTGGCATGTCCCGACCCGCATTCCATACTATGACTGACTTGACGCTTTTTGTCGCGCGAAAATTTTCATCCTGATGACGTTTGGAGTTGAGTGACGTAACGTGATGTATGTACATCTAATTAGGGGTGTACATATTAGTTGCCATCGTTGTGTAGTCCCTACTCTCTTAAAGGTAAGTTATAACCTATGTAGTTTGGATCCAGATGTGTCGCTGCTTAACTCCGTCTCTCACAGGATCCAAACTCTATGTTACTGTCATTATACTTTTGAAAGATAACTGAGGAAAATTAAACATGAAAGATGGGGCAGATGACTCATTTTATAGACGACAATGCATGGTAACAAAAGGTTTAACCCTTTACTCCATGACTATGCATGACAGGAACTTTAACATTATGAGTTTTATTTAGATTTATGTTAGGTGATATCTAGTTCAACCCAAGAAATGTTTGTCATTATAGAATAGGTAGGACCAGAACTATATCACTCTATCCATAAACAGAGCAGACCCTGATCAGACGTACAGCTCCTAATCTGATCTGATTCTACTCTGTCTGCAAAACAGGTGTACATATGTTTTGGGTGGTAACAATGACTTGACTGCAAACGATATATAACACTTTGTCTAACAGAGATGCACTAGAACTTGTATTCAGCGGCCATCAAAACGATGTCTAATTATAGGCCTGTAAGGCAGATGGGAGATTTATGCAGGTCAAAAGTAATGCAGAAGGCTCCTGCATAATGATGTTTAGATGTAAATTATCCCCCTTGACAATTGTAAACGCGGTTGTATACCAAATGAGAAGTGATCCTTTCAGATGTAGTACTCTGTTATTTCCCTTGCATCTTAATGAGATGTTGGAGTTAATTGAGTTGATATTTAAAAAACGATCCTTTCTCCCAACCCTTTACTCTATACAAATGCGTTTTCTTAACCTTTGCAAATAGGGTAGACGCAGATCAGGCGACTCTTGTAGGATCTCTTGTAGGAGCCGTCTAATCAGTGTTTTAATCTGTTTGCTTATTATATGAGATAGGTATAGCCTGTAGGAGCCGTCTGATCCGTGTCTAATCTGTTTGCTTATTATATGAGATAGGTATAGCCTGCATGGGCCGTCTTATCAGGGTCTAATCTGTTTGCTTATTATATACATGTAGGTATAGCATGTAGGAAGTCCTGTAGGAGCCGTCTCATCAGTGTCTAATCTGTTTGCTTATTCCACAAAAATTGCCTGGATAGGAATAGTAATGCACTAGCACTGTTACTTCTTAGTAGTAATTTCTTCTGCACACATTGTAGTCAATTCAAGTGTCAGAATATTGATATCACTAAAGGCAAACTCGTATTGAAAAAAGAATAACACTGACTTTAGGTTGAATAAACGCGAGGCTGCCAACTCCCTATCCTCTACAGCCCCACTTTTTGGTGATTTCTTTGCATTGCAAAAGTACTCAAAATACTACAGACCAATAGAAATAAACATAAAAAATACATGCTTTTATTATTATTATATCATAATAATAGAACTACTACTACTACTACTACTACTACTACTACTACTACTACTACTACTACTACTACTACTACTACTACTAATACTACTTCTACTGCTACTACCTACTACTACTACTACTACTACTACTACTACTACTAATACTAATACTAATACTAATACTAATAATAACAACAACAATAGTAAAATAATCTACTGTACTATTATTATTACAATCTATAATCATAATCATCATCACAACTATTATTATTAGATCTGCTTTTATTATTAGATCTAATTGTTGTTTTTACTCTATTATTATTATTATGCTACTGTACATTATTATTATTATTATTATTATTATTACAATTATTATTATTATTATTATTATTATTATTATTATTATTATTATTATTATTATTATTATTATTATTATTACTATTATTATTATTATTATTATTATTATTATTGTTGATGTAATTATTATTATTATTATTATATTAGATCTATATTATATCATAATTATTATTATCATTATTAGATTTCTATTTGTCTTTATTATTATTCACTTTAAACCAACCAAATACATTTCTACAATGGACGTCCTAATATCTATATCAAAATCATATTTTCCATACGAAAGGTTGATATGGCCGCAAAAATGGCCGCCAATATAAATCCGCAGTCCCGTACATTAAATTTGACGTCATATCCTTCCTTCTCAACTCCCGTCTGCTTCATTTTAGTTTTTGGCATTAGACCAACAACATCGCATTTAAACAAATTGTTAGTTGATCAACTAGGCCTAGTAAAATGTCTAATTTATCAGAAAGTTTCCGTAAAACTTTACACATGGGTTCAGAAGAAGACTTTGAACATGTCTGTGATCCGTGTGTAACAGACGGAAAGAGAATGGAGGCGATAATTTACTGTGTGGATTGTGGACAATATTTGTGTCACGAGTGCAAAAATTACCATAAAAAGTTGCTAGCTTTAAAATCACACGTGCTACAAGATATTACGACAATGTCCACGTCACAAAAAGGCCAAAAACAACTTCCAGGGGCTTCTGGGGCTGCGGACCCACTGACGGACAAATGTGAGAAGCACCCAGATGAGCCCATTAAATTCTTCTGTAATTCTCATCAACAACTTGGGTGCAGTGTCTGTGTTTCTCTACACCACCGAACCTGCGGAGACAACGTGTCCTACATACCGGAGATTTCCAGCTCACCCGCAAGCCGAGAAGAATTTAAAAACAGACGCGGAGATGCAACAAAGCTCATCGCTGGATTAGAGTTCAATAAAAGTCGTTCGGAATGGTGTCAGCAAGAAACCAATGATAGTTTCGATCAGGCGGTGGCGAATGTAAAAGTGTTCAGGAGAGACATCAACAAATTTCTCGATAAATTGGAAACAAATTTGCTCAATGATACGTCAAGACGGAGAAAAGAACATTTAGATTCCCTAACTCGTCAAACCCAAATACTTGATGACCTGGTTAAGGACGATAAGAAAATGAACTCCGACTTTGACAGATTTGAAGAGCTGAACCAATCCAATCAACTCTTCATCGCCGTGAAATACGCCAAAGAAAAAATTCATTGGTGGAGAAAGAGGTCGCTCGCATCAGTAAAACAATCAAACCTCAACGAGTTGTCTTCAACCGTGCTGACCAGCTTGATGATCTTACATCGTTACCTCATCTCGGGACTCTGTCACTGGTTGGCAAACCAGCAGCTGTCAAGTTCGTCCATGACATCAACGTCAAAATATCAACTGACACAAAGGACTGTAACATTAGTGACGTTGTTATATTGAAAGATAAACGGGTAGCAATGGCGGACTATAACAACCAGTGTGTCAAGATTATAGACATCGCAGGTAAAAAACAAACCGAGAAACTCTCATTAACATCACAACCTTGGCGCATAACAATGATCGGAGATGACCAACTTGCAGTAACGTGTAAAGGTGACAAGCGTATCCAGTTGCTGTCTCTGTCACCGACATTGTCAGCGGGTCAAACTATAACTGGACCAGGTGATTATTGCGGCCTCACGTATAATGGAGGAAAACTCTTCCTCACCTGTTATCGTCCTAGTTCAGTTCATATTTGTGACTTGTCGGGTAACTTATTACAACAAATTGACTCTGACAACACAGGAAAGAAGTTATTTGTAGGTTCTCCTTCATATATAACAATGAGTGGAGACCAAAGTGTCATGTATGTGAGTGATAGGGTAGGCAACAAAATGGTGTGTTTAAATAGAGATGGTGTTGTTATGGCGACATATTTACATGACAGGTTACAGTGGCCAGCGGGAGTAGCTGTGGATGACAATGGTTGTGTGTTTTTGTGTAGTAGAGATACACATTGTGTGCATCAGCTGTCGCCTAGTGGACAGTTGATGAAGATTGTGCTGGAGCAAAAGGACGGGCTCCAGTACCCATACGCCATAACATACGACACAGGGAGACTTTACGTCAGCTGTGCCAGTCCAAAACCTAAATACTGCAACATTATAAAAGTTTACCAAGTAGATTAAAGTCTGCAGAGAAAAACATGGAGGTAAGTAGACACTTTTTATGTTTTGTTATTGACCTGTAGCAAAATAATCACAGCTTGATTAGCAAATGCACAAACAGTTTGGATCCAAATCAGAAGACATGTAACAATGTATCAGAATCCAAACTGTTCGACTATCTTATCAAAGTTTTATCAATGTGAAATGAATTTCACAATGTTGTGTGACATGTTTGAAGCAGACGCCATTACATGTACATTCATTAACACTTTACTTAATGAATATTCATGTAAGAATTAATGACATAATGAATATTATAATCATGGATAATAATAAAAACAATAATAATGATGATAATTAATAGTCATGAATGTCAATTTTTTTAGTAGTTTAATAATTGTTATAATGGCACATGGACACAGGAAGTTTTGGCCATGACTGAAACTGTAGAATCACATCTATATATGTTACTCTGATTAATCGTTGAGACATACAACATGTACATAAGAAAATAATGCATTATATTTTTAGCATCATGAATATTAATTCCTGAATTTTTATCATGGCAATATATGAACAAGGGATTTCTTTTAACTTGACAGAAATCTATCAGACTATGTTATGTCAAAAGAAAACAGAGGAGACCTTGATCAGACAGTTCCTACAGAGGATCTGGGTCTATTATGTTTGCAAAGGCGTAGAACGGTGTATTTATGGAAAAGGGTTAATATTTGGCAAGTTTCTATTAAGTAATCATGCAAATTTGCTGGCATGCATAACTGTTCCTCTGTCCAATGCCTTCTTGACTTACAAGTGTAGATCCATATATGTTTGCTTTAAAGTTTATTTATCTCTTAACCCTTTCCCTCATATAACCGTGTTTTCACGCATTTGCAAACACAGTAGACCCAGATCAGACAGCTCCTAGACCAGGGTCTACTCTGTTTGCTAATATAAATTGATAGATCTGTTTCTTTGCTTTCACTATTGTGTCCATGAATATTCAGTAGGTATTGAAATTTGAAATAAACACAGAACAGGGAAAGGGTTAAAGGTCACTGATAATTTTATAAATGTACAATGTGTAAAATATACAGTGGCATCTAGTATATATCTATATGAACTGATTTATATTCAATGAATATTTACAGATAGATATGAACTGACTTATATTCAGTGAATATTTACAGATCTATATATTAACTGACTTAACTACAATCTGAGCAGTTGCCTGCTTTAAATGCCAAAATATGTTACAATGTCAGAATGTCAAACAGTTTGGATTCTGATGAGATATCAGATAATTGGATCCAAACTCATTACTGATCAGGATCTATTCTGTTTGCTTATGGTACAAATGTGGGAGAAGAGTAATGAAGGTTAATTTATATCCTGATAAATGCTATATCTGATCATTATCTACTCTGCGTGCTTAAATGATATAATATAGATCTGATTCTGCAGTTCCTGCTAGACTCAGAGCTGTTAAAATGTAGTTTACATTATGCCATTATAACACTAAACAATCTAATAAATATTCATGATGTCATTTTTTCTTACAGGAATATTCAACAGGGGACATCATCAGATAACTATCCAACCTGTTTTGATTTGGCTAGGTTGCTGCAAAGTTACCAGTAAGGAACTGAAAGTTAATTAACCATGCAATTCAGTTAAAAACCTTTTAACAATGACATTAGCATGGTATATTAGCAAATGGAATAGACCAAGATCAGATCACGCCTGGCGGCCATCTTATCAGGGTCTACTCTGTTTATGGTGCAATATAGATCTGGTTCTACAGTTTCTGCTTGAGCCAAAATGTCGGACAGTTTTGTTTTCATTGATGCCATTTATAACAGTCTAATAAATATTAATGATATCATAATTTCATTAATACATGAATATTCAACAAAGAAAGGATTAAGTGTCAGCTTAATTTAAATACTGAATTTTCAAAGAGGAATGGCATTTTCAGAGATATGTTTTATTGCTTTTTAAATTAATAGTAGAGTTCATTCAGTGGAATTAGCTTACATTGACTGAAGAATTTGAAAGACAAACAGTACAGACCCTGATCAGAGGACTTTGGAGGAACCCTCTAATCTGGGTCTACACTGTTTGCAAATGCAGGGGCATTAATTAGATTAAACTAACTTAATTAGTGCAAAAATGTCTTTATAGAGTAAACCCAAACTTTGTCCCTTCATTTTGTGAAGATCTGATTTCATTTGTTGGGAAGGGAAAAACCCGATCTAGAAGCTGTTCCAAAGTCCTATGATCTGAATCAACACTGTTTCTTAATGTCATTATATTACTTCTGGCTGGGTTGTTTGTTGAGTGTTTATATTCAAGATACAACAGAGCCGGCCTTAACACATTCCCACTTAGGCTATATTTAGACCTAAACTCTTTGAAAAAGTCTACCCAAAAGGAGCATTTACTATAGAGAAAAGGAAAATTTCAGAATTTTGTAGTTTGAAACCATTGTGATAAATAGAGCATTTGCTCCTATAGGAGCAAATGCTCTATTTATCACAATGGTTACATAAAGTGACTTTTACAGAGGCGTCAATATGCGGGAATGGGTTAAGCTGCCATCAAAAAGAAGTGTAGTTCTTGGTCTATAAGGCAGGTGGTAGCTTAATACACGTCAAACATAATAGAGAAAGCTCCTATAGGTACTTTCTGTATTACTTTAGCCCTGAATTAACCCTTTCCCTGTTCTATTTTCATTCCACATTGCAATACATTGGAATATTCATGGGCACAATGTTTCTAAATGTCATTTATATTATTTCTGGCTAAGTGGTTTGTTGAGTGTTTATATTCAAGATACAGCAGGGCCGGCCTTAAGCTGCCATTAAAAAGAAGTATAGACTAGTTTGGTCTGTAAGGCAGGTGGTAGCTTAATGCAAGTCAAAAGTAATATATGTAAAGCTTCTATAGGTACTTTCCGTACATTACTTTTGCGCTGAACTAACCCTTTCCCTGTTCTATGTTTATTCAAAATTACAATACATACTGAATATTCATTGGCAAAATAGTTATAATGAAGAATGGACAGGAAGGTGGAGCATTGTATGCATTTTAGAAAGTAAAGAAATACATCTGATATTTTAAATTCCTTTAGCAAACAGAGCACATCCTATAGGAGCTGTCTGATCTGGGTCTACTCTATTTGCAAATGCGTGAAAACTCGTTTAAATGAGGGAAAAAATGAAACAACCACCTGCGTTTTAAGACTGCTTTGTTAAAAAAATGAAGGGCTGCTTAGGACAGTATGATTATCTACTGTGCTTTAGATTGATATACTTGATTGCGTTTAACTCATTCCCTTCTGAATATTCATGTACTAAATTATGACATCATAAACATTTAATGGCTGAAGTTTTATAATGCCATAAAATAATGTGCACAGGATTTTTTCTCAATTAATCCTTATCTTTACCCTCGCCCTGATACAAATGCATTTGCACATCATGTTTCAAACGGAGAAGACTCAGATCATATGGCTCCTGAATGAGCAGTCAGATCAGGAATCTAAATCTGTTTGATAATAAATTCATGAAATACTATAGTTTATATCAATACCAAAAGTCCTGTATACATATTATATGCCATTATAAAAAAGCTTATACATATTCATGATCTCAATATTTCTAACATGAATATCAGCAACAAGTCCTAAATAATCCTGTCATCGGACCGTTAACTTCTAGTTCTTAATTAGTACAGAACTAGTCAACATTTTTAACTCCATGAGTACACATTATTATGCTGTTGCAAAACAGAGTAGACCCAGCTCGTAGAGCTCTTGTAATACTTGGCGGTCTGCTCTGTTTGCTTGTACATCTAATAATAAGACTGCAATTTTCACTTTTCGCATTTCTACTTTTGTTTCGAAGGATCACCCATTTTCAGAATATATTTATCTAAGTATATCCATGTTAATACACATTAGTTTGTGATTATGTCAATTAAATGAATAATTTCAGGTCCACAGAAGACACATTTCCACGGCCACAAGACATTTACCATTCTTCCTCTAACCATTACCTGACTGAAGCCAAAACAGGAGTCACAAAGGAGGGATCAATACAATACAGTGTGTTGACAGTCAGTATACAATGAAGTATACAAGACATTAACCAGTCTTCCTCTAACCATGACCTGACAGAAGCCAAAACATGGATTACAAAGGAGGGATCAATATAATACAGTGTGTTGACAGTCAGTATACTATGAAGTATACAAGACATTAACCATTCTTCCTCTAACCATTACCTGACAGAAGCCAAAACATGGATTACAAAGGAGGGATCAATACAATACAGTGTGTTGACAGTCAGTATACAATGAAGTATACAAGACATTAACCATTCTTCCTCTAACCTTGACCTGACAGAAGCCAATTTAAAGCAGGGGTCACAAAGGAGGGATCAATTCAATAAAGTGTGTTGACAGTTGACAGTCATCAGACGACGAAGTATAGACAACGTCTTCCTTCTTCCTCTAACTGAGACCTGACATGCATTTGCAATGAGCTAGGATCCAGATAATGATAACTCAGCACCGCATCAGGATTCAAACTGCTTGATATCTGGTCAATGGTTTCTCAAAAGCGTTAAAATCTCCAGCAGTCATATTCTGTTTTGCTGGCTTATATGACAAACAGTTCTTTTGATCTAAATGCTTTATGTATACCAATGTGAGTTTTAACTCTTTACTCCATAAATACGCCTTTCTACGCCTTTGCAATCAGAGTAGACCCAGATCAGACAGCTCCTATAGGCACCGTCTGATCAGGGTCTACTGTGTTTGCTTATGCTATACCACAGATATGATTTTACAGTTAATTCCATGGCCAAACACTCCTGTATCCATCAATTAAGTATTATAACAAATTATTAATATTTATAATTTATCATTATTCCATACATGAATATTCATGGAGGAAAGGGTTAAATTGCATATCAAATTTTATGTCAAATGATATTTGTATAGGATGTTTTATCTGTAACAGATTATTAAGGTAACGGTGGACCACCAGTACTTGTCATCACATGACAATACATGTGTGTCCTGTATTCGAAGGGTTAACTACTCATAATCTTTGTCCTGATATTATAGTCTTGCCCAATGTTTAGAATGTCATACTGGGTCATATGCAGAGATATTTAGTTAACCCTTAGGATGCTGAATTTCTTAAGTGGAATGGTCCATCTGTGATTAATAATTGAGTCTATTCTGTGTTGACTGGAAATGTTTGTTCAACTTATATGAATGGCAAATAACACAGAAATTAATCAGGATGCATCTATAGTTGTCTTCTGATCTTGATCTACGGTATTTGCATATACCACTTAACAGCAAGAAACAGTTTTTCAAAACATACCAAATTAACTGAGACGAGTATTTTGTATGTTAGTCTGATTTTGGTCTACAATGTTGGTCTCGGTAGTGCAAACAGCATTGACTCAGACCGGAGATTATGTTAATTTGATCATATTCGTAGCAAATAACACAGTGTTAATCCGTTACCTAATGTAAACGCTTTGTCACGCTTTAACAAACAGGAGAGACCCAGTTTAGAC
This sequence comes from Azorinus chamasolen, assembly GCA_963576725.1. NCBI lineage: Eukaryota > Metazoa > Mollusca > Bivalvia > Cardiida > Solecurtidae > Azorinus > Azorinus chamasolen. The sequence goes on along the minus strand of OY755250.1, from coordinate 31,076,559 downwards.
GACTCCTGTAGGAGTTATCTGATCTTGATCTGTTCTGTTTGCTTGTGATAGAATATGGAACTGATTGTACAGTTTCTTGTCTGATTAGAAATGTCCCGTGATCATATTCCATTGTAGAATTGTCCCGTGTTCATATTCCATTGTAGAAATGTCCCGTGATCATATTCCATTGTAAAAATGTTCTGATTAGTATTAGTTACGTCTTTCCCTGTTCAATATTCTTGTAAGAAATAATGACATCATGAATATTAAAGATGTCATTTTTACTCAGCCATACACTGTAGAATCAGATCTATATAGTATACTATTAGCAAAAAGAGCAGATCCTGATCAGAAACTCCTATAGGAGCCGTCTGATCTGAGTCTGCTCTGTTTTCAAATGAGTGAAAATGCATTTATATGAAGGAAAGGGTTAAGGCATTATAAACAGCAATGACCCTGACAACTGACTGTATGTAAATCTGGTCTGGGTCTACACTGTTTGCAAATACCATTGTACAAACGGTACAGGTATCGAAAACAACATTGACCGAACCATTGACTGTATATTTGTCTGATCATGTTCTAACAAACTATCAGTGGCAAAAAGAATATATTAGATTATTATAAAACTTTAGCTAATAAATATTCATGATGCCATTTTTAGATCAGATCTGGGGGCATATTGTTTTTGCCCTTATCTGTTTGTCTGTTTGTTTGTTTGTCAGCTACTTTAACATTGGTCATAACTTTTGACCCAGTACAGATAGAAACTTGATATTTGATTGTAAGCTGAAAATAGAATTTAACAAAAGACGTTATACCCTTTTAGGCAGGTAGCTGCTTAACTCTTTCTTTCATATAAACACCTTTTCACACATCTGCAAACAGGGTAGATCCATTTTAGGGTATTTTCTGTTTGCTAATTTAATTTGATAGATTTGTTTCTTTACTTTCTAAAATGGCTACAATGTTCCACCTTCCATGTTTTAAAGTTATTTCGTCCGTGAACATTCAGTAGGCATTGCAACTTGGAATACATGTAGAACAGGGAAAGGGTTAATACAGAGTGTATGGCGTGCAGAAGACTCCCAGAGGAGCTTTGTGCATGACTTTCACCCAGGATTAAGCTGCCACTGTCTTAATTAAGTAATGATGATGTTCAAATTAACAAAGTTAGAATGTATATAAACGTTTCCTATGCACTTCATAGGTAAATTATAATCTGTCCATAGTGACCTGATATTGAATAAATATGAGGGTCTATAAGACCAGACAGATGGTTGCTTCTTGCTGAATGAAAGTAATGCTGAAAGCTCCTTGGGAAGTTTTGTGCACACTTTTTGTCACAGATTGACTAAATCTTCAGCCTGCCTATAGGCTTTAGTGAAATAGAAGGATCTGAAGATGTTCGGTAGATGTACATAATGGGTCTCTTGGCCTATTCTATTGTCACAAGTTGGCTCTGCAGATCAACCATGGCTCTTTTCTGACTGGTCACTGAAACATGTCTTAACCATTTACTCCATAAATCCGCCTTTCTACGCATTTGCAAACAGAGTAGACCCATATCCATATCAGGTGACTCCTATAGGGGCCTTCTGATCAGGATCTGCTCTTTTTTGCTTAAATCATATGTCATTGTAACAAATCCCTGTGTTCATGTATCATCGGTATAAAATAATCTAATCAATTTTCATGATTTCCTACATAAATATTCATGGAGTAAAGGGTTGTACACCTTTTCTGATTTGTCACTGAAATATGTCTTGACGTGCTTGGGTTGGAATTATTTTGAGTAGAGCACCTGAGTGTTTGGTCTATGATTGCTTTGTTAATATTATTAACCCTTCTCTTGCTGAATTTTAAAATACATTTCTCCTACTTTACCCTTGTCCTGTTGTATAATTACATCTATCTTTACTGTGTACAAGTATTTCGCTGTGCAATCACTGCTATGGAGTGCACTGGTTGCACAGTGCACTGGTTGCACAATCAACTTGTAAATAGTGCAGACCCTGATGAGACAGCTCCTGCATCTGGGTATTCACTATTTACAGGTAGGTATATTGACGTGAATAGCAAGCGAAGGGTTAATATGTGTTCTTGAATAATATCCTATTTGTATAGTGTTTATTCCTCCATTAGCAAGATATGACTTGTCAGAAGTGAAAACTTTCCATTGTTTCATGATTGCCACGAACATTGTAAATTATAAAATATTTGATTATACTTGTATATTAGTGGCAAATTGGGGAACATACTTTTATATAAGTGGTAAATACTTTACGGTAATTGTATGACGAGGTAAATACTCCAGTCTGTTGTCTGTTGTATGTCTATATTACGCAGAAACCCTGATAAGATGTGTAAATTGAAACATTTTTAACAATTGCTCTTTATTTCTCCACTAAACCCTTCTATTAATTAACCCTTCTCTTGCTGAATTTTAAAACACATTTCTCTTTCTTTACCCATGCCCTGTTGTATAATTACATACATCTTCACTGTGTACAAGTATATCGCTGTGCAATCACTGCTGCGGAGTGCAATGGTTGCACAATCAACTTGTAAATAGTGCAGACCCAGATGAGACAGCTCCTGCAGCAGCTGTCTCATCTGGGTCTTCACTATTTACAGGTAGGTATATTGACGTGAATATCAAGCGAAGGGTTAAGATTCTGTAGAGTCTTCAGAGCATAGGGCTTGGCAGAGGAATAAGGATTATAGTTTGAAATACATACATTTGGCTTTATACTCTGATAACTCATGCCAGTGTTTACCTATTACATTAGTATCATTGTATGCTTATCCATGCCATTGTTTACATATTATATCAATGTGTGATAAGTCATGTTGTTGTTTCCATATTACATTCAAGTTAGGAAGTTTGAAGAATAAACTGCTGCTAAAACAGCAAACGCGGGCATTGTTTCAGCAATATCACTTTTAGCTCACCTCAGCTCAATGCGAGCTATTGTGATAGTGCTGCATTGTCTGCCATCCATATTTTACTTCACACAACACATTCTCCTAAAACAAATTAGCCAATTAAGACCAAATCTTCCAGCTGGCTTTCATTACAATTTTGCAGTCATATTTCTATACAATCCTTTGCTACAAATCATTAAAGTCATTATTGTTGATAAAAGGCATGGCCACTGTGGATGAGGCTATAATTCTGTATATGTCTAGAGACGATAATTTTATAGGAATATTCCTTTGTTGACACTATTCTAAACGCTCTAAAATCATTGTTATTCATTATTTACCATGCCTGTTTGTTGCTTTAACCCTTTTTTTCATATACATGTGTTTTAACGCTTTTGCAAACAGATTAGTCCCAGATTAAAGGCTCCTATAGGAGTCGTCATTTAATTGTCTACTCCGTTTGCTAATAGAATTTGAAAGACCTGTTTGTATACTTTCTAAAATGGCTACAATGTTCCACCTTCCATATGTCTTTATAACCATTTTGTCAATGAATATTCAGTAGGTATTGAAATTTAGAATAAGCATATAACACGGAAAGGGTTAAAGTAGGATATCAATGTTTTTACATGTACATGTATATGCACAAATAGATCACAGGTTTTGTTTTCACCAGTCTGAGATGTCTTATACCACTGAAATAAGGATTTTTCTGATTTGGGATTTTTTAGCTGTAAGATGTCAAAACATACCCTTCCACAAATGTCCCATTGCAAACACAATAGGCCCAGTCCTAGCAGCTGTTCGACCCGGGTCTGTTGTTTTTTATGCATTTTAGAAGTTTTGGTCTGAATGGGTCTATTGGTCTGACTGAATATTCTGTCTAAACAACTTTACTTCTGAATTGCGTATATTTTCAAAAAAATATTTGGAAAAAAACACTGTTTGCCATTTGGAACATAATTCGTAACGGATATAAAATCACTTGAAAAAAGGTCCTTGATCATGTGACTCATTGTCTGAGATGAGTGCCTTTTGACCATCATGGCCCTCATGCTTATCATTAGTGTTAATTATATAGTATACAATAGTGAGGTCCATGTGGTTTGAATCTCAGATTTCATGTTTTCAATAAATACGCCCTCTAGACCTTTGCAAACAGAGTCGACCCAGATCAGACAACTCCTGTAGACTCCCCCCCTCTGACCAGGGTCTGATCTGTTTGCTTATGAGATAATACAGACACAATTCTACAGTTTCTGCCATGACCCAAATTTACGCGACACTATAGCATTAATCTTATCAATATTCATGATGCTTTTTATTTCTGACATAAGTATTTTTTCTGAATTTCCATAATACAAGCTACAAACCTAATAATTCTGATATACAGGCCCTACTGTACATGTAAGTATGTGCATAGAAGTAAATGCGGAAATAATAAAGGTTTTTTTGTTACCATGATAGACAAAAAGAAGTGAACAAATGATAAGCAAGATGTAGGATATTCTACATAGTAGGAACTGGATAATTTGTAACAAATACCCGTTGACATGTAGATGTAACAAATGGCACTGAGATGATAAGTGGTAAATAGTTGTGAGGTGTTATTACAAATTAACTATTTCAGTACTAACAGTAACTTCTGCTGGACACATTTTCGTCTGCTTTAAGTTTTTAAGTGGGTGCTTGTTAAATTTCCTTATAAAAGGATAAACAGAGGGTCAAACAGTTTGGATTCTGATGAGACGTTTATTTGCCTGAAGTCTTATCTGGTGGCGTGAATACGCTTATTACTTACATGACGTCATGATGATCAGTCCAGTCACGGTTCGAGCCAAGATATTACTTCAAGATCTGTGGAAGCAGAAGCCTGATTGGGACATTCCATTACCCACTACAATTCAGGAAATATGGTCAAAGTTAGCAGACGATTTGACAAAAGCATTTACCATGACGTTACCAAGGAAACTCTTATCTGGTATTGGGAACGGAGGTGACGTCACTCTTCGTGTTTGCAGATGATAGTGTGAAGGCGTATGGCACGGCAGCTTATTTGTGTAGAAGCAGTGCAACACGACTGGTGATGGCAAAAACACGAGTAGTCCAAATCAAGACGCTTACCTTTCCGCAGTTGGAGATGATGGCAGTACAGACAGCAGATCGACTCGTCAAACATTTACTACAGACACTACTACAGGTTACCATGGTTATATTATGGTGAGACAGTCAGATAGTTTTTCAGTGGCTCCAAAATAAGAAACTTCTGAAACATTTCGTAATCGTGTATAAGAAATGATGGACATTAAGAAACAACCATCAGGTACTTGGAAGTACTATCCAACAAGAGATAATCCCGCAGATATGGTAACAAGGGGTATATCAGCAGACACAATGCTACAAAGCAAGTTATGGCATGAAAGTCCAACGTGGCTAAAGGACCCATCTCAAGGGCCCGTTTGGGAAAATATTCAAACCTTAATAAAAAATAAGGATGCAAGCAAAGAAATTCCAGAATCGTCTGATACTCGGAAGACGACAACAGTGTTTCTAAGCAAAGGCATAGTGACGCAGCAGAGAACAGAAAAGCGTCCACTTTCTGTAGACAGTTGTTCGTCATACAGAAAACTAGTGCGTGTTACAGCATTTGTCCTGAGGTTTGTTCACAACGCCAGGCAACCCTGAAATGACAGAACGATAGGTTACTTGACTATTCAAGAACTTCATAATGCGGTGAAATGCTTGATCAGATGTTGCCAGCATGAGGCACTCTCAAATGCGATTGAATATCTAGGGACAAAAAACAGTAAAAACACACTTGTGCGACAACTCAGACTATTCCTAGATGCAGACAACATGGTTCGGTGTGCCGGGAGGCTGCAGAACGCGCGTATTACAGACACCGCTGTGCATCCAGTTCTTCTACCGACGAATCATACACTTACCAAGCTAATTGTTGAAGACACCCATGTATTGCAACTCCATTCAGGAATCAATAGTACAGGGACGTTCATCAGGCAAATGTTTTGGATACCGGTAATCAGACTGTGTATCAAGAGCATAAGCCGGAAATGCATCATTTTCCATAAAGTAATGGGAAAACCATACAGTGCACCTGATCAACCACCCTTGCCAAAATCCAGAGTACAAGATTTAATACCATTCAACGTCACCGGGGTAGACTTTGCCGGTCAACTACATGTAAAGTCGGGTACCGGAATTAGCCAAAAAGCATACTTATGCTTATACACATGCGCTACTGGTAGGGCGCCTTGAAATAGTTAATGACCAGTCAACAGATTCCTTCTTACTATCGTTCGGCCGATTTACCAGCCGGAAGTCGCTGCGGACACTGATGATATCAGATAACGCTAAAACATTTACGTCAGCAGCGTCAATTCTTAAGTTTTTGAGTGAGACCACCGAAGTCAGAGGCATATTGAACCACAAATGTGTTGATTGGAAATTCATTCCGTCTAGAGCTCCATGGTACGATGGATTCTGGGAAAGCATGGTCGGCGTAGTAAAAACGTCCCTAAAGAAGACGCTTGGACGAGCTATGGTAACCAAGGATACACTTCAGATCGTAGCAACCGATATCGAGGCTACCATAAACGACCGTCCGCTTACATGTGTATCTTCGAGCATAGATGACATCGACCCTTGACGCCGGCGCATCTTCTGTGTGGACGGCGGATCAAGTCATTTCCATTCGATGACGCTACTATCAATACATCCATTGGCACTAACAACAAGCCCTAATAATCAGTTTTGGACAAAATGGTGACGGGAGTAGGCCTACCTAACAGTGTTACGAGAACGACAACAGAAATCAGGCACTAAGTCAGATTCCATTCATGTCGGGGGTACACCACGAGACCAACTGTAAAACTGTTTCCGCTAGAAATTCGAAGGGACAATGACTTTATCAACTGCAATGAATTATAGAGAACTATGTAAACCATTTCAGTTTAATTTATTACATTTTGCGGCCCCCAATATGTCGTGAATACGCTATTACTTACATGACGTCATAGCGAGTCGCCGTACACGACGTTTATGGGACGCTGACGTCATTCAGTTGTTGTTGTTTACCTTTCGTTATTTTAATTATAAGAGATAGGTCGAACCTCGACACAACGCTTACTGTTATTATTATCCCACCACTCTATCACATCAGGATTCAGTCTATTTACTTATGGTATCACAGACCCGTCTTCATGGTACTGAGAAGATTAAGATTTTTATTTTTTGTATTAAATACATAATAACCACTTCTGAGTCTTGAAATTTTGAAGTGTTGTTTATCACTTGTCATAAAAGAAAATATATATATTGCCCCTTTGCATAATCGATATTCATGTAAATATTACGACTATAGATTTTTTTTATCCGATTTCCTTCTTAATTTATTTAGCAAATTTTTACCTCAGTTGAGAATATTGTTTGATGGACGTTTGTGATCGTCTACTGTATCATGCCCATTTGTTCACGTTTTCCTTTAAGCAACAGCTCTAAAATTACAGAAGGAAGCTTTACAGAAATGCTGTTTAAACAATTACATTCATTACATACTGTTGTTGCCATGGTAACATAAAAGAAAACGATGGCAATTTTTTTGATGGGAACCCCTTATTCAATTTTGTTGGAATGGGACAGAAATAATCCTAAGGCGATACTCTACCACAATAGTTCAAATAATCGTTCATTAAAAACCATGGCTGAAAGGATTGGGGCTAATTTTCCTTATATGGCTATAGTATTAATTAAATCTTTTCTTTGAAAACATCAGAATTTCAGTAAGATTTTGCAGGAGTGTTGGTTGACCTTTTTTCCAGGACTTTTCAGACCATTATTGTTAATAAAAGCCATGACCAACATGGACGATTTTACATTTCTGTATATAGGAGAGAATATTCCTTATATAGTCCTTCAAGAGTATCGATATTTTTATACCCATGTGTTTCTGGAGCGTGTCTGAGTGGCACAAAACTTGGGACCACTGCTCACCTAATTAGGGTTTAAAGTAAACTGGAACTTTTGCTGATTCTCCAGCAGGTGTTAAGTTTCCGGATCCGTATTCCATATTTTATCTCGATGTAAATGAGATGTCGATCCGGCAACTTTTCTCCTGTCTCGGCGCCCTGTGACCTATAAAGTGATGCAGTGCCGTAAAACCCAACTCAATCAATCAATATTTGTGTATACATGTATACACATTCGAGCACATGGCTCATGGTTTCATGTGAGCGATACAGGGCCATCCTGGGCCTCTTGTTTATATTGGTATATGAACAAGAGATCTGTCAGCCATGAGACTGTTTAATCAGATATATATTATTCCATATGCAAACAGCATGACTTAATCCATGAATATTCATTGAAGGAATAACAACATGATGATTGTTGATTAGATTAATTGTTGTAATAATACATGGACACAGGAAGTCCTCTGGTCATAGCAGAAACTGTTAAATCGTATCTAATGTATATCACAATCAGAGTTAACCCTCGTATAGGAGCCATCTGAAGTAGTGCAGGAGCCATCTAACGTAGTCTATTTGCTTATGCAGTAATATAGATGTTCTGCGCATTATTGGAATACGGACAATTCTAGAATTGTCCTGCGCGTTTTAGGAATTCCAATAATGGAGGGCCATTCCAGAATTGCCCTGCGCGATTCTAGAATCGCGCAAGGCAAAATACATTAGCTTATGTTATAAGCATTGTTGTTATGATCTACTATTGTTCGGAGAGTGAAAAGAGAATTTGATGCAAACAGAGTAGACCCAGATCAGACTGCTCCTATAGGAGCCGTCTGATAACGGTCTGCTGCGTTTGCTAATAACATTTCAGGTGTTTAGATGCTATTGATTGAGCGTATCACCGTGATATGACAGTACGTTTTACTAGCTATGTTTTATTTGTGCGTGTTAAATACAAATGCATTTTTATCAAACTTTTTACCAAGTGTAAAACTCTTTACCAAATGTAGACTATTAACCCTTTCACTCATATCACCGTCATATCCGCCATTATTGGAATTCCTAAAACGCGCAGGGCAATTCTAGAATTGTCCATATTCCAATAATGCGCAGAACATAGACACGTTTCTACAGTTTGTGTCTTTGTCCAAATTCCATCGTTCAAATTGTCATAATGAAAAATGAGTTCATTGATATTCATTAATTTCCTTACAGTCCTAATACTTTACATGCATAATCATGAAGTAAAGTGTTAATGTCATTATAAAGATTGAGCTCATTAATATTCGTACAGTCCTATTTTTTGTACGCATATCCATGAGGTAAAGGGTTAATGTCTTATATGCATATACATGAGGTAAAGAGTTAATAAAAGCATTTACAATAAAATCTTTCTAAAGCGACCATATGAATATGTCTTTCAAAGTGCAGAACAAAAGCATTACAAAAAGACCATGTCAGAGCTTTCTGTATTTCTTTTCTCCTGCTTGATGCTGCTACCTGCCATTAAGAACACGAATTTTAGTGGTTACTTTATAGGGGTTTTACTGCATACATATAGACTCGAAGAAAGATTGAGAGACTATCAATAAAGTGTACTTTTAGATATTACGTGTTGTGTTACTATTTTACTTTATTAAACTTTAGCCCGCATAGGGCGGGGCCATAAATGCCTCCACAAACAATTTGGATCAAGATGAGACCCCGAGAAGCTCTGGGATGTGGGTCTACACTATTTGCATAAACGTCCATATAAGAGAACAGAGTCTTCGGGCTATACTGTTTTGTATGTCTCTATAAGGGAAAATGGACTTGGCGTATACTGTTTACATGTGTCCTTATAAGAGACACTGTGCCTTTTGTCTATACTGTTTACATGTGACTGTATAATGGATACTTGGCCTTTGGCCTATACTGTTTACATGTGTCCCTATAAGGGACACTGGGCCTTTTGTCTACACTGTTTGCACGTGTCTGTATAAGGAACACTTTATCTTTGTTCTGCACTGTTTGCATGTGTCCCTATAAGGGACACTGGGTCATTGATCTACATTATTTACATGTCCCTAAAAAAGACACTGGATCTTTGATATAAAGTTTATGAGTCCTTATAAGGGACAGCAGACTGGATATTCACTGTTTGCATGTGTCCCGTTAAGGCACACTAGGCTTTTGGTCTACACTGTTTGCATTTGTCTCAACAAGGGACATTGGAATTTGATCTACACTGTTTGCATATGTGTCTAAAAGGGACATTGGATCTTCGGTCTGACCATATAAAGGGCACTGTGTTTTTGGTCTCCGTCGTTTGCATATGTCTATAAGGGACACTGAGCTTTAGGTCTACACTGTTAGCATATGTCTGTATAAGGGATAGAGCACTGTTTGCATGTGTCTCTATGAGGGACACTGCTATGAGTCTACACTGCTTGCATGTGTCTATGAGGGATACAGTACTGGGTCTACACTGTTCGCATTGTCCCTATTAAGGACACTGGGCCTTTGGTCTACACGCTGTCTGTCTCTATACGGGTTACTGGACTTGGTCTACACGGTTTACATATTTAAATAAGGTGTACCGGACTCCGGATCTACATAGTTTAAGGGACAATGGGCTAAGAGACTACAGTGTTTGCATTTGTAACGGACACTGGATTATTGTAATATATTGTTTCCACGTGCTTCTATGGGGAATACTGGACGCTGGGTCTGCAGTGTGTGCATGTTTCTCTATAAAAAGTCTGGGTCGACATAGTATGCACTTATCTCCCTATAAGGGCCACTTGGCTCTGAGTCCATTTTGTTTGCACCTATCTCTATGAGGGACACGGGGTTCTGGATCTAAAGTGTGTGCATGGTTGTCTATAATGGGTCTGGTCCAACACAGGAATCCTTGTATGTAGCATACTCAAATCACCTAATTCAGAAACTTAACACATTTGTTTAGATGCCTTATACATTTATCATAAATACTAAATAATATGTAATAGTTGTTTAAAACAGTTCTCCGACGTGAAATATTCTGTATTTCTACATTTACCTGATATGTTTCATGTTCTATTTAACGGTTGCCAAATTATGGACGAATACAAATATACCTCAATACCTGTTATCTGATATCACGGGCTTTGTGATTTTAGATATGTTGATTACTTGAATAAACTCCCCAGGGTTGGTGTTATGAATAGAAGAAAGAAGACCAACGCAAAGAGTCGGAGACATCTCATGCGTAATATGACAAAATTGACAAATCTTTCTTTGTTAAAACGAAAACCAATATACCAAAGGTATGTGTGGCGATGAATGGTTTATTGTTTACTTAATAGTTGTGCAGTCTAGGCCCATATAACGCCGAGTAAAGGCATATTCAGATTAGAACTACCCCTGTTCCTTTAGCATGGCTGATTGAATTACTGATACATGTACAGAAAATTAATATTAGTGTTATTATTCTGACAATGGGCCAACAAGTCATTGTAGTACTATTTGGTTGGGAATTTTGAGACGTAAGAGGCATTGTGTCTAAACTGTTTGCATATGTCCCTAGAATGGTTCTCGATATAAACTGTTAGCATGTGTCCCTGTATATAAAGACACTTGACTCTGGGTCTATATTGTTCGCATTTGTCCCTGGATGGACTCTCGATCTACACTGTAAGCAGATGCTTCTATATATAAGGACTCTTGAATTTGGGTCTACATTGTTTGCGTGTGTCCTATAAAAGGAATACTTGGCGAAGGGTCTGCTATGGTTACATGGGTCTCGTCTCCTATTAGAGATACCTTACTCTTAGTTTACATTGTCTGTATGTTTGCCTATAAGAGACACTGGGCTCTTGGTCTACACATTTGGCACGTGTCCATATAAGGGGACACTTGGCTTTGGTCTACATTATTAACATTTGTCCATGTAAGGGACACTGGATTCTAGGTCTATACTTTAAAGATGCGTCTATATAAGAGAAACTGGGTTCTAGGTCTACACCGTTAACATGTGTCCATATACGCGACACTGTATCCTGGGTATACACTGTTTGTATGGGTCTTCTATTAGGTAACTGAGCTGTGAATCTACACGGTTTGTATGTATGTTCTGTAAGGGGCACTGGACTCTGAGCCTGTATTGTTTGCAAGTACTTTCTTCTGTGGGTACTTCTTTAAGAGTATCTTATTTTACTGCACATTGTTTGCAAGTATCTACACTGTTTGCAGGTCTACTCTGGATCTACATTATTTGCATGTGCCCCGATAAGGGACACTGGATTCGTGGTCTATACTGATTGCATGTGTCCCTGTAAGGGACACTAGACTCTTTAATTGCATTGTCCGCATGTATCTCTATGAGGAATAAAGGGCACTGGTTCTATATGGTTTGCATGTGTCCCTGTAAGGGACACTAGACTCTTTAATTACATTGTCCGCACGTATCTCTATGAGGAATAAAGGACAGTGGGTCTATATGGTTTGCATGTGTCCCTGTAAGGGACACTAGACTCTTTAATTACCTAATTCGCATGTTTCTCTATGAGGAATAAAGGACACATGGTCTATATGGTTTGTATGTGTCCCTGTAAGCGATACTGTATTCTATAATTACATTGTCTGCACGTATCTCTTTGAGGAATAAAGGACACTGGGTCTATATGGTTTGTATGTGTAACTATAAGGGACATTAGACTGGGTCTACATTGCGTGTGTCTTCTATAAGGGACACAGGACTCTAGATCTGCATTGTTGGCATTCGTCCCTGTAATATACACTGGACTCTAGAATTACATTGTCTGTAAAATCTTGGTCTGTTTACATGCGTCCCTTTAAGGGACAACGGACTGTGGATATACATTGTTTGCATGTATCACTATAAGGTGAACAGGAATTTTTGTCTACACTGTTTGCACGTGTCCCTATAAGGGATTCGTGGTCTAAACTGTTTGCATGTCTACCTGTAAAAGACTATGGACTCTGGATCTACATTGTTTGCATGTCTCTGTAAGGGACCTTTGGGTGTACGTTAATTACATGTTTCTCTACGATGAACACTTTGCTATGGGTCTACATTGTTTGTTCCCTTCAATGGAAAATGGACCCTGGATCTATACTGTTTGCATGTGTCCCTGTAAAAGACTGGTCTCTGGGTCTACTCTGTTTGTCTGTCCCTATAAGGGAAAATAGACTCTGGATCTACACTGTTTGCGTGTTTCCTTATAAGATATTTTGGATTCGTGGTCTATACTGTTTGCACGTGTCCATGTAAAATACAATGTAAAGGACCCTCGACTCTTGGTCTACATTGTTTGCATGTTTCTATAAGGGACATTGGCCTCTGGGTGTACATTATTTACATATATCACTATGAGGAACACTTGTATCTGAGTCTTCATGTTTTGTCCATATAAAGGAAAATGGACTATGTGTCTTCATTGTTTACATTTGTCCCTATAAAGAATAATATACCTCCGTTTGCATCTTGCCTTTTGAGGGATATTGGACATTGGATCTACATCGTTTGCATGTGTTCCTATCAGGGACACTGGACTCTTGGTATACACTGTTTGCATGTGACCTTTTAAGGGACACTGGGGTCGTGGTCTATACTGTTTGCATGTGTCCCTATAAAGTAAACCTCGACCTAGGGTCTCGATTGTTTTGCACGTGTCCCTATAAGGGACACTATACTCTGAATCTATAGTGTATGCATGTGTTCCTATAATAAGGGATTCTTGACTCTTGGTCTACATTGTTAGCATGTGCCCATATAAGGGACATTGAACTTTAGGTCAACACTGTTTGCATGTGTCCATATAAATGAATCTGGAGTCTGGGTCTGCATTCTTTTCAGGACACTGGAATCTATGTGTAAATTGTTGGCATGTTTCTCTATAAGGAACAATGGACTCTGGAACTACTTTGATCGCATTTGTCCCAAAATAATACTAAATAGAAAAAAATGACGCCTACAACGTTTGCGTATTGCCCTGTGAGGAATACTAGACGCTGGGTCTATATTGATTGCATGTGTTCCTATCAGATACACTAGGTTCCCTTCCTATCAGTTATACTAGGTTCCCGGTCTATAATGCTTGCACATGTTCGTATAACGGACACTGGGCTCTGGGTATAAGGGACACTATACACTTGGACTACATTGTTTACATATATCCCTGTGAGAACAGTTGGGTCTGAGTCTTCAGAATTTACACGTATCCATATAAGAGGCACATTTTCCGTTAAGATACACTGGGTTCTACATTGTTTGCATGTGTCCCTATTACTTTTAATCTAGATTGTTTCATGTATCGATCTAAATAACATTGGACACAAATGGCTTGAATGAATGCAGAATATTTCATTTCTTATTACAAAGCACGAAATGTCAGTCATGTTTTCACTTAGTGCAGTTTAAGTAATTCAGATATGTTTTGTCCATATAAATATTTTTAAAATCAATATTCAATTTATCAAACAGATTGGATCCTGATAAGATACTAATTACCTCGGCATCTTAGTAGGACCAAATTGTTTGCATGTTTGTCGCTAGTCAGAGCAAACAGAGAATACCCAGATTGGATGGTTCCTATAGGAGCTGTCTAATCAGGACCTGTTCTTTTTGTTTATGGAATTATAAAAACTCTGATTCTATAGTTTCTGCAAAAGCTAAACATATATATTCATCACCTCATCATTTCTTACAGGACAAACCATGAGGAAAAGGTTTAACAATTTGCACATTTTGCAATCATTTATTATCCGTTATCTATCAGTAGTTAGGGGCCAATGTAATGGTACTAAAACGAGTCTTACTCTATTTTATGTGCATCTAATATACAGCCCAGACACGCCTGTTTAACTCATTTGCAAACACAGTAGACCTATAGTTAGTTATCAATTTTATCTAAAGGAATTTGACATGGCTTTTGTTTGTAAAACAACTTAACCCTTTAGCTCATGATTATTCATGTAAATATATAACAATAGCATCATGAATAATAATTAGATGAATTTTATAATGGAGAGTGAACACGGGAACTTTTGGCAATGACAGAAACTGTATAACCAGATCTGTTCCATAAGCAAATACCAGAAACTGTATAACAATATCTGTTCCATAAGCAAATACCAGAAATTGTATAACAAGATCTGTGTCATAAGCAAATAACAGAACCTGTATAACAAGATCTGTGTCATAAGCAAATACCAGAAATTGTATAACCAGAGCTGTTCCATAAGCAAATACCAGAAACTGTATAACTAGATCTGTTCCATAAGCAAATACCAGAAACTGTATAACCAGATCTGTTCCATAAGCAAATACCAGAAACTGTATAACCAGAGCTGTTCCATAAGCAAATACCAGAAACTGTATAGCCAGATCTGTTCCATAAGCAAATACCAGAAACTGTATAACCAGATCTGTTCCAAAAGCAAATACCAGAAACTGTATAACCAGATCTGTACCATAAGCAAATACCAGAAACTGTATAACCAGAGCTGTTCCATAAGCAAAAAAACAGAAACTGAACAACCAGATATGTTTCATAAGCAAATACAGTAGACTCAGTCACAGTAGACCCTTGCTGTATAACCATGTTCAATAAGCAAATACAGTAGACCAAATCAGAGGGCCTCTGCTGAAGTCGTATTATCTATGTCTGCTGTGTTTGTTGTATAACCAGATCTGTTCAATAAGCAAATACAGTAGACCCTGACACAGTAGACCCTTGCTGTATAACCATGTTCAATAAGCAAATACAGTAGACGCAGATCAGAGGGCCTCTGCTGAAGTCGTATTATCTATGTCTACTGTGTTTGTTGTATAACCAGATCTGTTCAATAAGCAAATGCAGTAGACCCTGACCAGAGGGATTCTGCTGAAGTCGTATTATCTATTGATACTGTGTTTGCTGTATAACCAGATCTGTTCAATAAGCAAATACAGCAGACCCTGACCAGAGGGATTCTGCTGAAGTCGTATTATCTATGTCTACTGTATTTGCTGTATAACCAGATCTGTTCAATAAGCAAATACAGCAGACCCTGACCAGAGGGATTCTGCTGAAGTCGTATTATCTATGTCTACTGTATTTGCTGTATAACCATGTTCAATAAGCAAATACAGTAGACCCTAACCAGAGGGATTCTACTGAAGTCGTATTATCTATGTCTACTGTGTTTGCTGTATAACCATGTTCAATAAGCAAATACAGTAGATCCAGATCAAAGGGCCTCTGCTGAAGTCGTATTATCTATGTCTACTGTGTTTGCTGTATAACGAGATCTGTTTCATAACCAGATACAATAGACCCAGATCAGATGGCTTCTACTGAAGTCGTATTACATGTATCTATGTCTACTGTGTTTGCTGTATAACCAGATATGTTCAATAAGCAAATACAGTAGACCCAGATCAGAGTGTTCTATTGAAGTCGTATATTATCTATGTCTACTGTGTTTGCTGTAAAACCAGATCTGTTCAATAAGCAATACAGTAGACCCAGATCAAAGGGCTACTATTTAAGTCGTATAATCTATGTCTACTGTGTTTGTTGTACAACCAGATCTGTTTCATAAACAAATACAGTAGCCCCAGACCGGAGGGTTTCTATTGAAGTCGTATAATCTGTGTCTACTGTGTTTGCAAATGCGTTAAAAAGCGTTTCTATGAAGTAAAACGTTAACATTTGTAACTGAGGAAAACATGCGTATCAAAATGTGCTGCGTAAAATAGCGTGGTACATGAAATAAAACTGTTAACAAGGCACATTCCTCCACTAGGAAGTAACCTTGAAATGTAATACAACCTGAAACCTAATATTGTCAACAGCACACAGTCCTCTAATAGGCAGTTACCTTGGGGTAGTGAACAAAACACAAAGCAAACAAAATTTCGTTTTAGTAGATAAAAAATTAGAACATTTTAGACAGGTGATTGTTAAATATAGGGTTGAAGTCGTGAGTAAAGCTCTTAGAGGAGCTTTCTGCATGTCTTTCATCTTGCATTAAGCTTCCACCTGTCTTAAGGACCACAACTGATATTAGTTTGATAGTTGGGGTTATCGAGATTTTAAAACGTGTGTACACGTTTAACCCCTTCCCCCATATAAACGTGTTTTACATATAACAAATCTGCAGAGTACACTCAGATCAGGCGGCTCCTATAGGAGTTTGACCCTTTCCCCATATAAACGTGTTTTAACGCATCTACAGAGTACACCCAGATCAGGCGGCTCCTATAGGAGTTTGACCCTTTCCCCATATAAACGTGTTTTAACGCATCTACAGTGTACACTCAGATCAGGCGGCTCCTATAGGAGTTTAACCCTTTCCCCATATAAACGTGTTTTAACGCATCTGCAGAGTACACCCAGATCAGGCGGCTTCTATAGAAGTTTAACCCTTTCCCCATATAAACGTGTGTTCACGCATCTGCAGAGTACATCCAGATCAGACGGCTTTAACCCTTTTCCCAATATAAACGTGTTTTAACGCATCTGCAGTGTACACCCAGATTAAACGGCTCATATAGGAGCCGTCTGATCAGGGTCTGTTCTGTTTGCTAATGGAATTCGAGAGATCTGTTTCTTTACTTTCTAAAATGGCTATACGATTTTGTCATGGCTATTCTGTCCATGAATATTCAGTAGATATTAAAATTTAGAATATAGAAAAGGGAAAGGTTTAATATATATACATACACCATAAACGTTAAGTAATTGCGCGGGAGCCTGAAGGGCCCGCGCTTTATATGGAACGTTGGTATTGGAATTTCACTGGTAGGAGGGCTGATTTATCAAGAATTGCAAGTGAATTTTAATTTGTCATTATGATTATAAGAACATTATGTATGGAATAATACAATTTTATATAGTTGGAAACAGGTCGACATACTTTTTTCAGTGTAGAATTGTTTGTATTTTGGAAATGAAAATAATAGAAAATTGTTATACAATTTTTATTACAGCAGCGGGAGGGTCATCAGTGAAAACAGCCGAGGAAATGACTAAGATGTTGCGGAACTGACAACTTTCGTATTCGGAGCAATA
Organism: Azorinus chamasolen; assembly: GCA_963576725.1. Classification (NCBI taxonomy): domain Eukaryota; kingdom Metazoa; phylum Mollusca; class Bivalvia; order Cardiida; family Solecurtidae; genus Azorinus; species Azorinus chamasolen. Next base: position 31,058,624 of record OY755250.1, on the reverse strand, counting down.
CGCTTCTGACAACCGTTTAAATCAGGGACGGGGCTTAATTAGTTAAGATGGTTTGATGGAAAATGAACTAAATTGACTGTTTCTAAAGGCACGGAAATGAAGAGCGTTTGTTTGTTACTATGGCAATCCGACTGAAATTGCTGCTTTTTAATAATAATAATAATAATAATAATAATGAAATATACACAACATGGCAATTTAATACAAAATTATGCAAAACTACATGTACAATACAATTGTGAAACTCATCCGTCTAAAATGTAAGAGATCCAGGGGTAAGATCGTGATGACCGACTCTGTAATCCAGAAAACGACAACACATTCTTTACGGAAAAGAGTGTCCGAACTTTGGACCTGCAATAAGCCGTGCACTTGAGAAAATGTTGAGATTAGAAATCGGATATCTTTGTGCATATGCAATTATAGAATACCAGCTTATAAATGTTCATGATGTATTTATTTCTTACATAAATATTTAACAAGGTGGGGGAAAAGGTGGCTATTATGAGACTTGAAGGGGTATTGTATAACTAGGACGTTTCAAGGATCCTTTATGGTGAAATGGAAGAATTGTGTTGTGTTACTAAAGCCATAGGAGTAATACAAAAAAATTTTTTGTATGAAACACGTTTGATTTTTATTCATTATTCAGTAATCCGAGCCTTTTTATGCTTTTCATCAATGGTTTTCTTGTTATTCTTTTAACGCTTGACACTCCATAGATCTGGAAAGCGCCGCCATGTTCTTTCCAGTGCCAAACATCTCTTAGAAAGGTCACACACAAACAATGTAGCCCCAGATCAGAGGGTTCCTCAAGGAGTCCTCCATTAATGTGTACCCATTAATATCAATTACTATTTTCAGATTTTTTCCCCTCTGTACGAAAATGGAAGGACTTCAAGAGTAAGATCTGTACCATACATACACGATGTCCTTGTAGTAGGTAAAGTTGTACACTAATGAATTGTGTATACCACACTTACTAGATTTGCCTTGCCTGTAGGTATGTTGTACACTAATAAACTCTTTGTACTTGACCTACTTGCTGTACTTATAAGTAAAGTTATACACTAATTAATTGTGTATACCACACTTTCTCGCTGTACTTTTAGGAAAAGTTGTACACTAATAAACTTGACATACACGCTGTACTTGGAGGTAAAGTTGTCCACTTACTAATAAATTTTGTTTACCAGATCTACTCGCTGCTCTTGTAGGTAAAATTATATGTTTTTGTACCATACATACTCGATGTACTTGTTGGCAAAGTTGTACACTAATAAACTCTGCGTACTTGACATACTCGCTGTACTTGTAGATAAAGTAGTACACTAATAGATTGTGTATACCACACTTACTCGCTGTACTTGGAGGTAAAGTTGTCCACTTACTAATAAATTGTGTTTACCAGATTTACTCGCAGCCCTTGTATGTAAAAGTATACACTAATAAGTTTTTGTACCATACATACTCAATGTACTTGTAGGCAAGGTTGTATACTAATAAATTGTATGTACAGACGTACTTGGTGTATTCGTAGTTAAAGTTGTACACGAATGAATTGTGTGTACCATACATACTCGATGTATTTGTAGGAAAAGTTGTACACTAATAAATTGTGTGTACAGACTTACTTGGTGTATTCGAGGTTAAAGTTGTACACTAATGCATTGTGTGCACCATACATAATACATGTACTTGTAGGTTAAGTTTTACACTAACAAATATTTACGATTTCATAATTTTGAATATTCATGAGATAAAGGGTTTTGAACGTGTTTAGGACAATCGCCAAGAATTGATATTTTTTGAGCGAAAGGGAGATTCGGCCGTTAACAGAACTTTCGTACCCATAACCACTTTGCTTCGACGTTGATGTGCGATATCCTTAGTGGTGGGTCCGTTCTGGTAGCATAATAAACAATGCAGTTCAAAGTCGAAACCTCCATTTGATCGCAAACGCCTGTATTCTTCTGACAAATTTGAATCGGAGTTTCCAGAACGCCTCAGTTCACTTTGTCTGCAGAAATCGCATCGGCAGGCTTTGTTTACAGATTGTCCAGGGTTTGCGGTGATATTGTCACCCAGTTTGCCAGAGACTGCATTAATAGTATCACAACCCTTTTTGCCTCAATGTGACTGTTGGTTGACTATCTTCCAGACAAATTGTGAGACTGAATTTTTACAATGGTTGAGATATCAGTAATAATACATCAAGCTAACTAACCATTTACTCCATGGATAGTTTTGGAAATTGAATTACTATAATGACATTAATTTAACTGATATCTTTAAAAAACAGATAAAGCACTACTTTTTGGACAGGCAGGCCGGGTCGATTACATCATTTTCTAAGTAAACGGTGCACAGCCAGATAAGATCTAGCTTTCATAAGAGCCATCTGATCTGGTGTTTCATGTATGCATATGCGCTCGCTTCAGCAGAGTAAATGGTTAAAGCTATATAGAATATTCCAAAACTCGAACACACATATCATGCACTTTATACTTCTAAGGTATTTAAGACTCAAACCAATGCATGGCAAGTAACTATACGAAATTGAACGTACAAAAACAAAGATCTTGAATTACAAAGAAATATTTCCAACTCATGCCCAGACAGGCAGGCGTGCAATTAAGTGTTGGCAGTAGCGACAAGTACGACAATTAATGCATCTACTTCAGCGACAAAATATATTCAATAATGGTGGGGTTTATCATTTTTGTGGCCCAAATGTGCTTCCGTAGATTTATTTTTTAAGCGCGTCCAGTATTAAAAACGATGCATTTTTTAATTTTTCTTTCAATGGCGATATTAAAGGAGTCTCATCAAATACAATGATAAAATAATTGATAGATCTGCATATGCAACAAGAGTTCAAAGGAACACAAAAAAATTAGAATCTATACTAGTCACCTGCTGGAAGAAGTGTTAGAAAAAAGTGTGACGGACAGACTAACGGACAGACAGACTGGCAGACTGACGGACAGACAGACAGACGACGAAAAGAGATCTCTATGTAACACACTGACTATCGGCAGATGACATAAAACAGTTTTGTTTTCACTGCATCTAGATCAGTCAGTTTCAATGACACCGTTTGAAATTATGACGTCATGCTGACGAATACCACAGTAGTTTGCACCGTGTGCACTCAGTAAACTTTGGCCCGTTTCTGGAACATTTGTCCATTCATGTACAAATGTTGTAGGTTTTCGTGGTACTTTGTATAATTGAGATCTGTTTACTGACCTTCAAATCATTTGTCTGGTCACAATATAACTAAAATCTTCGTGTTTATGAATTCGTCTGCAACATCCGGTTGACGTCATTCGCCAATACAAATTCGCGTACGGTGTGCCATTTGTGTCAAACAGAAAATAACGGAGTGCACAAATACATTTTCGTAAATATTTCTGTAATTGCTATGTATTTTGATGGCGACTTTTTGTACAAGGTAAAGTGATCAATATTACACATGATGTAAATGATTTCATTTCTGTTGCAATTTGTTTGAGGTGAGTCTGTATCTATCTTAGACTAAATAGAGACTAGCGCTCGTAGACAAGTTATTGCCAAGGAACGATCGTTTAAGCAGAGCAGCGAAGATTCGCACGTGTCGAGGATACACAACGAGGCCAATTGTAAAACTGTATCCATTAGAAATTCGAAGGGACAATGACTTTATCAACTGTGCTGACTTATAGAACTAGAGAACTAAAACATTTGCAACACAAACAGAGAAAACCACAGACTCGGTTTTATTGAGTCTGTTAATGAACAGTACTTGAAAGTGCAACACGGCTCACGTCCCCTAACACCGGTTTAAGCGGTATTCGAGTTTCAGAACAAGAAGTACTGAAAATCATGATCTCGAAGGATCAGAAGGTATAACAACACTGAGAATGAAGTACGGGGCGACGTTTACGACCGCCACACAAACACTTAACACCTGCTGTTGTGAAGATTATAAATTCTGAAAGAAGGTGATCCCCATGAAAAGCATTTCTGTTTAATTAATAACATTTCGCGCCCCCAGTATGTCGTGAATACGCTATTACTTTCATGATACCATAGCCCGTCGCCGTACACGACGTTTATGGGACGTTGACGTCATTCAATTGTTGTTGTTTACCTTTCGTTATTTTAATTATAAGAAAAAGGTCGAACCTGGACAAAACGCTTACTGTTATTATTATCCCACCACTCTACCACATCAGGATCAAGTCTATTTACATTGGTATCACAGACCCGTCTTCATGGTACTGAAAACGTTAAGATTTTTATTTTTTGTATTAAATACATGATAACCACTACTGAGACTTGAACTTTTGAAGTGTTGTTCATCACTTGTCATAAAGGAAATCTATTTCCTATCATTTTGTTTTGAGAGCAAATATTGCCCTTGACATAATAGATATTCATGTAAATATTACGACTATAGATATTTTTATCCGATTTCCTTCTTAATTTATTTAGCAAATTTTTACCTCAGTTGAGCATATTGTTTTGATGGGCGTTTGTGATCGTCTACTGTATCATGCCCGTTTATTCACGTTTTCTTTTAAGCAACATCTCTAAAATTACAGAAAGCTTTACCAGAAATGCTGTTTAAACAATTACATTCATTACATAAATGTTGTTGCCATGGTAACCTAAAAGAAAACGATGGCAATTTTCTTGATGGGAACCCCTTAGTCAATTTTGTTGGAATGGGACAGAAATAATCCTACGGCGATACTCTACCACAAGAGTTCAAATTATTATTCATTAAAACCATGGCTGAAAGGATTGGGGCTAATTTTCCTTATATGGCTATAGTATTAATTAAATCAGAATTTCGGTAACATTTTGCAGGAGTGTTGGATGACCTTTTCCAGGATTGTTCAGACCATTATTGTTAATAAAAACCATGACCAACATGGACGATTTTACATTTCCGTATATAGGAGAGAATAGGCCTTATATAGCCCTTCATCAAGAGTGCTAAATCTATGTTAATTATCTAAAGGGAAAAAATGGCGGAAAGCTTGCAGCTGTATTATAAACAATTCGGATCGATATTTTTAGCCACATTTCGTTCTGGGACGTGTCTGAGTAGTACAAGAATTGAGACCACTGCTTATTTTTCTTGATCGTAAGAGGTGACTAATTCGGGTATAACGTAAACTTAAGTTTCTGACTCTGTTTCTATAGGAGGTGTTAAGTTTCCGGATCCATATTCCATATTTTATCTCGATGTAAATGAGATGTAGATCCGACAACTTTTCTCCTGTCTCAGCGCCATGTAACCTATAATGTGGTACATTGCCGTAAAACCCAACTCAATCAATCAACCGATATTTTTATATATACGCATTCGAGCACATGTCATTTTGTCTCAATTGAGCGATACAAGGACATCATTGGCCTCTTGTTTGAACACTCCTCTTGTTTATAATGGTATATGAACAAGAGAACCGTTTAATCAGATATATATTATTCCATACGCAAACAGCATGAATTAGTCCATGAATATTCATTTAAGGAATAACAACATCATGAATGTTAATTAGATTAATTGTTGTAATAGCACATGGACACAGGAATTCTTGAGCAAAGCAGAAATTGTTGAATCATAGAACTGTGATTCTACAGTTTGTGTCTTTGTCCCAATTCAACCGTCGTCATAATGAAAAATGAGTTCATTAATATTCATTAATTTTCTTACAGTCCTAATTCTTTACATGCATAATCATGAAGTAAAGGCTTAATGTTATTATTAACCCTTTCGCTGCCAAACTCTGTCGTCTGCTACAAATTTTCATTTTTTTTATTTTCTTCATTTTTGTTTCAAAAACATAGTAACAGTAACAAACAGTTTGGATCCTGATGGGACGCCGAGTTACTCGGCGTCTCATCTGGATCCAAACTGTTTGCATAGGTTATCACAGATCTGGCATTGACAGCGAAAGGGTTAAGATTGAGCTCATTAATATTCTCATAGTCCTAATGTGTTGTACGCATATTCACAAGGTAAAGGGTTCATTTCCTACATACATATCCATGACACCATTTACAATAAAATATTTCTAAAGCGACCACATGAATGTGTGTCTTTCAAAACAGGTTTCTGATCAGTGAAGAACAAATGTATTACAAAAAGCTCATGTCAGAGCTTTCTTTATGACTTTTCTCCTGTTTAAGCTGCCACATGACTTTAAGACCTTGACTTTAGTGGTTGCTCTATAAGGGTTTACTGTATAAATGCAGATTGTCAAAGAAACATTTTGGGATGATCAATAATGGCTATCTCTAGATATTAGGTGTTGTTTTACTTTAGTGGTTGCTCTATAGGGGTTTACTGTATAAATGTAGATTGTCAAAGAAACATTTTGAGAAGATCAATAATGGCTATCTCTAGATATTAGGTGTAGTTTTACTTTATCCATTCAACTTTATTAAACTTAGCCCCCTGTGAACGGGTTCATGATGACCGCTACAAAAAGTGTGGATCAAGATGAGACCCCGATAAACTCTGGTCTGTGGGTCCACATTGTTTGCATGTAACCATATAAGGGACAACGAGTCTTCGGTCTACTGTTTCGCATGTGCTTCGATAAGGGATACTTGACTGAGTTTTCACTGTTTGCATCTGTCCATGTAAGGAACTCTGAGCATTGGGCTTATACTGTTTGCAGCTGTTCCTGTAAGGGATACCGGACTGGGTCTAAACTATTTGCACGTGTCCCTATAAGGGTCACTGCGCCTTTTGTCTAAACTGATTGCATGTGTCTGTATAAGGGACAATTGACCTTTGGTCTACACTCTTTATATGTATCAGTATAAGGAACACTGAACTTTAATGTATACACTGTTTGCATATGTCCCGGTTTAAGGGATTCTGGGATTTTAGTCTACAATGTTTGTATGTGTCTATAGGGGATATTGGACTGGGCATACTGTTTGCATGTGTCCATGTAAGAGACACTGGGATTTTAGTCTATATAGTTTGCGTGTGTCTTTATAAGGGATACTGGACTTAGTCTACACTGTTTTCACGCGTACTTGTAAAAGGCACGGGACCTTTTATCTACATTGTTTGCACGTATCTCTATAAGGGACATTGGGCATTTGGTCTACACAGTTTGCATGTATCTGTATAAGGGACACGTGACTTTGCATCTACAACGTGTGCGTGTCTCATAAAGGGGGACTTGGACAATTTGCCTGTGGTTTGTATACCTTTGGTTTGTACTTTTTATATTTATCCTTTTAACGAATACCGGTCTGGGTCAACACCATTTTCACATGTCCCTAAACGTGACACCGGTCCTTTGTCTAATAATTTTTCATATATCTGAGTAAGGTAAATCGGGTCTAAACGCTTGATACATGTCTCATTAGAGGGTTAATACACGTTTTTTCGGGCAATAACATCTGCAGTGTCCCGAGCGACTGTTGTTGGCCCGATCCAGAAGGGCGAGGGCAACAACATTCCCGAGGGACACTGCAGATGTTATTGCCCGAAAACAAACGTGTATTAACGCCAATCTTGCACAAAACCCATTTTCTGCTTTCCAGCATCAATTTAATTCTTCCAAATACAAGCAAGACTATTCAGTTCTTTGTCACACTTCGTTCGATTTATGCTGTTTCCGGGCCACTGTTTTCTTTCTGACGTCATTTCATGACGTCAAATACCGTTTACACGGAATTTCATTCAATATGTCTATCACTATAGTAGTACAGATGGCGTTGTTTACAAAACAGTACGTATGTAAACATATAAAATTAACGATAAATTAAACTGCGACACGTTGAATAGGTTAATCCAGGTCTAACAGCATAACCACTACACCACTGCTTCCTATCCTAATATACATGCCACAGTTGTACTTATCGTTAATTTTCTGTGTTTACATATATGCTTAGGCCATTACGGTATATAGCATTCGCGTCCATTGTTTACCATAGGCCCCGAATAGGTATAATTAAAACCGGTCAACAACAGTGCGTGGGCACGAGAACCACCTTGTTAATACATGGTCTAGCGGGACTACAACAGCACATTTTGAGCAAGAATAAAGGATACTGAACTGGATGTTTATTACATGTATTTGCATGTGCCCCACCCTATAAGGGGTACTGGGATTTTGGTCTGCACTGTTTGCATATGTCTCTTGAAGGAATAGTGGACCGAGTCTACACCGAAAGTGACTATATACGGGATACTGGACTGGGTCTACACAGTTACCATGTTTGAGTAAGGTATACTGAACCCTGGGTCAACATATCTTAAGGGATGTAATATAAAAGGGATAGCGGACTGGATCCTCACTGTTGCATGTATGCCCTTAAGCGACACTAGACATTTGGTGTGCACTGTTTGAATGTGACCCTATAAGGGACACTGATCATATATGCATACATGTGTCTATATAAGGGACACTTGGCCTTTGGTCTACACTGGTTGAATGTGTGCCTCTAATGGACATTGGACCTCTAGTCTACACTGTTTGCATGTATCAGTATAAGAAACACTTGGCATGTGATCTACAGTTGCATGCTTCTGTATAAGGAACACTCTGCTTTTCTTCTACACAGAGGCATATTTCTCTTTAAGGGACACTTTGTCTACAGGTTACATGTGCCCAATAAGGGTAATTGGGCCTTTGGTCTACATTATTTGCACGTGTCCTATAAAATTATTGGTCATTTTGTCTACATTGTTTGCATGTGTCTCTATAAGGGGCATTGGACCTTTAGTCTGTGAACGCTGTTTGCATGTGTCTCTATAAGGAACACTTTGCTTTTCTTCTACACTGTGGCATATTTCTCTTTAAATGACACTGGGTTTACAAATTGCATGTGTCCAAATAAGGAAAATTTGGCATTTGATATATACTATTTGCATGTGTCCTATAAAGAATATTTGGCCTTTGGTCTACATTATTTGCATGCGTCCCTATAAATGACACTGGTCATTGAGTCTCAACTGTTTACATATAGACCTATAAGAGAAACCGGCCTGGGTATATACGCATTTGGTGTATAAAAGACACTTGATTTCGGGTCTGCACTCATTGCATGAGTCTCTATAGGTGACTTTAGGCCTTTAGTCCTTACTTTATGCATGTGCTCTATAAGGGATACTGGACTGCGTCTACAGTTTTGACATGTGTTTCTAAAGGAAATACTGAAATGGGTCTACACTATTTGCATGTGAACCCTAAAAGGGATACTAGACTTTTAGTCTACAATGGTTACATGTGTCTCTACATAGGTATACATGACTGGGTCTACACTGTTTGTATATGTCTCTTTACGGGATATTGGTCTTGGTCTACACTGTTTGAAATAGTCTCTTTCAGGATACTGGACTGTATACTCTGTATGCGTCTCTATAAGGGATACTGGACTGGGTCTACATTGTTTAGATGTTTGAATAAGGTATACTGGGCCCTATGTCTGCATTGTTTAAAATAATATTATGTATTAAGGATAGCAGACTCGAATTTCACTGTTTTCATATGTCTGTTTAAGGGACAGCGGACCTTTGATCTGCACTGTTTGCATGTGACCCTATAAGAGACACTGAGCCTTTGGTCTACACTGTTTTAATGTGATCCTATAAGGGACACTTGACCTTTAGTCTACACTGTTTGCAAGTTTCTGTATAAAGGACACTGGACTTTTGGTCTACACTGTTTGCATGTGCCCCCATTAGGGATACTGGACTGGGTCTACCATTTGGTTTGTACGGTTGCATTTGACCCTATAAAGGTATATCTGAATTGAGTCTTTGGTCTACACTATTTGCATGCGTCCGTATAAGGCGCACTATACCTATATTCTATATTGTTTGTACATGTATATGAGGAACACTAGCCTTTCGTCTAAATTGTTTGCACGTGTACCAATAAGGGATACCGGACTGGATCTACACTATTTGCACGTGTCCCTGTAAGGCACAATGGACCTTTCGTCTGCACTGTTTGCATGTGTCTGTATACGGGACACTGGATATTTGGACTACTCTGTTTTCATGTGTCCCTGTAAGTGATACGGACTGGATCTTAACTGTTTAGTTGTGTCCCTGAAGGTTACACTGGGCCTTTGATCTATATTGTTTGCATGTGACCCTACAAGGGGCATTGGGCTTTTGGTCTACACTATGTGTATGTGTCCCTATAAGGGACAATGGACCTTTTGTCTATACTCTTTGACATTTTGTCTATACTGTATAAGGGACAATGGACCTTTTGTCTATACTCTTTGACATCTTGTCTATACTGTATAAGGGACAATGGGCATTTGTTTACACTATGTGTATGTGTCCATATAAGGTACCTGTACTCTTTGTATATTATTTGTTTAACCCATTCCCTCATAGGCTATTTTTAGATACACCCTCTTTGAATAAATCTACCGAAAAGGAGCATTTACTAGAGAAAAGGAAAATTTTAAAATTTTGTAGTTTGAAACCATTGTGATAAAAAGAGCATCATTTGTTATACAGTATTTGCATGTGTCCCTAACAAGAATAGCGAACTTGATATCTACTGTTTAATTATGTCCTTATAAGTTACAAAAGGTCTTTTGTCTACAATGTTTGCATGTGACCATACAAGAGACAATGTGCATTTTGTCTCCTCTGTTTGCATGTGTCTGTATAATATTATACTAGTCTTTGGGTCTACATTATTTGCATGTATCCCTATACAGCATACCGATCAGGTTCTACAATATTTACAAGTGTTCCCATAAGTTACACTGGGCCTTTGGTCTACACTTTTAGCTTGTGTCTATAAGGGATACTCTAATGGGTCTTCAATTTTTGCATGTGTCCTCTCTAATGGACCCTGGGCTTGTGATCTAGGATGTTTGCATCTGTATCTATATGGGATATGTCTCTATATGTAATAAAAGGACTGGGTCTACACTATTTGCATGTGTCTCTATATGGGATACAGGAATAGGTCTACATTGTTTGCATGTTTCTCTATATGGGATACAGGACTGAGTCTACACTGTTTGCATGTGTCTCTATATGGGATACAGGACTGAGTCTACACTGTTTGCATGTGTCTCTATATGGAATAAAGGAATGGGTCAACACTGTTTGCATTTGTCTCTATATGGGATACAGGACTGAGTCTACACTGTTTGCATGTGTCTTTATATGGAATACAGGAATGGGTCAACACTGTTTGCATGTGTCTCTATATGGGATACAGGAATAGGTCTACACTGTTTGCATGTGTCTCTATATGGGATACAGGACTGAGTCTACACTGTTTGCATGTGTCTCTATATGGAATACAGGAATGGGTCAACACTGTTTGCATGTGTCTCTATATGGGATACAGGAATAGGTCTACATTGTTTGCATGTGTCTCTATATGGGATACAGGACTGAGTCTACTCTGTTTGCATGTGTCTCTATATGGAATACAGGACTGGGTCTACATTGTTTGGATGTGTCTCTATATGGGATACAGGAATAGGTCTACACTGTTTGGATGTGTCTTTATATGGGTTACAGGACTAGGTATACACTGTTTGCATGTGTCTCTATATGGGATACAGGAGTGGGTCTACACTGTTTGCATGTGTCTCTATATGCAATACAGGACTGGGTCTACACTGTTTGCATGTATATCTATGTGGGATACAGGTCTTCGTCTAAACTTGTTGCATATGTCTCTATATGGAATACAGGACTGGGTCTACACTAGTTGTATGTATATCTGTGTGGGATACAGGTCTTGGTCTAAACGTGTTGCATGTGTCTCTATATTGGATACATGACTGGGTCTATACTGTTTGCATGTATATATATATGGGATACAGGTATTGATCTAAATTTGTTGCATGTGTCTCTATATGGGATACAGAACAGAGTCTACACTGTTTGCACTTGTTTCTGTAAGGGATACAGGACTAGAACTACACTATTTGCCGCTATAAGGGATATTGGACTTATTAGACTATATTGTTTACACATTCAAATAAAGTTTACCGGGCTCTGAGTCTACCTAGTTTACCGGGCTCTGAGTCTACGTAGTTTGAACTACGTGTCTACAATGTTTACATTTACCATTTTATAAGCAGTATGTGCATGCTTCTCTTAATGGAACCTGGGTCCATATTGTTTGCACGTATCTATGAGGGACACTTGGTGCCGGGCATACAGTATGCACAAGTGTCTTTAAGGAATCTTGGTCAAAACAGACATTCTAGTATGTAGCATACTAAATCACCTTATTCAAAGCTAAACACATTTGTTTCAATGCCTCATACTTTTTAAATTAGGAATACTTAAAATATGTAGTGGTTTATGAAAAAAGGTTATACGACGTGAATATTATGTACTTCTACATTTACCAGACATGTTTCAAGTACTTTACTATTCAGAGGTTGCCAAATTACGTACCGATACAAATACACCTCAATATCCGCCATCTGATATCATCGGATTTGTGATCTTAGTTATTTTGATTACGTGACAAATATCACCTGGGTTGGTGCTGTGAATAGAAGAAGAAGACCAACGCAGAGAGTAGGGAGGCAAATTATTATGCGTAATAGGACCTAAATGACGAATTTGATCTTTGTTAAAACAAAACACCAATACAAAAGATATGCATGGTCATGAATGATTTATTGTTTGCTTAATATCTGTGCAGTCTAGGCCCAAAGAACGCCGTGAAAAAGCATAATTATTCAGGTACGAAATGTCCCTATTTGTTTAACATGGCCGGTGTAAAATACTTATACGGGAAATTAATATCTCAAAATAAGTATTATAATTCTGATAATGGGCCAACATTTCATTGCAGTCTTTATGACTATCTGGATTGAGATTGAATCGTACAAGTGGAATTAAGAATTAACCCTTAGACTGCTAAGCGCGACATGATTTACATCCTTAAACAACTTTGATCAGGATCAGACGCTCTGTTATTTTGGAGTTTTCTCTTGATCCACGTTTTTTTATTCAATGGTCTCGTTATGGATTCAAGTTGTTTGAGATTCGGTCAATGGTCTAATGAAGTTGCTAATGGATGTAGGTTGTTTGGTAATTGGTTCATGGTCTCGTTACGACGTTAATGGAACCGATATGGTGGGTACTTAGGGTGCTAATGAAATCAAGTTGTTTTATACTAGACCAATGGTGTCATTAGGGCACTAATGGATATAAGTTGTTTGATACTTGGTCAATGGTCTCATTAGGGCGCTAACAGATTCAAGCTGTTTGATACTTGGTCAATGGTCTCATTATGGCGCTAATGGATACAAATTGTTTTATACTTGGTCAATGGTCTCATTAGGGCGCTAATGGGACCAAATTGATTGATACTTGGTCAATGGTCTCAGTAGGGCGCTAATGGATCAAAGTTATTTGATACTTGGTTACTGGTCTCATTGGGGCGCTAATGGATGCAAGTTGTTTGATACTTGGTCAATGGTCTCATTGGAGCGCTGTTGGATCTAAGTTATTTGATACTTGGTCAATTGTCTCATTAGGGAGCTAATGGATCAAAGTTGTTTGATACTTGGTCAATGGTCTCATTAGGGCGCTAATGGATGCAAGTTGTTTGATACTTGGTCAATGGTCTCATTAGGGCGCTAATCGATCTAAGTTGTTTGATACTTGGTCAATGGTCTCATTAGGGCGCTAATGGATCAAAGATAGTTGATATTTGGTTACTGGTCTCATTTGGGCGCTAATGGATGCAAGTTGTTTTTTACCTGGTCAATGGTCTCATTGGGGCGCTGTTGGATCTAAGTTGTTTGATACTTGGTCAATTGTCTCATTAGGGAGCTAATGGATCAAAGTTGTTTGATATTTGGTCAATGGTTAAAAAGGTAAATTGAGGTTTATAGTCTGACACTTCATACAATGTACATATTCTCCCGACATCACAATTTACCCCCTGATGAATGGGTTATAAGTCGGCCATTAACACTCGGCGCCCAAGGCAGCCATGGCATATTGGCTTATTTCCCTCACAGGTACCCATTCATACCCCTTGGTAGAGAGGAGCAAACGTGGGATGCATGTTTTGTTCAGAAACATTATGATAGTCCGATGGCAGGATTCGAACTGGGGAGCCTTCGATCCCAAGTCTAACGTCCTACCACTGGACCACCACTCCCATATGGTCTCAGTGCGCTAATATGACCAAGTTGTTTGATACTTGGTCATTGGTCTCATTAAGGCGCTAATGGGTCCATGTTGTTTGATACTTGGTCAATGGTCTCATTAAGGCGCTAATGAGTCCATGTTGTTTGATACTTGGTCAATGGTCTCATTAAGGCGCTAATGGGTCCATGTTGTTTGATACTTGGTCAATGGTCTCATTAAGGCGCTAATGGGTCCATGTTGTTTGATACTTGGTCTCATTAAGGCGCTAATGGGTCCATGTTGTTTGATACTTGGTCAATGGTCTCATTAAGGCGCTAATGGATGTCGAATAAGTAAGCCGTGTAGCAGATCACAGTTTGAGCAGACATCAATTCTATCAGCAGATAAAACGTTAATATACATTTATGTGTGATTGTCTAACATTACATCGTAACTTTATTAACGAGATAAAGTTTCAGTGTTTCAATGATATAGAAACTAGGTCAATACTGTTTGCATGTGCCTCCCTGTAAGGGACACGTGGCTCTGGGTCTACATTTCTTTCATGTGTCACCCTATGTGGAACACAGGGTTCTGGGTCTAAATTGTTTGCAAACGTCCTTATAAGGGACAGATGACTTTGGGTTAGCATAAATTGCACGTGTGCCAACATGGACACTGGACTCTGATTCTACAACAAAATACAATGCTTTCACATAGTTCTTGATCTTTATTGTTTACATATGTTCCCCTATATGAATGACTATCGATCTGCACTGTTACCATGTGTCCCTGTATATAAAGGACACTTGACTCTGCGTCTACATTGCGTTTGCATATGTCCTATAAAAGGAATATTTGGCGAAATGTCTGCTATATTTACATGCGTCTCGTCTCCTATAAGCGATACTGGGTTCTGGGTCTACACGGCATGTGTCTTTATAAGGCACACTGGACAGGGTCTATATAAAACAAATTACGTGATAAGTGGAACTTAGCTGTGAGTGTACATTGCATCCATATTTCCTATAAGAGCCACTGGACTCAACAACATTGTTTGCACGTATCTTTATATGAAACACTTGGTTCTGGGTCTACGCTGCTTGCAAATATATTCTATAAGGGACATTAAGTTCTGGGTCTACACTAAAACCTCTCTATAACGGCCACTAAATTACATCAAGCATTTTGTGTTAAAGGCATGTGATTGCTTAAAGCAAGGTAAAAGTAAATCAGAACGCTGTTTGCATACGTCCCTATGAGGAACACTGGGGTCTAGTCTACACTATTTGCCATTGTGTTCTATAAGGGGCATTGGGCTATATGTCTACATTGTTTACACGTGACCCTTTGAGGGACACTGAGCTATGGTTACATTGTTTGCATGTGTCGCTGTAAGGAACACTTGACTCTAGAATCTACATTGTATTTTTGTGTCTGTATGAGGAACAATGGAATGTGGGTCTACATGATTTGCATGTGTAACTACAAGGGTCATTAGACTGGATCCACATTATTTGCGTGTGGCCTTTTAAAGGGCTCTGGACAGTGATTGTATGTCTTTATAAGGGACACTGGATGCTTGATGTACATTATTTGCACGTATCTCTATGCGTAATAATGAGTTCTTGGTCTAAACGGTTTATGTCCATATAAGGAACAATGAACTCTTACATGTTGCCTTATAAGGGATACTGGGGACTGGGTCTGCTTTGTTTGCATGTCTATATAAGGGATAGTTTACTCTTATTATTATTATACATGATCTGCATGTATCTCTATGAGAAACAATGGGTTTCTGTGTCTAAATTGTTTGCATGTGTCCCTATAAGGAACAATGGATTCTGGGCCTACCACGTTTGCATAGAGCCTTAGAAGGGATACTAGACACAGGGTCTGCATTGTCGTTTGTATGTGTTCGTATCAGGGACAATAAACTTTGGGTCTGCACAGTTTGCATGTGTCCCTATAAAGGACTGTAGACTGTGGTTACATTCTTTGCATGTGTCCCCGTAAGGGAGACTGGAATCTAGGTCTTCATTGTTGGCATGTTTGTCTATAAGGAACAATGGACTATTGGTCTTCTTCGTTTGCATGTGTCCCTATCAGTAAAGTTGGGCTCTGGGTCTTTCTTGGTTTGCATTTTTTTCCAAAAAAAGAAACAATGGGCTCTTGGCTTTCAACGTTTGCATATTGCCCTGTAAGGGATACTGGGCGCTGAATCTATATTGGCTGCATGTATCCATTTCAGGAACACAAGGTTCTCGGTCTACACTGTTTGCACATGTTTTTCTAATACACACTGAACTCTCAGTCTAATCCGTTTGCACGTGTTCCTATATATAAGCGACAATGAACTCTGGGTATAAAGGACACTGTACACTTGGTATATATTGTTTGCATGTGTCTCTATACGAACAGTTGGATCCGAGTCTTCAGGATTTACACGTGTCCTATAAGAGGTACATCTTCCAATAAGATACACTGAGTCCTACATTGCATTATTTACACAAGTCCCTATAAAGAGCAATGGACCCTGGTTCTACATTGTTTGTATGCGTTCATAAGAGTTTGCTGTCTACATTGTTTGCATGTATCCCTATAAATAGTTTTGGTTTACATTGTTTCATGTATAGCTATATAAGGGAAATTGGACACAGTTGGCTTGAATAAATAGTTATTAAATACAGAATATTTCATTTCGTATTACACAGCACAAATTGTCAGTCATGTTTTCACTCCTAGCAGTTACAACATGTTACATTGAATATAGCCTGCAGTCCGTTCAAACGGTTAAAAGTGACATCGTAACCAGTTATATATACGTTTGGTCTTATTCCTCTGCAAATTATATAACATTGTTTTGTCCGTACATCCTGGTTCTTGTCCGTACGTATGCACGTCCCGAACATTCACGTGTGTCCATGTTCCCGTCCGTACGTATGCACGTCCTGAACATTCATGTGTGTCCAGGTTCCTGTCCGTACGTATGCACGTCCCGAACATTTACGTGTGTCCAGGTTCCTGTCCGTACGTATGCACGTCCCGAACATTCACGTGTGTCCTGGTTCCTGTCCGTACGTACGCACGTCCCGAACATTCACGTGTGTCCAATTACTCATACAGCAATCTGAGAATTTACTTAAAACTTTCACAAATGAATAGTGTTATTGTGAATATGAACGTTAAGAAATATTTTTCTCAGACCATTTTTCATAACAATCATGACATTTGGAATGTTTCTTCACTGTATAAGACATAATGAAGTTAAGGGATTTTGTCACATATGCACATTATATTATTATTAATTAAAAGTGTTTGATTTAGAGACAATATCGCCAGAAAAACAATAACAATGCATCTTTATTCATTTAAGTAACCCATGATATCGGATCAAATTAATTGTATTTAATATATCGGGTTGTACGGTGTGATTCTTAGATTATCTTGTTCACCGCGTTATATGACAGTCGCGCGTTTTTGCCGAGCGAAGGTGACTTTGTCTACCCGTACTTTGAAAACTTTATATCATGCCATTCTTTATTGTTGTTGGGCTTCTTTGAAGGTAACCTTGTCTCTAATTCTTAAAAAGAAATTAAACCGGTACATGGCTAGTTTTGGACTTCTTGGAAGTTGACCTTATTTGCCTTTCGATGAAGTCTTTATTTTGGAGAATAATTAAAATAGAGAGAACATAGTGTTCGATGTATAAATATTGTTTTTTGAGGGTTTCTTTTCGGATCAAATTTTTGATGTTTTGCCTGATTTTAAGATACACTTTCCTTCTGGTCGGTAATATCAGATTGAAGAATGCATTGCATCGTGGTATTGGTACTACGCGTCTGCTCGGATTATCGTTTCCTCGTAAATGGCTGACTGGTTAAGTCAGACAACTGTTGGTAGTATAAAAGAAACAATAATGACACTGGTTTCTTTGATATATATGTTGGTAATCCGTTAATGTAATCTGTAGAAGAGATTATTAGCTATTCAGTGATACAAATTTTTAATTTAACACCAAATACTATTATCGCAATGTCGCATAAATGCACCACGACAAATAGTGCCGTCCCAGATCAAACGTCGACACAGTCTCTAATTCTATAGCTGTGGGTTATTCCTTTGAAAATTGAAATTATTTATATCGTTATCTTAATTTACCGAAATGGCCTAACAAAACTGGGTTGCAGACGCCAATGTGACACCATAGTTAGTACACACTATTGAATGAAGTGTAATTGTCCTTTACAAACCGTTTGAATCCGGATTAGACGCCGAATAACAAGACTAATCATCTGATAAAGTTGAGGAATGTACATATACTTGTTTTGTAAATGCCTAAACGTGTAGATTTGTTCTGACCTCTCAGTATAGTGTCCCCATGTATTGTGTGGTTACTCATTCAATCCTTTCCTTATTAAGAAATAAATGTGTCTATGAGAAAAACATTGGTCAGAATAAATCGTCAAGTATATTTATTACAAACCGTACTCAAAATGTCAGTCAGTTGATATCATGATGAGACATCAAAGTACTAGTTACCTAACAGAAAACGGTACATTAATGTAGTTGCATTTGCAAACAGTGTGTACCCAGACCAGGTTCTGTCCTGTTTGTTATTCTCAATCCGCAAGTACATTTAAACAGTTCGTACATTTGACATAATCATAGTAAACAAGCAGCTGACATATACCTAGTAAACAAACAGCTGACATATACTTAATATACAAAGAGTTAACATGTACTTACATGTAGTATACAAACGGTTGACAAACACGTGGGACACAACCAGTTAACATGTTCATAGTAAACAAACAGCTGACATATACCTAATATACAAACAGCTGACATATACTTAATATTCAAAGAGTTAACATGTACTTACATGTTGTATACAAACAGTTGACAAACACGTGAGATACAACCAGTTAACATGTTCATAGTAAACAAACAGTTGGGAAAATACTCAGTATACATACAGTAAATTGTTGGTAAAATACTCAGTATAAACACAGATGACAACAATTAGTTTACAAACCGTCTGCAAAACCTTAGTACACAGATTAGAAATATTTAGTATACTACTGCTAATACTTAGTACACAAACAGTTGAAATATACTTTTTATACAAACTGTTGCAAAACTTTAGTGTACAAACGTAATATTGTAGTATGAACAGAGTTGAGCTATACTCACTCAGTATATAGACATTTTACATATACCTAGTATACTTAGAAATATACATAGTACACAAACAATTGGCACGTATTTAGTATACGAACAGTTCACATGTACTTATTATTGACTCAGATGACCAATACCTTGTATACAAACAGTTGAACATTACTTAATATTCAATCAGTTGACGTATATTTAATATATAAACAGTTGATAAATACCAATCATGAATCAACTATTTACTGAGCATTTACGTGCGTGTTTTGTATGTTATGTCAACAGTTTCCATACTAAGTATGAATCAACTGTTTGCATACTAAGAATATGTCAACTATGTATATAGTAAGTATATGTAAACTGTGTGCATACTAATGGAAAAGTAGTAAAGTCAAGCAGGCAAAGCCACATGCAAGACGCAACCACCACCAAAACACCGATAGACAGCATGACACACACACACAACCACACACCCAAACGCACACACACACACACACACGAAATGAACACAGAAAACACCAAAAGACACACAAGAAACAGGGATAAACGTTCCACAACATGAACAAACCACAAGCACAAAGACGCAAGGCAAACAAAAGGAAGGGTGACAAAGAGAGTACCGCCTTGGCACGGTCAGCAGCAAAAACACCACTTATTAAGTAGCGAGCAAACAGCTTGCATTACAATCACAAGCAAAGTGTTTACATATATCTTGCGCATAGCTGGTATACACATTTGTAGCGTCAAACAGTCTGCATACGAAGAAGAAAGTTGAAGACACTTATGTATTATTCATAGGTGATCTTGATGTTAACTATCAAGTATATTTTTGACATTATTGATACCCGTATTGCTTTTTACAAATCAAATTACCAGCTATTACCACCTCGACCTAGGGTAACATTTTGATATTTGAAGAAAAATATTTCCAATTGTCATTCAAATTATGTTCTTGCTCCTGCTAACAAGGCATCAAATAATGTAATCATTATTTGAAGATGGTAGTATGTTAATGTGTTGAAGAAGAACTTAACTGGTTCACAAACATATATTACAGTTCAAACCCCTGAGAAGGATATAGTCTCGGTACATCCAATACTTTTAAGTCTGATCCTAACATAATACAACATAGACTTTCTACTATGTACTGGATTCCGAAACTACATAAAAACCTTATAAGGCGGGTTTTATTGCCAACTCTATCTGTTGTACCACTGCTAAAATATCTAAACCTTTGACGTTCTGTCTTACTACGGTCTAAGAATATGTAAAACGTTACTGTGAAAAAAATATATAAAGATTCTGGTATTATAATTATTTATTTTTAAACCCCTTTTTCAAACATAATGCTCCACAAATGTAGAAGAAAAAAACAACAGATAAACGAACAACTAAAACCTCATCATTATTTTTATGGACTTCTATGGAATCCCCTTGCTGTTGTACGTGCGGGTGTTGTGTCAGCGGGATTCCGCTGTCGATGTGTTGGATTCCGAAGGAGTGCTGTTGTCAAACTGGGCATCCCTATAAGCTTGGTACCTCTGGTAACTCCATTTTCAATGCCCAAGGGGGCACCGTAGTGAAACAGGGCATCCCTTTACCGCGCTGGTACACTGGAAATCTTGCAGGCATGACTTGCTACCCTGCCCTCAACCAGTGCCAGGGATTCCTGTTAAGCTAACCCAGTTCCCTTATTTATGCTTACCAGTGAACTGGATCGTGTAATATATGAGCAGTGGGCAGCTTAAGCATGTACGGTCCGATGCAGCATCGCGTGTCTCAATCAGTCTCGATGTGTCCGATATGATTCCTTTGCCATTGCATCCGGTGGGATATGTTGTAGGAACAGTATTCGGGATACCCTCTTTAGCTCTACTTTGGATGGACTTTTCGGGTTCCCATACTAGGACAGTTTACTCTGTAATTAAATTTTGGATATACCCTAGTTCAACTCCGTTAAAATACGGATTATCCATTGCTATAGCCGACCGATTAGTGTTCGACTGGAGGGGTTGCATATTGCGCGTATATAACAGTTGTTTATTTGTATTGCTTAGTTTACTTCATATTGATATGTTCTGTTACCCAATTTTCCAGCAATATTTTATGTGTAATGGTGTATGCCAAAAATGTACCCAAGTATGTTGGGTCTAGGTCAAAACTATGTGACATACTGGCACTGTGCATAGAATGTTACATTCAAGTTGTTTTAATCATGATCTGAGTGCGTTGACGCAATGTAATAAAGCATAAACACAGACAGATAAACTTACGGAAAGGATGAAGTTGGTTTACCTATGCTCTAAATATTTTTGTTATTATTATTATTCTTATCTATACATACGTATTAAATATATTTAATTTTAAATGTTCTATACTTACGCCTTGAATATACCCTGTTTTGTATATAAAATTTATCTATGTGAAGCGCGTTTGAACGCACATATCCTTTGTGAAAAGATCGCTATATAAATGTGGTATGATAATAATAATATATTGTCAAGTTGTTGGTATACCTACGGGAACAAACTGTGCCCCTCATCTTGCAGATTTGTTTTTGTATTGCTATGAGAGGGGTTTTATGCTTTACTTAGATACACAATCTGATATTATGAATGCGTTTAATATAACTTCTAGGTATTTAGACGATATTTTGAATTTGGATAATCCTTATTTTGAAATTATGGTTTGTTCTATTTACCTTTATGAACGTCCTTTTAACAAGGCTCTTTCTTTTTAGATTTGAATCATCGTACCTATAAAAGTGATTTGCATTATTCGAATAAGTTATATACCTATCGCGATATAAAATACTGACGAGGAATGCTCCGTTTTGTACCAGATACCATTACATTGTACTAATGTACATTAATGTGAACTTGCATTTGGTCTACTAGCGTTTAGCAGATTCAGAGGAGTTAATGCGAGTGTTATATGTCCTTGGCAATGAAGGATTGTCTCCCTTCTCATCCATGACTGTACAGCCATATCTTGATGCTCTAAGTAGTATTTCAGTAGTTGTTCAGTGTACACGAAACAGAGATAATATACCGGCCCGGGGGACGGAGCTGTGTATGTCAGTATTACTTGCCTTATGGCTATCAAGTAATACATTCCTCTATAATTAAATTATTCAAAGATTCAACGATTCAAATGTCTGGACATTGTATTGGGGTATTGGAATTGTAAACTCCTCAACTAGTTAATCTGTTGTCTGATTTAGACACATTTAACGCCTTTGTAAATAAAGATACCCTGGAATCTGATCAGGTTGTGCTCTGGTTGCTTATCATATGATATACATGTAGATCTTATTCTACTATTTCTGCCATGACCAAACCTCCATGTGTCCACACGTCATTATAAATCGTCCATCTAATCAGCATTCAGGATGTCATTACTTCTTACATGCATATCCATCCGGTAAAACTTTTAAATGTACCGTATAACTATTGTACATTTTACACATTGCACCCTATAACCAATTTACTTGATTTCTGTCGCTAGGTCTCGGATTCCACATACTCATTTACTATCTACATTAGCGAAATACGGAAAGTATTTTTACCCGTGGCGAAGTAAATTCATCAATTGTAAATATTCGGCTCTTTCCTAGCTACTCCTCTTTCGATAGAATATATCATAGTCGGTCTGGTTGTATATTTCTGATGTACCTCAGGACATATCATTTACGTGTGATTTCTGGTGCCATGTACATATGGCCTGCATCATCTCAGGATACATCATTTACGTGTAAACGCTGGTGCCATAACTATGCATATGGCCTGCATCTCAGAATAATTATATCATTTACGTGTGAATGCTGGTGCCATACACATATGGCCTGTATCTCGGGGTATATCATTTACGTATGAATGCTGGTGCCACATACATACGGCCTGTATATCAGGGTATATCGTTTACGTGTGAATGCTGGTGCCATATACATATGACCTGTATCTCAGGGTATATCTTTTACGTGTGAATGCTTGTGCCATATACATATGGCCTGTATCTCAAGGTATATCATTTACGTGTGAATATTGGTGCCATAGACAGATGACAGGTATCGATAGTTTAGTTAAACACAATTGTAACTAGTCTTTAATATCCAGAAACACTTGCAGGAGAGTCCTCTTTTTAATTCTGAAAAACAATATGTTCTGTCATTTTTTTTCCAATTGCACGTCAGAGTGACAGTTTTGATCCGAATAGACGTCGTGTTTGGCATCTGATTTCATTGAAATTTGTCAATCTGAGTGCTGTACTGTCCCATACAAATGTAGGTACAGTACTTTTGAGCTGATTCATAACATACAGGTACAATAATTTTGTACTAAACCCTCGGTATGACGTCTGTCGTATATTTTACATACATTGGTGTGTTATATTTAATCGAAATTAAGTATTTTTTAAATATTGTAGCAGATCAGAGTTTGGGGAGATATTATGTTGAGAGTGGACTATTTAATAACGCCAGACTTAACACGAAGAACGCAATGTACACAAAATTTACCTCCCATCAGAATGTGTCATTTCTTAACCTTTCCTTAGCTGGGTGTACCAATGAAATGGTAATTCACTGTTTGACGGTGGGAACCCTTTTGATACCCATGCCTGCTTGACTTTACTACTTTTTCATCATGTTTCATGATACCATTGTCGAACCTGATCTTCAACGCTTGCAAAAACAAATTAGCACGTTTTCCACATTCTATTATTGCAAGGATTTTAACCCGTATACCGTTAATCACCACTTGATTCGTGTTGCCAACAACAATGAACATGATGAGATGCCATATAACGCCGAGTAACTCGGCGTCTCATTATGGCCCAAGCTGTAAGACAATCTGTTAAAATATATTTCACATTTTTTATCGAAATAAAAGTAGGCTAAATACAAGTAGGTCGATAACTGAGATCATTGTATTCACAACGATTCAAGGTTACCTGAAAAGGGCGAATTTACAAACACATTTGGTTCGCATCAGACCGTGAATGACGGAGGCTTGGTCAATATGTTTTCCGTTCGTTTATGACATTACATGTATATAAGTGTGATTTATTTTCATGCTGCTCTAATAAAACATTCCGTTGCTGTGTGGTAGTTATAAAACATTCATTTGTTGTGTGGTAGTTATAAAACATTCATTTGTTGTGTGGTAGTTATAAAACATTCCTTTGTTGTGTGGTAGTTATAAAACATTCATTTGCTGTGTGGTAGTTATAAAGCATTCCTTTGTTATGTGGTAGTTATAAAACATTCCTTTGCTGTGTGGTAGTTATAAAACATTCCTTTGTTACATGGTAGTTGTAAAACATTCCTTTGTTGTGTGGTAGTTATAAAACATTCCTTTGTTGTGTGATAGTTATAAAACATTCCTTTTTGATGTGATAGTTAATTTGCTGTGTGGTAGTTATAAAACATTCCTTTCTTGTGTGGTAGTTATAAAACATTCCTTTGCTGTGTGGTAGTTAAGTTATAAAACATTCCTTTGTTGTGTGGTAGTTATATAAAGCGATTGTTGAATATTCATGTAGTCTTTATGTTTTGTATTAAAATTCACATGGGAAAGGACTAAGCGTAATTGATCGCGTCAGACAGACATGTCAGATATTATTAAACTCAACGTTATTCTATGTGTCATGTGGGTACAGACTGGTGCACATCACAGATTCTATTGTAGATGATAAGGTCAAATAATAACGCTTTACCCAATGAATGTACATGCAAGACATAATGACACCATTAATCTTAATTAGATTATTGTAATGGCATATGAATGTAAAACTGTGGTTATAGCAGACTGTTTAGAATAACGATAAGCAAAAAAGAGTAGCTTCTGATCAGATGGATCCTACCGTAGTTTGATTAACACGCGTTGAAGTATTTAACGGACATGTAGCGATTTTGTGCCGGGTATCAAAATGCAAGATACAGTATAAACAAGATAAATTGTACAAGATATACAATATATGCAAGATATACAATATATACAATTGGAAAAGTAGTAAAGTCAAGCAGGCAAAGCCACATGCAAGACGCAACCACCACCAAAACACCGATAGACAGCATGACACACACACAACCACACACCCAAACGCACACACACACACACACACACACGAAATGAACACAGAAAACACCAAAAGAGACACAAGAACCAGGGACAAACGTTCCACAACATGAAAAAATCACAAGCACAAAGACGCAAGGCAAACAAAAGGAAGGGTGACAAAGAGAGTACCGCCTTGGCACGGTCAGCAGCAAAAACACCACTGGGAGTTTAAACCGGTTTACGGACGTCCTAACCTCGCACTTCTCTCAAAGTCACCCTAGCTTTACAAATATTGTAAATAAAGGTATCCCCGCTGGACTTACCCACAACATAGATGACGGTGAACACAGGAGAACATGTAAAACATAGCATAATAACTGTGACAATCCGTCAAATATGTACTCAATGACTTTGCTGAAGTCAGAGCACCTGCAGGTAAGCCGTTAAGGGCACGACAGGGAAAAAATAATACATGAGTCTGGTAAGCTCCTCCTGTATCCAAGTTTAAGAGTATACCATCATAGAGTACTACCCTCGGCCTGTCATCGCGCAAGCAAAGAGGGAAGCGTAGCTACCGACTGTAAAAGGGTCGATAACCAAACATGCAGTGTGTTGCAATATAATAGGATCATAACCTTTCTTTTTAAATGTTTTAATGCGTTTTATAAACAAATCATGAAAATGGATATGACCCCGAATTTTCCTAAGTTTGTAGATAACATCCCCATAAACTTCTGGTTGAGAAATGCCTTGTCGCAATAACGTCCGTAGATTGCAATTATATTTACTAATGAGAGGTAAATTTCGATAATAAAATTTAGAAAAGGTTTTCCGAAGTTTGTGATATCTGTAACCTTGCTTAAGAACTTTATCAGTTATAACTAAATTACGTCTGTTAAAATCTTCAAGCAAAGAACAGGCTCTGGCAAACCGAATAAGTTGAGAAATATAAACCCCATAAGATGTAGAACGTGGCACATCCCCATCTAGAAATGGATAATTAACAATTTTAAAATTAAAATCTTCTCTTTTATCGTATACTTTGGACGAAACTTTATCATTTGTAATTGAAAGATTCAAATCTAGAAATGAAGCATTAATGTCAGATTGATTAGCTTTGTTTAAAGACAGTTATTTTTGGTAGATTGAAGAAACCATAGTATCAAAATAAGGATTATCTAAATTCAAAATATCGTCTAAATACCTTGAAGTTTTATTAAAAGCATTAACAATATCGGTCTGTGTATCAGGTTTTAAGCTAAGTACAAAAATGAGTCATGCAGGAAACACCACATACAGAACAAACACTCGCCCGAACAGCAACACAAGGAAACAGCAAATGTACATTGGTAGAAAAAACAACAAGAGACGCACAAAGACAAAACAAACATACAATAGGAGGAAGATGGAAGTACCGCCTTGGAACGGTCAGTAACAAAAGTCACCGGGGGTTTAAACCGGTTTATGGGCGCCCAACCTCACCCTTATTCCATCCCCATCCTAAAAAGACAAACAGTGTAAATAAACGTATCCCCTCTCCGACTAATCTACAACAACCGCGACAGCAAATACAGTGGTAAAGTGCATGTATAACAAAAAAACATTTTATTGAAAATACTGTATCCACCTATCGCTATTGTACTCAATGATTGAGCTGCAAACAGAGTAACTGTAGAAAAGTAATAAAGGGTACGGCAAAAATGAATTAGTACAGATATCCGACGTTCTCCTTCCATTTCTTCCTTTAATCTGCTGAGTTAACTTTTGTTGAAAGACATTCACATTGACTTCGTTGGCCAAAGCTGATTCATCTTGTATTTCTTTTCAACAACACGGCCGGAGTATCAAACAGTTTGGCTCCTTATGAGACACCGAGTTACTCGGCCTGTTATCTGGATCCAAACTGTTCGCATATATAATCACTCAACCGACAACACCAAACTTAAATTGAGTCAAAGTTGCCATTGGGATGCAAAGAGGTCCACGATTAAACTACTGTCAGTTTCACTCAGTTCTGTTTTTTAGTAGATATGGCTTTTTGAAAGTATTCAAGGGAGACTACTGAACAATATTGGTCGATACCTGGAAGAAAGTAGAAGATCATCCACAAAAAAGTGCCGGAATAGGAATACTACACTAGCCGCACTGTTACTTCTTAATAGTAATTTTCCTCTGCACACATTGTCATCCGTTTCAAGTGTCAGAATATTGATATCACTAAAGGCAAAATCTTATTCGAAAAAGAATGACCCCGACTTGAGGTTGAATAAACGCGAGGCTGCCAACTCCCCATCCTCTATAACCCCACTTTTTCGTGACTTCTTTACATTAAAACAGTACCAAAATATGACTAACCAATAGAAAAAACCCATAAAAATACATGATTATATTATTAATATATCATAATAATATAGATCTAATAATAATTGTAACTATATATCTATCTATAATGACGGACTCCATTTGTCGTGTATTATCGGCATGGGGGGGGGGGTGTGCGTCGTGCATATTAAAAGCAAATAAAATTTGTGAAAGGAAGACTTCAAAAGAAGGATAGAGAGGAGAAATAAAGTGAGACAGGTGTTAAAATAGGTGAAAACAAAAAAGTTAAAAACACTGATCCCAGGCCTCAGGGGCGGTTTGAGATGAGAGAGGGGGTTAAGATGTTACGGAACCCCTCTAGATCAGACTGAAGGACTGCGTCCGCTGGTAGGCTGTTCCACATCACCACCGTGTAAGGGTAAAAATAATATTTGAAGTAGTTGGCTGTGTAGTGTATCTGTCGGAAAGATAAAGGGTGCTTGTGGCGGGTCATTCTCGTAGGCCTTTCTAGATAAGACGGCAAGGGCATGGCTACCAACCCATACACAATTTTATAAAATATAAGGAGCCGTCCTAGGTCACGTCTGTCTTGCAGAGTCTGTCAACCCAGGCCCTCCCGGAGTGCTGTTACACTGTTTAAACAATAATAGTAAAAATAATCTATTATTATTATAATCATAATCAAAATCATCATCACAACTATCATTATTACTATTATTATTACTGTAGATCTAATTATTGTTTTTTACTCTATTATAAATATTATGCTACATTACTAGATCTATTATTTTTGTACTTTTATTCTACTATTATTTTAATTGTTTTTCATTCTATTATTATTAGGTCTGTTTTATTCTTCTTCTTCTTCTTGTTATTATTATTATTTCATTATTATTATCATTATCATTATTATCATTATTATTATAAGTATTATTATTATTATTAGTAATAATAATAATAATAATAATAATAATAATAATAATCATAATAATAAAATAATAATAATAATAATAATAATAATAATAATAATATAATAAAAATAATAATAATATTAATAATAATAATAAAATAATAATAATAATAATAATAATAATAATAAAATAATATTAATAATAATAATAACAATAATAAAAATAATAATAATTATAATAATAATATTATTATTTTTATTATTATTATTGTTATTATTATTCTATTATTATTATTATTTTATTATATTAGATCTATATTATATCATTATTATTATTATTATCATTATTATATTTCTTTTTGTCTTTATTAATATTCACTTTAAAGAGGAAGTCCCTACAATGATCGCATATTTTCAATAATATCATTAAACTTGGTATTTGTTATGATCTATCATTATCATGAAGATTCCCAATTTGAACTTATATCGAAAAATGCCCCTGTGATACAAATAAACCGATTTCATCAATACTGATTTTTTTGTTCTACAACACAATAGTATCGGCCTTTTCCGTTAAATTCTTCCGCGTTTTGCCGATGATCACCCGATCCCTCCATTGTTTACGTAGTAGCTTTCCCGGAAGTGGTCGGAGAATCACGAATAGGGCGAACAGTTACGAAACTAAAACCCAACCCAAATAAAACTGGAATATCGGGTAGTAAAACCGGGATCGGCGATATCAAACACATGTATGTTTATTCATTATAAACGGTAATTGGATGGGTCTCTTTGCAATAAACTACTTTTCAGCATATAAATAAGTGAGTTTTGTATATTTTAAGTGTTTATGAAACGCGTCAAATGTAGGGAAATCCCCTTTAAACAAACCAAATACATTTCTACAATGGCCGTTCTAATATCTATGTCAAAAATCATAATTTCCATACGAAAGGTTGAAATGTCCGCAAAAATGGCCGCCAATATAAATCCGCAGTCCCATATATTAAATGTGATGTCATATCCTTCCTTCCCAACTCCCGTCTGCTTCATTTTAGTTTTTGGCATTAGACCAACAACATCGCATTTAAACAAATTGTTAGCATCAACTATTAAAATGTCTGATTTATCAGAAAGTTTCCGTAAAACTTTACACATGGGTTCAGAAGAAGACTTTGAACATATCTGTGATCCGTGTGTAACAGACGGAAAGAGAATGGAGGCAATAATTTACTGTGTGGATTGTGGACGATATTTGTGTCACGAGTGCAAAAATTACCATAAAAAGTTTCCAGCTTTAAAAACACACGTGCTACAAGATATTACGACAATGTCCACGTCACAAAAAGGTCAAAAACAACTCTCAGGGGCTTCTGGGGCTGCGGACCAACTGACGGACAGATGCAAGAAGCACGATGAGCCCATTAAATTCTTCTGTAATTCTCATAAACAACTTGGGTGCAGTGTCTGTGTTTCTCTACACCACAGAACCTGCGGAGACAACGTGTCCTACATACCGGAAATTTCCAGCTCATCCGCAAGCCGCGAAGAATTTAAAAACATACGCGGAGATGCAAGAAAGCTCATCGCTGGATTAGAGTTCAATAAAAGTCGTTCGGAATGGTGTCAGCGAGAAACCAATGATAGTTTCGATCAGGCGGTGGCGAATGTAAATGTGTTAAGGCAAGACATCAACAGACTTCTCGATAAATTGGAAACAAATTTGCTCGATGATATATCAAGACGGAGAAAAGAACATTTAGATTCCCTAACTCGTCATACCCCAATACTTGATGACCTGGTTAAGGACGTTATGAAAATGAACTCCGACTTGGACAGAATGGAAGAGCTGGACCAATTTAACCAACTCTTCATCGCCGTGAAATACGCCAAAGAAAAAATTTCATTGGTGGAGAAAGAGGTCGCTCGCATCAGTAAAACCATCAAACCTCAACGAGTTGTCTTCAACCGTAATGACCAGCTTGATGATCTTACATCGGTACCTCATCTCGGGACTCTGTCACTGGTTGGCCAACCAGCAGCTGTCAAGTTCGTCCATGACATCAACGTCAAAACATCAACAGACACAAATGACTGTTTTATTACTGACGTTGTTATACTGAAAGATAAACGGATAGCAATGGTGGATCTGCGCAACCAGTGTGTCAAGATTATAGACATCGCAGGTAAAAAGCAAACCGAGAAACTCTCATTATCATCAGAACCTAAACGCATTACAATGATCGGAGATGATCAGCTTGCAGTAACGTGTAAAGATAACAAGCGTATCCAGTTGCTGTCTCTGTCACCGACATTGTTAGCGGGTCAAACTATAACTGGACCAGGTGGTTATAACGGCCTGACGTATAATGGAGGAAAACTCTTCCTCGCCTGTTATGATTCTAGTTCAGTTCATATTTGTGACATGTCGGGTAACTTATTACAACAAATTGACTCGGACAACACAGGAAACAAATTATTTGTAAATTCTCCTTCAAATATAATAATAAGTGGAGACCAAAGTGTCATGTATGTGAGTGATTGGGAAGGCAACAAAATGGTGTGTTTAAATAGAGATGGTGTTGTTATGGCGACATATTTACATGACAGGCTACAATGTCCACAGGGAATAGCTGTGGATGACAATGGCTGTGTGTTTTTGTGTAGTAAAGATAATCATTGTGTACATCAGCTGTCGCCCAGTGGGCAGTTGATGAAGATTGTGCTGGAGCAAAAGGACGGTCTCCATTGCCCTTGTGGCATAACATACGACACTGGGAGACTTTACGTCAGCAATGCCAGTAAAACACCTATATACAGGAACAATATAAAAGTTTACCAAGTAGATTAAAATCTGGAGAGAAATAACATGGAGGTACGTAAACACTTTGTATGTATTATTAATGACCTGTAGCAAAATAATCACAACTTGATTAGCAAATTTACAAACAGTTTGGATCCAAATCAGAAGACATTTATCTATGTATCAGAATCCAAACTGTTTGACTGCATGTATCTTATCAAAGTTTTATCAATGTAGAATCAATTTCACAATGTTGTTTGACATGTTTGAAGCAGACGTCATTACATGGACATGCATTAACACTTTGCTTAATGAATATTTATGTAAGATTTAATTGCATAATGAATAGTATGATCATAAATAATAATGAAAACAATAATAATAATGAAAATTAATAGTCATGAATGTCAAATCGTTTAGTAGTTTAATAATTGTTATAATGCCACATGGACACAGGAAGTTTTGGCCATGACTGAAACTGTAGAATCACATCTATATTATTATATACCATTAACCTTCAGCACCCTACCGGCGACTTTATGGTAACCTTTGCAAACAGTTTGGGTCCAGATGAGACGCCGAGTAACTCGGCGTCTCATCAGGACCCAAACTGTTTGTCACCCCAACATGTTTTTTAAAAACGATATGGAAGAAAAGTGTTTTTTAAGAATTGAAGCAGACGATAAAATTTGCAGACGACAATTGCTCAGAGTGCAGAAGGTTAAGCAGGATCACAGATCTATAATCTATATATTATATATCGTTCAAAGCAGAATCACAGATCTATATATTATATGTCATCAAGCAAACAGTTCAGATGGCTCTTTTTGTCAATTTTTTATCAAATGTAGAATACAAATTATATGTTTTTGCAACTATTTTGTAGCAGATGTCATTTCATGTGCATGTACTCACCCTTACTACATATGAGTATTCATGTAAGAAATAATGACATATATATTATGTTAATCATGAATAATAATTTAATAGTAAATACTATTATAATACTCTTTTAAAATTCACATTTTATAATGAATATTAATAATGATAATGATGGTGGTCAATAATAATTATGATAATAATTAATAATAGATCTAATAATTGCACATGACTAAGAATTTCTTTGTCATGACAGAAGCTGTATATATATAATCACATATTAGATTTATGTTATAAAATAATTATAAGCAAACAGAAGAGACCAAGATCAGACGGCTCCTACAGGATCTGTATTATCTCGGTTTACTCTGTTAGCAAAGGCATAGAACCATAATAATCTATGTAGGGAGTAAACACACGGTATGTATATTGTAATAGTACCGGTACACAATATTAGCCTGAATAATGGGCACCGCTGGTAGTCGGTACTACCGGTATTTCTCAAAAGTGTTTACTCTGTTAGCAAAGGCATAGCACGATAATGAATTTTTATGGACTAAAGAGTTAACATATAATAATACCGGTAAACATTTTTAGACTGAATAATCCGGGGTGCATGTACCGATATATCCACAATGTTTGTCGTGAAGTCTATTTTTAGCCCCCCCCCCCACAAAAAAATGAAATTAAAAAACCCCATCAAATTGCTTCACTTTAGGCATAAAGAAATTAGTCGATTAGATTCAGATTAACAAACAATTTCAACTATGCTTGAGATAATGTATTTGACTACTGTAGTTTGAGATAAATTGTTTAACAGTTTCCTGTTGTTATATGTTTATTCCAAATTTCAATACCTACTGAATATTCATGGACAAAATAGTTATAATACATGTAGAATATGAAAGGTGGGACATTTTACCCATTTTAGAAAATAAAGAAACCGATCTTGAAAATTCCATTAGCTAACAGAGTAGACCCTGACCAGACGGCTCCTGTAGGAGCCGTCTGATCTGGGTCTACTCTGCAAATGCCACATTATGCGTGAAAATGCGTTTCTAATTTTATATATGAGGAAATGGGTTAACTAGTTTGAGATACATTTTAAACTAGTTTGAGATACATTGTCTTTGTCCGAGATGCATTGAAACTGGTTTGAGATGCATTGTATGACTAGTTTGAGATAAATGGCATCATGAATATTATTTCCTTAACTTAACAGAAATCTCAAAGAAAACAGAGGAGACCTTGATCAGACAGTTCCTACAGAGGATCTAGGTAATATATGTAAAGCTTCTATAGGTACTTTCTGTACATTACTTTTGTGCTGAACTAACCCTTTCCCTGTTCTATGTTTATTCCAAATTACAATACATACTGAATATTCATTGGCAAAATAGTTATAATGAAGAATGGACAGGAAGGTGGAGCATTGTATGCATTTTAGAAAGTAAAGAAACACATCTGATATTTTAAATTCCATTAGCAAACAGAGCACTTCCTATAGGAGCCGTCTGATCTGGGTCTACTCTGTTTGCAAATGCGTGAAAACTCGTTTATATGAGGGAAAGAATGAAGCAACCACCTGCGTTTTAAGACTGCTTTGTTCGAAAAATGAAGGGCTGCTTAGGACAGTATCTACTGTGCTTTAGATTGATATACATGTACTTGATTGCGTTTAACTCGTTCCCTCCTGAATATTCATTTAATAAATTATGACATCTAGTGATTTTTTTTACCTGCGAGTCCCGAGTCCTGTACTCGCAAAAATCTTTTGCGATGTATAGTTCAAATTATGCAAATCACAATAATATATTAAACTTTCTAACAAAATTTAATTTTTAAGTTTTATTAATTATATACATTTTATATCTTAATTATATAATCAATATCCAGTTTTTCATCAGCCATTAGTATGAAAAAGCCAGTTTTACAAATACGTTTGACTGGGTGTTTTAATAATGTATTTTCATAGAATATTTGTTTCCCAGGACTCGTGCAAGAAAATTTGTAAAACAATCACTGGACATCATAAATATTTATTGGCTGAAGTTTTATAATGACATAATATTATGGGCACAGGATTTGTTTTAATTAATCTTGATCTTTACCATCTCCCTCCTACAAATTCATTTGCACATGTTTCAAACAGAGAAGACTCAGATCATATGGCTCCTGAATGAGCAGTCAGATCAGGAACCTAAATATGTTTGATGATAAAATCATGAAATACTATAGTTTATATCAATACCAAAAGTCCGTATACATAATGCCATTATAAAAAGCTAATACATATTCATGATCTCATTATTTCTAACATGAATATCAGCAACAAGTCCTAAAAGGTCCTGTCAACGGACCTTTAGCTTCTAGTTCTTAATTAGTACAGAACTAGTCAACCTTTTACTCCATGAGTACATGTTATTATGATGTTGCAAAACAGAGTAGACCCAGCTCTAAGAGCTATTGTAGTACTTAGCTGTCTGCTCTGTTCGCTTGTACATCTAATAATAAGACTGCAATTTTCTCTTTTCGCATTTCTACTTTTGCTTCGAAGGATCACCCATTTTCAGAATATATTTATCTAAGTATATCCATGTTAATACACATTCGTTTGTGATTATGTCAATTAAATGAATAATTTCAGGTCCACAGAAGATACATTTCCACGGCAACAAGACATTTACCATTCTTCCTCTAACCGTTACCTGACTGAAACCAAAACATGGATTACAAAGGAGGGATCAATACAATACAGTGTGTTGACAGTCAGTATATATGTACAATGAAGTATACAAGATATTAACCATTCTTCCCCTAACCGTGACCTGACATAAGCTAAAGCAGGGGTCACAAAGGAGGGATCAATTCAATAAAGTGTGTTGACAGTTGACAGTCAGCAGACGACGAAGTATAGACAACATCTTCCTTCTTCCTCTAACTGAGACCTGACATGCATTTGCAATGAGCTAGGATCCAGATAATGATAACTCAGAACAGCGTCAGGATTCAAACTGCTTGATATCTGGTCAATGGTTTTCAAAAGCGCTATAATTTCCAGCAGTCATATTCTGTTTTGCTGGCTTATATGACAAACAGTTCTTTTGATCAAAAATGCTTTATGTATACCAATGTGAGTTTTAACTCTTTACTCCATAAATACGCCTTTCTACGCCTTTGCAATCAGAGTAGACCCAGATCAGACAGCTCCTATAGGCACCGTCTGATCAGGGTCTACTGTGTTTGCTTATGATATACCATAGATATGATTTTACAGTTTATTCCATGGCCAAACATTCCTGTGCCCATCAACTAGTATAACAAATTATTAATATTTATAATTTATCATTATTTCATACATGAATAGTCATGGAGGAAAGGATTAAATTGCATATCAAACTTTATGTCAAATGCTATTTGTATAGGATGTTTTTTCTGTAACATATTATTAAGGTAACGGTGGACGCCAGTACTTGCTATCACATGACAATACATGTGTATCCTGTATCCCAAGGGTTAACTACTCATAATCTTTGTCCTGGTATTATAGTCTTGTCCAATGTTTAGAATGTCATACTGGGTCATATGCAGAGATATTTAGTTAACCCTTAGGATGCTGAATTTCTTAAGTGGAATGGTCCATCTGTGATTAATAATTGAGTCTATTCTGTGTTGACTGGAAATGTATTTTAACTTACATGTATATGAATGGCAAATAACACAGAAATTAATCAGAAGGCATATATCTGTAGGTGTCTTCTGGTCTTGGTCTACGGTATTTGCAAATACCACTTAACAACAAGAAACAATTTTTCAAAACATACCAAATTAACTGTGACAAGTATTTTGTATGTTAGTCTGATTTTTGGTCTACACTGTTGGTCTCTGTATTGCAAACGGCATTGACTCAGACCGGGGATTATGTTAATTTGATCATATTCGTAGCAAATAACACAGTGTTAACCCGTTACTTAATGTAAACGCTTTGTCACGCTTTCACAAACAGGAGAGACCCAGTTTAGAAGACTCCTGTAGGAGTTATCTGATCTTGATCTGTTCTGTTTGCTTGTGATAGAATATTGAACTGATTCTACTGTTTCTTGTCTGATTAGAAATGTCCCGTGTTCATATTCCATTGTAGAAATGTTCTGATTAATATTAATTATGTCTTTACCTTTTCAATATTCATGCAGGGTTACAGATAAGGTTTTGATGTAATTGGGTATTTATTCCTTATTGTTTTACAGAATTTGGTATTTGCAATGATTAATGGGTATTGGCAATTTTCGTAATTGGGTAGAACTCATATTCTCATTAGGTATTCTATTTGTTTTTTAGCTTTTTGCTGTATATTTATCTGATTTGTGTTACTCATTTTTTGAAAAACAATTGCTTTTTCCTCAATTTTATTTCGGTAAATACCCCAATACTCCCCTTATCTGTAACCCTGTTCATGTAAAAAATAATGACATCATGAATAATAAATAGATCATTTTTACTCAGTCAGAAATTGTATACTCAGATCTATATTATACCATTTGCAAAACGAGCAGATCCTGATCAGAAACTCCTTTAGGAGCCGTCTGATCTGAGTCTACTCTGTTTTCAAATGAGTGAAAATGTGTTTATATGAAGGAAAGGGTTAAGGGATTATAAACAGCATTGACCCTGACAAGTGACTGTATATAAGTCTGATCTGGGTCTACACTGTTTACAAATACCATTGTACAAACGGTTCAGGTATCGTAAACAACATTGACCGAACCATTGACTGTATATTTGTCTGATCATGTTCTAACAAACTATCAAAGGTAAAAAGAATATATTAGATCATTATAAAACTTCAGTTAATAAATATTCATGATGCCATTTTTTCTTACATGAATGCATGGATTTTCAACAGGGAAAACGTTAAAATGTACAAAATGATTATGAGTTACTCATTTCTGTAACTTTGCAGCTAATTTATTATGAATCCTGAATTTTGTGGATTTCTTTCATTGCTTGACAAAACCAAGGTCAAAGTATATAAGTATATTTCCAGATGAGGCAAAATGCTTCTGGCTCGTCTGTATTTTTTTTTAAAAAAAAAACAACTAGAAGTATTAAAAATTGTTGTTGTCGTCATTGTTGTCCTTGGCGGTTACAATCAAACAGACAAGCGTTGGCACCCCATGTGGCGCTCTTGTATATTTTGCAATGACCATCATAGTCACAATACTGTTTGAGTTTTAAATCACACTGATGCATATTTTACAGAAATGTTTGTTTGAATAATCCATGTATTGTTTCGTTTTGTCAGTAGATAGACTGCTGCCAGAAGATAATTGTCAGTTTTATCTCTTTGCATGCTAGGTATTTTAATGTTGTCGTGTGCTGACCATTTGTCATCTGCTACACAATTGTTACCCACATTTACAAAACTATTAATTTCTTTCTGATTTTTGTTTGCAGTTTGTATCCCAGATCGGGTCATAGCTATTAATGGACTTGATCTGGATCCAGACTGTTTGTGTAGGTCATAAATGACAGAATGCTAGCATGCAAAAAATTAAAAGGGAGCGTATATTGTGTTTGACACTTTGCTTGATAGTGATGCATTCTGAAGCGAAGTAGACTATATTAGTGTCTGTTTTTGTTGCTTTTATGTTTATACTAACTTTCTCCTTTTAGTCATGGCAACAGATAATCCTACTTTGTATTTTTAGCCCCTTCCATGTATAATTCTAACCCCTTCCATGTAATTTTAACCACTTAAATGCTGCGCATTCGGTGGGGAATGGTCTGTAGAGTCTGAAAAAGTAAAATGACCAATAGTGCAGACCCTGGTCAGAGGTCTCCTCTAGCAACCATCAGATCTGATATATACATGTATACTTTTGCAAATCCCAGTGCAAATCATAATGAGCGGATTTGTTTCTGAATATTCATAATGAGAGGCGTCATGTATAGATATGCATTAAAGACAGTCGTGTATGATTGCAAAGGATTTGCAAAGCGTTTGTATCAGGGAAAGACAATAAATAAACTCCATTTCTCTATTAACTCTCTAGACGCTATGAATTTTTTCGTCTGGCACAATTGTCGTCTGCTTCAGTTCTTAAAATAAAACTTGTCATTTCTTTGCTAATATTTGGTCTTCAATTCAGTTTGGATCCAGATGAGATGCCGCATTATGTTGCGTTTCATCTGGATCCAAACTGTTTGCCTTGGTTATTACGTTGCAAAGGGTTGAGTTCTGGTAAAACTGCATTTAGAAGTAGATAAGAAAAGTTCAAAATAGAATTTAACAATTTCCTGTCTGCTCGGTGTGCTTATTAAATTAAATAGAGTTGACTCTACAGATTCTTCCAGTACTAAATGGTTTCATAAAGTGACTTTTACAGAGGTGTAGAAAGCGGTATGTATGGAGGAATGGGTTAAATAGAGCTGACACAACAAATCCTTCCAGTAATAAAGGTGTGTGACCACATACTCAATACATATGGGCATCTATAAGACCATATGCTTGATTTAGGCTGAATGAAAGTAATGCTGACAGCACCTAGGGAAGTGTGCACATAATTTGTCGTGCATTAAGCTACTAATGCAAATTACAGTAATGCATAATACAAATATTTCACAGATGTTTTACAGATTGAAACAATTATTTTGCTAACTCTTCAGCCTGTCTATGTTTTTAGTGAAATACAGGGATGTGAAGATTTTCGATAAATGCACAAAATTGGTTTCTTGGCCTATTGTCTCAAGATAGCTATGCAGAGCCATCATGGTCATTTTCTGATGGGTCACTGAAAAATGTCTTAACCCTTTACTACATAAATACGACTTTCTACACCTTTGCAAAAATAGTAGACCCAGATCAGACGGCTCCTACTCAGGGTCTACACTCTTTGCTGATCATTCCATATGTCATATACCATTATAAAAATAATCTAATTAATATCCATGATGTCATAATTCCTTACATAAATATTCATGGAGTAAATGGTTAGCATGCTTTGGTTGGCAATTATTTTGAGTAGATCCCATGATTTCCATGAACATTGTAAATATAGGAATATACTTGTATATAAGTGGTAAATTGAGATTGACTTGTATATAAATGATAAATTTTGGAATAGACTTGTATATAAATGGTAAATGGAGGAATATACTTGTATATAAATGGTAATTCTAAAACACCTCGCGCACACATCTACATAAACAAAGAAGGGACGTATCTATGATTAAATTCTCCATAAAACACCGCACGCGCTGTAACGGCTTAACTTGACGTAATATGGCTTCGAAAATTCATGCGACAAGAAACATAGTGCCGTTGTGGCGGTGCAAATTCTAGTTAAATTGAAGTGTTAGAATCGAAATAATAAATTTATACCAGTGTTTTATCGTGCAATCGAACACGGGTAGTCGTTGATATGCTTATAATTAAATCACTCGTGTTCGATTGCACGATAAAACACTGGTATGAATTTATCATTTCTTAAATTGAGGAATATACTTGTATATAAGTAGTAAATACAGGAATAGACTTGTTTATCGATTGGAAATTGATGAATAGACTTGTATATCAATGGGATATTGTTGAATATACTTGTATATAAATGGGAAATTGGGGAATACACAGTATATAAGTGGTAAAATACAGTAATTGTATGATGAGATGAATTCTCTAGTATGTTGACTGTTGTACCGGTATATCTATATTATGCGGAAACCCTGTTAAGATGTGTAAATTAAAACATTTTCAACAATTACACTTTTATTTCTCCACCAAACCATTCTTGGTAACAACACAGGGTTTGGTGGAGAAATAAAGATTTTATTTTGAAATACAAACCTTTGGTTTTTAGTTTAATTATTCGTGCCGTTGTTTTACACAATACATTAATGTACACTGATTCATGCCATTGTTTACATATAACATCAATGTTTGATTATTTATGCCATTGTTTACATATTACATCAATGTATTATAATTCATGCCATTGTTTCCATATTGCATCAGGGTAAAGTTAGGATGTTTGGTGAATATACTGCAAACACAGGCAGTGTTTCAGCAATATCAATTTTAGCTCACATGGGCTCAATGTGAACTATTGTGATAGTGCTGCATTTTTCGTCATCTATGTTTTTGTTTTTTGTGAATGACTTATTGTCAAATACAGATTCAAACATTGATGGTCTTTTCAGTGTAGAAGTGAAAATGTACTTGATACTATTTTGTGATGATGCAGTATTGTTTGCTGAAACCCCAGAAGCTTTACAATCCCTTCTAAATGATCTTCAAAACTATTGCTTAAAATGGAGACTAAACATAAATACAGATAAAACAAAGGTAATGATTTTCGAAAAAGGGCGCCATACTAGACATGTATTTACAATAAATGATAAAAGAACTCGTTATAGTAGATTCATTTAAATATTTAGGGATACATCTATTCAAAAACGGCGGATGGTCCAGAACACAAAAAAGATTAGCAAAACATAGCTATCCAGCATACACAATTTATTCATAGTTTTTAACCAACTTGAATTAAAGATTAAGGAAAAATGTACACTATTTGACACTCTTGTTGCAACAGTACTGAATTACAGCGCAGAGGTGTGGGGTTTTCAAGATAGCAAAGTCATTGAACAAGTGCATTGTAAATTTTTTAGAAAGATTTTGTGCATAAAAAAATCTACAAATCTCGATGGTTTATACGGGGATATCGGGAGATGCCCATTATTCATACGGAAAAAAATGATTATGGTGAAATATTGGATAAAGGTTCTATCTACAAATAGTTCACTCATTAAACAATTATATCATATGATTCGAGCAGATGCTGATATTGGACAGACATATAATCATACAAACTGGGCCTTCCAAATTAAAACTATTCTTTCAGAAATTGGAATGTACGATACTTGGCAATTCCAAAATAACTTGCTATATGACCTACCACATTATGAATTGATAAAGCGACGTATCCTCGATGTATGTATGCAAAATTGGTATTCTCATATAAATAATTATAGACGACTAGCGTCATATTGTATATACAAACATATGTTTTGTAAAGAATTATATCTAGATTGCATTAATATCAATAAATTCAGAATTTCTCTTACAAAATTTCGATTGTCATCACATCAGCTAGCTATTGAGACTGGCAGACATAGGAATATATCTTTGGAAAATAGAATATGTTGGCATTGTAATCAAAACGTCATTGAAGACGAATATCATTTTTTGCTGGTGTGTTCTAAGTACAGAGAACTAAGGACA
Organism: Azorinus chamasolen; assembly: GCA_963576725.1. Taxonomy (NCBI): domain Eukaryota; kingdom Metazoa; phylum Mollusca; class Bivalvia; order Cardiida; family Solecurtidae; genus Azorinus; species Azorinus chamasolen. The sequence goes on along the minus strand of OY755250.1, from coordinate 31,017,089 downwards.
AGGTTCTGCAAACCATACTATTGCTACTGGCCAACTTTGAATAAATTTGAATTGCTTATGTCTACACAGTCAGAAAAAAATGCTTAGAAATTTGTCTAAATATATATATTATGCATCGCAATTAAGGACAGGCAATTGATATTTTATTTTGGGAAACTTTCTCAGTAAAACATAGTTAATTCAATATGTTTCAAAATATACATCAATAATTATGTAGATTCGTACTGATTCACAATCCTGTATTTGTATATGTACGGCTATATATATGCTTTATGCAACTTTATGCCGAATAAATTTATGTTATGTTATGTTATGTTAAATCTATATTTTACTTCAGTCACCATACACTCTAAAACAAACGAGCCAATTAAGATCAAAACCTTCAAGCTGAATTTCACTACAATTTTGCAGTTATACGCCTCATGGTACTCTTTGTTTTTCGTCAAGCCATTATTGTTGATGAAAGGCATGGCCACTACGGATGAGGCTAAAATTTGTTTATGGCCAAAAAAGATAATTCTATAGGAATAAACCTCTAATGAGACTTTTCTAAATGCTTTAAAATTAATGTAATTCCTGATTTACTATGCCTGGTTGTTGCTTTAAAGTATTGTACCAATGTCATGTTCTTACATGTATGTGAATTTGGGAATTTTCAAAAAAATATGGAAAACCCCACTTTTTGCCATTTAGAACATCGCTTGAAAAAAAAGTCCTGGATCATGTGACTTATTGTCTCAGTTGATTGATTTGGACCATCATGGCCCTCATGTTTATCATTAGTGTTTATTATATAGTGTGCAATACTGAGGTCCTCGATGTTTGAAATTCAGATTTCATGTAACCCTTTACATGTATTTCATAAATAAACTTTCTGATCCTTTGCAAACAGATTGTACCCAGATCAGACGACCCCTGTAATACCCATCTGATCGGAGTCTGCTCTGTTTGCTTATGCGATAATACATATCGAGGGCTTGGTGCAAAACTATTATAACTCCTTTACTTTGTGAAGGAGTTCGAGTAGTTTTGCACCGAGCCCTCGATATATGATCCTACAGTTTCTGCCAAAATTGTCCCAAAATTCCTGTGTTTATGTGACATTATAAAAAAAATGATCTAATCAATATTCATGATGTTTTTATTTCTGACACGAACTTTCATGGATTAAAGCTTTAAACATTTTTTCTGCATTTTCATAATACAGACTACAAACTTAATATAGTCTTTTATTTTTGACCTGTCAAAATGTAAATATTCTTACGTCATTGAAATGATATATTTAGCTTCGATAAACCTGTGTTTCAAACGTTTTGTCAAGAGATTCGCAATAAATATACATGTACTTGAATAAGCCAAGTAGAAAAGCTTTTATTGGCGGAAACAATCGATATCAACCGAAGCTATATATGGCGTGTTCAACAAGCGGGTAATTATTTGAATTTTGACAGGTTAAAAAACAGGACAATACTTATTGTATACAGGCTCTACTGTACATATACGTAATAATGTACATAGAAGTTATTTCAGAAATGATAAAAGTTTTGCAGTCGGTGATACACAAAAAGGTTTGTAATCAAGTTGTAATTAAGATATTGTATATATAGTAGTAATTGAATGATTTGTAACAACTACACATTGACATGTAAATGTATTGTAACTGAGATGATAAGTAGTAAATAGTGGTGAGGTGAGAAATTGTTTACAAAAAGTAAAATATTTCAGTACCAACATTGTCGTCTGCTAGACACATTTTCGCCTGCTTCAAGATTTAAAAAATATATTTCAGTGCCAACATTGTCGTCTGCTGGACAAGTTGTCATGTGCTAAACACACTTTCTTCTGCTTCACGTTTTAAAGTGAGTGTTTTGTTCAAACTTCTTTATAAAGTGTCAAACACTTTGGATCCTGATAAAATGGCGTCTCATTACTTGGCATCTCATCTGGATCCAGTCTATTTGCATATGGTATCACAGACACGTCTTCATGGCACTGAATTATGTTTATTAGATGAATGATAACCACTTCTGTGAACGTGTCTTGAGGGTTGGAAGTGTTGCTTTAACCCTTTTCCTGTTCTAGGTTTATTTCAAATTTCAATACCTACTTAATATTCATGAACAAAATAGTTATAGTGAAATATGGACGGTGGGACATTGTAGCCATTTTAGAAACTAAAGTTACGTACCTATCAAATGCTTTCAGCAAACAGAGCAGACCCTCATCAGACGACCCCTATAGGAGCCGTCTTATCTGGGTCTACAAAAGGTGGTTGTTTAATGCAAAAAACTGACACAAAAAAGCTCCTGCCAGAATTTTCTGCATTACATTACTTATGCACTAAACTGCCGCCTGCCATTAAGACTCGTAATTTAAGTGATTGATTTATATGGGTTTTACTGTATACGAGGCTTGTTCGGAAATTATTGAGACACTGGCTATTTTTCCAGATCTATTGAACGTACATCTCTAAAATTCTATACACATATATAGATAACATTCATAATTCATGCGAAACAAAACAATATCATCTCTTTACTACAACTGGAAAAAACAAAACGTCTGTCTCTTTTCTTGCGTTCAATATCTAGAGTGTCTCAATAATTTCCGAACAAGCCTCGTAAGTGTAAATTGTCAAGGAAAGATTGTGAGAAGATCATTAAAGTGTGTTTATATATATACCTTTTGTCTTGTTACTTTATTTAAACTTTAACCTGCTGTTGACGGATTCCGGATTGCACCTGCAAACAGTTTGGATCTTGACGAGATTTTGAGAAGCTTGCTGTCACATCTGGATCTAAGCTGTTTGCAGTGAAGTCACGGCTAGTGGAATCAAAGTTAAGAAAAGATCACAACTTGAACAAGTTACAAGTATATGAATGACACGTGTTTGTGAAAGAAATCATTTGCCGATACCAGTGTTCAGTGAAGGGCAGAGCTTGATTGCAGGCTTCCTTTGGAAATCATGATTGAAGCCCCGTGTTCTGGGTTTACACTGTTTGCATGTGTCCCTGTAAAGGATACTGGACTGGGTCTATATCATTTGCATATGTTCCTATAAGGGACACCGGACTGGGTCTACCTAGTTTGCATGCAAGGGGCACGAGTCAAAACAGTTTGAACGTGTCTCTTTGAAATACACTGGACAGGGTATACATTGTTTGCACGAGTTCCTATGATGGGCGCAGGGTCTATGTTACATTTGTCCCTATAAAGGACACTAGCCACTTGGTTTACATTGCTTGTAAGCGTGGCTGCGTCCCTATATTAGAGTTATTGGGATCTTGGTATTCACTGTTTGCATTTGTCCCTATTTGGGACACTGGACTGGATTTAATTATTTGCAAGTGTCCCTATAAGGGACTATTGACCCTAGATCGACATTGTTTTCATGTGTCAGTATAAGGGACACTGGACTCTGGGTCTACAGTGTTCGCATGTGTCCCTATAAATGACTGGGTCTATAGTTATAGTTTGCATTTGTCCCTTTAGGGAACGCTATTAGGAACACTGGACTCTGGGTCTACATTTTTTGCATGTGTCCCTATAAATGACCCTGGGTCTATAGTTATAATTTGCATTTGTCCCTTTAGGGGACGCTATAATGGACACTGGACTCTGGGTCTACATTTTTTGCATGTGCCCAAAAAGGGACACTGGATTCTTGGTCTACGGTGCTTGCATATGTCTCTATAAATGACCAATAAGGGACAATATACTCTAGAAGTACATTGTTTGTATAAGAGACACTGGCCTCTGGGTCTACATAGTTTACATGTGTCAGTATAAGAGACACTGGCCTCTGGGTCTACATAGTTTAAATGTGTCAGTATAAGGGACACTGACCTCTGGGTCTACATAGTTTACATGTGTCAGTATAAGGGACACTGTCATCTGGGTCTACATTGTTTGTATGTGTCAGTATAACGGACACTGGCCTCTGGGTCTACATAGTTTGCATGTGTCAGTATAACGGACACTGGCCTCTGGGTCTACATAGTTTGCATGTGTCAGTATTATGGACACTGACCTCTGGGTCTACATAGTTTACATGTGTCAGTATTATGGACATTGGCCTCTGGATCTACATAGTTTGCATGTGTCAGTATTATGGACACTGGCCTCTGGGTCTACATAGTTTACATGTGTCAGTATAACGGACACTGACCTCTGGGTCTACATAGTTTACATGTGTCAGTATAAGGGACACTGACCTCTGGGTCTACATAGTTTACATGTGTCAGTATAAGGGACACTGACATCGGGTCTACATTATTTGTATGTGTCAGTATAACGGACACTGGCCTCTGGGTCTACATAGTTTGCATGTGTCAGTATAACGAACACTGGCCTCTGGGTCTACATAGTTTGCATGTGTCAGTATTATGGACACTGACTTCTGGGTCTACATAGTTTACATGTGTCAGTATTATGGACATTGGCCTCTGGATCTACATAGTTTGCATGTGTCAGTATTATGGACACTGGCCTCTGGGTCTACATAGTTTACATGTGTCAGTATAACGGACACTGACCTCTGGGTCTACATAGTTTACATGTGTCAGTATAAGGGGCACTGACCTCAGGGTTTACATAGTTTACATGTGTCAATATATGGGACACTGGCCTCTGGGTCTACATAGTTTGCATGTGTCAGTATAAGGGACACTAGCCTCTGGGTCTACATAGTTTGCATGTGTCAGTATAAGGGACACTGACCTCTGGGTCTACATAGTTTACATGTGTCAGTATAAGGGACACTGACCTCTTGGTCTACATAGTTTGCATGTGTCAGTATAACGGACACTGACCTCTGGGTCTACATAGTTTACATGTGTCAGTATAAGGGACACTGACCTCTGGGTCTACATAGTTTGCATGTGTCAGTATTATGTACACTGGCCTCAGGGTCTACCTAGTTTACATGTGGCAGTATAAGGGACAGTGGCCTCTGGGTCTACATAGTTTGCATGTGTCAGTATTATGGACACTGGCGTCTGGGTCTACATAGTTTACATGTGTCAGTATAAGGGATACTGGCCTCTGGGTCTACATAGTTTACATGTGTCAGTATAAGAAACACTGGCCTCTGGGTCTACATAGTTTGCATGTATCAGTATAACGGACACTAACCTCTGGGTCTACATAGTTTACATGTGTCAGTATAAGGGACACTGACCTCTGGGTCTACGTAGTTTGCATGTGTCAGTATTATGGCATCTGGCCTCAGGGTCTACATAGTTTGCATGTGTCAGTATAACGGACACTGGCCTCTGGGTCTACATAGTTTGCATGTGTCAGTATAAGGGACACTAGACTCAGGTTCTACATTTTTTGCATCTGCCTCTGTAAGGAACATTGAACTCTATATCTATATTGTTCGCATATGTCACTGTAATGTACACCGGACTCTAGATCTAGATTGTTTACATGTAACCATGTAAGGAACACTGACCTCTATTATAATGTACAATCTTTGCATGTATCTCTAAAAGGAACAATGGATTCTAGGTCTACATTGTTTGCATGTGCTTCTATAAATGACCCTGGCCTCTGGATCTACATTGTTTGAACGTATTTATATGAAGAACCCTGGATTCTGGGTCAACATTATTTGCATGTGTCCTTCTGTGTCCCTATAAATGACTCTGGACTGGGGATCTACACTGTTTGCACGTTTTCTACAACTACATTATGTGCACGGGTCTCTAAAAAGGACTTTGAACTATCGGTCTACAATAGTTGCATGTGTCTCTATAATTGAAATATTGAAGTATTTCTAAGGGAGGAAAATACTGGGTCTATACCGGGATTCGAACACCGGATATCTGGACTATAAGCCCGACTCTCTAACCAGGTTGCTAAAGGGTTAAACAAACAGCAATGCTGTAGGAGATGCCTTACATAGACCGATCACTACACTGTTTGCATGTGTCCATGTAAGGAACCCTGGACACATCTAGATCTACTCTGTTTGCAAAGTTGCATAACGTCGTGTATACGAGGAAAAGGGATACACTAACAGAACATCGGGCAGAGGGGTCTTCTTCAGGAACGTCATGTAATCCCCGTCTACACTGTTGGCATATGTGTACTTTCGAAGAGATTGTGAATGCTGGAAGTGGAATGTCCAGTCTGTGTTTAAGCGTATAGTTCATTCAGAAATGGAATGCTCACATTTGCTAGACACTCTTGAATGACAAACAGTATGTACAGTAAAACATCTATATAGCGGCCACTAAAGTACATCAAGTATTCTGTGTTAAAGACAGGTGGTTACTTAAACTAAGGTGAAATTAAAAGGGTTAAACCACTTTCACCTTGCTTTAAGCTGTCACCTGCCCTAAATACCAACTAATTAACAAACGTTAGTGACCGTTATATAGAGGTTTTACTGTACTTCATTTACGAATTTCAATACACACATGTCCCTTATTCAAAGAGTTAACTGGTTGTTCAATGTAGAATTTCAATACACACATGTCCCTTATTCAAAGGGTTAACTGGTTGTTCAATGTAGAATTTCAATACACAAATTTCCCTTATTCAAAGGGTAAACTGGTTGTTCAATGTAGATGCGGCAACCTGATTCTGGGGTTATCTTAACCCCGTGAATATATCTAGTAATTGTGTCTCAAAGGTTTTAAATATACGTTAGAAATCAGTTAATACAGGAAATATATCTAAGACATGCTGACACGGTGCAATGGCTGCAGAGGGTATCTTTAACCTTTTCCGTCTAATAAACGCTTTTTAAAGTCTTTGCAAACAGAGTATACCCAGATCGGACGGCTTCTTTAGGAGCTGTCTGATCAGGGTCTGCTCTGTTTGCCTATCGAATTATACAAATCTGATTCTACACTAAGAAATCCTGCATTCAATCACAATTATAAAAAATCAAAGTATTCATTATTGGCATTCTGTCTTGCATGAAAAGTGACAAGGAGAGGGTTTAAACCATTTCCTCATAGGTTAGTTTTAGATCCCACCTCTTTGAATTATCTACCAAACAGGAACATCTATATGTTATTTTGAAACGATTGTAATAAATATTCTATTTATCAGAATCGTTTCAAAATATGACTTTTAAAGAGGCGTAGAAAGGCGTATTTATGGGGGAGGGTTACATTTGACTTTTAAAGAGGTGTAGAAAGGCGTATTTATGGGGGAGGAAGATTTAAACCTAATCACGCTGTAAAGTCGGCTTAAAGTCTGATATGTGGCACGTGTTACAGCATTCATTATTTTGAGAACATACTAAAGAGGGTTAGACAGAGTGGATCCTGATAGAACACCGAGTCACGCAGCATCTTACCCGGTACGTTGTACTAAGTTGTTATGATTAGCCTGCGTGGATCCTGATAGGACACTGAGTCATGTAACATCTTATCATGTACTAAGTTGTTAAGGTTAGACCGCGTGGATCCTGATAATACACCGAGCCACGTAACATCTTATCTATGGAAGGGGATATCCGCCAGTTCATTCATTATGCTATGTTTATGCCATTATGCTCTTTTGTATGTCATCATTTGTATTATTATTGCAAATTTGTAACTTTTTGTTACATGTTTGTTATTCAATTTTTGTTCGTATTCTGTGTTTTCATTTTATAAATTGTTGTTTGTTATTCATTTTTTGTTCGGATGTTGTGTTTTTATTTTTTAATTTGATGTCATAAAATATTATCTTGTTCGGCGTTCTAATTTCGTCTTCTCATTTGGAAATAATCTAACGTTGGCTAAACAAGCAACGACTGATTTGGGTGTACTGTTTATTAGTTAATTTGACATCAACAATACTAAATCGAATAAAAGAAACTCAATTAGAAACCAAAATGTCGATGAAAGGTCAAAGTAATCTACTAGCATTCTCATTACAATCATGGCATTAAAATGCCATCGTCCCAATAGTAATTTACAAGTTGTCATAATGTGAAGCGGAGAACCAGATTAAATTATGACAACAGACGGCGCTACGATAACAAGCGAAAACAATAACCGCCCCCTTTGCATCCAGGACCCGGGAATACCTGAAGTGATCCGAATGCTCAATAAGGTGATTTATATGAAGATAATATGAAGATTATATCCTCGATTCCTATATTTCCGTTCTTTCCTATTATTCCGTCCGCATCACAAAAGCGCTTGATATGGCGCGTGCGACCTCTCCACGTCATCGCTCAAAGTGTTTTCCGATTGTAATAAACACTTTTAGATACAGAGCCGAAAGAAATAGGGAAAAACAGGTAAATTGAAAGAAACCTTGAAGAAAAATATTATTTTCAACAAAACTATAAACATTCTCATCACGTGACACCATTTTTCTAACAATATTTCCCAAAAAGAATCCGTTTTTCAAAGCTTAAAAAATGACAGATGCCGCGGAAACGTTCAGGCAGGTTCTTAAATACGTGCCAAGCGAATAACACGTCACAAGTATACTGTTCAGCAAAACTTAGGGTTCATGTTATGAACATGACTCATGTCAAATTTTGTACAATGGAGTATGTTATCAGACGGCATAAATACATTCCTGTACTGAATAAAATGCCCCAGTACACATCTAAATTGTAAATATGTTGGTATGTATGAGTGTTATCTGTTTAGCTGATTGTAATCTGTATATTTCAAAGTATTTTTTAAATATATGAAGATAATGTGTAATAATAAGACACTCGTTGAGTGTTCTTTGAGTAAGAATTCGGGACGAATTATTGTGTAGAGGGGGTGTGTGTAGCCGGGTAGAGATTATGGTGAAATAAGTTGATAGGCTTTACTGTGTGGCTTGGTAGCTCAGTCGGTAGAGTGTTGGCATGGTAAGCCAGAGGCCCTGGGTTCGAGTTCCAGTGACTGGGTCGAGTCACAACTTTTTCACCATGTTACAAAATTTCAGCCCGAATCAGATCCACAGGGGGCTATTTCGTGGGTCTACATGGTCTAAAAAGTAAAACAAAAAGATTGGGTCGATTAAGTGTTATATAATATAACACTACTAGACCCAATCAATTTTTTTTTCGACATTTTAGACCATGTAGACCCACGAAATCGCCCCCTGTGATCACCAGATCTATATTATTCCACAAGCAAATACAACAGGTCAAATCCCGATTAGATTGTTCCTATATGAGCAGTCTGATCTGGGTCTACTCTGTTTACAAAGTCATAGAAACGAGTATATGCGGAAGAAAAGGGTTATTTAAAAGGAGATTAAAGGCAATTTCTCAAACAGTTTGGATGTTGCATAATGTGGCATTTAATTTACACACAAATTGATAGCCATTGTCGGAGAACCTTAAATTCAATATTACATTAAACATCGCTTAACCCTTTACTCCATGAGTATTCATGTAAAAAGAGATGGCATCATGAATATTTAAAAATCAATTTTAAAAATGGCCCAATTAGAGCAATTAAAATTACAGCCAAAGTAGAAATTACTGAATCAAATCTATATTATTCCACAAGCAAACAAAGCGGACAATAATCTGATGGTGCCTATAGGAGTAGTCTGAATCTGGGTCTACTCTGTTTGCAAAGGCATAGAAAGGCGTATTCAAAGGAACGGGTTAAAGGCAATTTGGCAAACGGTTGGATCATGATCAGACATGACACACGTGTTGATAGTCCCTGTCGGATTACCTTAAATTCAATATTGCGTGTTAGGCCTATGTCCATTGAAGAAAATTTAAATGGCTATCATGGTAATCAACAATTCATGATGTTAAAACAAATAGTACTTTGACGAAACCACCAACACCCCACAACTCCAACCGGGCCGGCGTTCACCACCACTTACATTTACAAGTGTGAAAACGCTTTCCTCCAGTATAAATGTCTTTTAGACGAAACGTCAAGCTTTCATTAAATACATAAATTAATTTGACGATCTGATAGTTATTCAAAGGTCTATTTTGGGAGCTGTTGCAGTTGTTCCAATCAAACGCGCGGAGTAACTGTTTGACCCACACACCGTTTATAAGGGAGCAGTCCATCATTTTCTAAATTGTAGGAGTTGCGTCCCCTATGTTAAAAGGGCCCATTGCTGCGCAAGACAATGACATTCACATTCTCAGTGCAATTAGTAAATTGTAATTTGACTTTTTTAATTACTAAAATTGAATTATCAACGTAAGATTGAAATAAATTAATCAAATTTACAGACAGAATTAGGAATAATAATTGCAAATTGAGGATATGATATTAGAACCGTTATATAAATATTTGAATGAAAAATAATAGATTTCACGATAAAAGACAAATTCTTAAATATCATTTAAAACGGTGTAAACAACATTACAACAAAGGTGTGCCAATTAACCCTTTATTACATAAGCGTAAATGTAAAAACGAAAATGCAATTAGAATGTGCATGTTTAATTAACAACAAACACAAGGAATGAAATAAGCAAATGGAATAACTATGTTGAAATATCAATAAGCCTACTGAAATATCAATAAGCATAATGAATGAACAATAAGCATAATGAATGAAGTGGCGGATATCCCCTTCCATACTTATCAGGTACTAAGTTCTTTATAAATGCCATTCATAACCCCCTTCCCTGCTAAAGATTAATCCTTACAACGCTGAATTTTCAAATGGACTATTCCAAAATTCAAACAGGTCAAGCGCATGGTCAACATATAGGGGTGTTTAACCCTTAAAACGCTAAATTTTCAAATGGACTATTCCAAAATTCAAACAGGTCAAGCGCATGGTGAATATTTAGGGTTTTATCTAAAGAAGAGTGTAACATGACAAGCGGTGTAGACCCCCTATGAGAGGGATCCTCTAGTGGCTCTTGACCCCCACAGTAAGGGTTAATATAATCAGTTATAGGTTTTTCTTTGTTTCATATTTTTCAACAACACTATTTGCAAACAGTGAAAATTTATAGTTAATTCTAATCATTTGAATACGGACGACGAGTGCATTGGAATTTGCAAATAGTGTAGGCCCGGACTATCTAGGGGACTCATGTAGACCCGGACTATCTATAGGGCTCATGTAGGGGCCCTCTGAACATGACATGCACTATAATTCAAAATCCCTTAACGATTTAAGCCTTTCATTTTGAATAGACTCTATAGTTTACATTTTACTTCGTCAGATGCATATTTGAAAGCATTTGCATACAGGGTAGGTCCAACTCAGAGGTTGCACAGTAGCGAACAGGGGTTTGTAGATCCCACTAAAGGCACAGACAGACCAGTAGCGAACCAGTCCAGCGGTGACGTTACCAAGGGGCACAATTTGAAGATGAACATCACTGATGGTCGAAACTGTCAAAGGTAAAACACATTTTGGATCTGTAAATAAAACCCTACTCAAAAGATTTAACTCTTCGATCCTGGTGAATCTATTTAGATACTTGTAAGTATTCTTGCTTACTCCATGAGGGAAACTGAAGCGCTGGTGATTCATTCCATTGTGAATATTCAGCAATTCAAGAGGCTTCATGTAGTCCAATGTTAATCAGCATTCAAGAGGCTTCATGTAGTCCAATGTTAATGAGCATTCAAGAGTCTTCATGTAGTCCAATGTTAATGAGCATTCAAGAGGCTTCATGTAGTCCAATGTTAATCAGCATTCAAGAGGCTTCATGTAGTCCAATATTAATCAGCATTCAAGAGGCTACATGTAGTCAGATGTTACTTTGCTAAAAATCATTACCATATAAGGTAACATTTAAATGTGGAACAGACAAGAGTTTCATCAGAAAAGCTTGGTCATTGTTAGGTACTTCTCTGAAAAACAGACATCAGCACACTCGACCCTTATCTCTTTATCCTCGACCTGATGCCACTCATATGGAAACCGTTTGGATCTAGAAGAAACGCTGGGTTACTCGGCATCTCATCAGGTTCCATGCTGTTTGACATTCCGTCAATAATTTCACAATTTGCATTTTGGTAAAGAATTTTTTTTATAGATTGAATTTTGAAAATGTAGCAGGTGAAAATTCTGTAAAAATAATCTGCTCAGCTGGCTAAGGGTTAAGGCATTTTCAAAACGCGTTGCGAGTAGAAGGTATCACCTTAAAAGTAATTCAATTTCAAGAAACTGGATGGCATTGTATATAGTGTAAAAAGTTAAATGGATGACTTAACATGCTTATAAAACTTTCAGTTGAGTCTGAGTTCGTACTCAAGGTTTTGATTGGTCAGATTTGAGCCTTTGGCCAATCAAAAGCTTGAAAACTCAAATCTGACCAATCAGACTTATAAGCATGGACCCAGGTTTGAATACAGTTATACGACCTGCCTAGAAACATTTGTGTTGACGAATATTTGTTCAGTACGCTATAAGGGTTTAATTTGTTATTTAGTTTACTCATCAAAACAATGCAATAGCCACTGTCACGGGAAAGGGGTCTGTCTGACATTATAGACTGGTATAGACCCAAGTCATTGTGCCACATTGTGAACACACCTGTGATCAGAGGCCTTTAGCATAATTATGTTAGTTTTCAGTAAACTGCAGTAAACCGAGTTATTAACGACGGTCAGACATGACAGCTCTCATAGGTTACAGTTACATCTCTTTATTGCGACCGTCAGAAGAATATGTATTAATATAGGCCTAAACGACAGGTGGGAACTTTCTACAGCACGAACGTTATGTAGAAAGCTCCAGTAGGCACTCTCTACATTGCTTTCTATCAGCACGCAGCAACCATCTATCCGCTTTCAAAACACCCAGTGTTTTTTTAGTGTTCATATTAGAGGGGTTCTACTGCATATGCCAACCATTAGAAGGCTCTGTAAAACTTGTTTTATAGAAAAGTATCATGTTCATCACCCTTTTGAATACCGAATAGATACAGCTGTTGTTTCCTCATAGAATAGCATAAATCTGATTCTACAGTTTGTGCCATGATCATGACCATTACTGAGTTTCGTTATCAGGCTTTTGAATGGTCAGATTTGAGTTCGCAAGCTTTTGATTGGTCAGATTTGAGCCAAAGGCTCAAATCTGACCAATCAAATGCTTGAGAACGTTCTCAGACTCAACTAAAAGCTTTATAAGCATGGAGCCTGTGTTCCGTATGTCTTGTAATTCTTCATCTAATTATTGTTAATGATGTCATTGTTTCTTATATGAATATTAATTAGGGAAAATCTTTACAAAGCAATGACTTGTGTTAAAATCACAGTCATACATCTGAAAGCTACCCCAACATACATACAACACACCGAAGTGGTAGCTTAAAGCAGGCAGTCACCATGCAAAATGTTTCGTTTCGTATTTATTACACGTTTGGATTAGCAAGGTTTTACTGTATAGGGAAAACCCCGATAGATCGGACACTAAATCAAGTATTATCATCGGTCTTTACAGTCATGCAGAAAGCTCCTCTATAAAACCCAGATAGTTCGAACGCTAAACAAGTATTAGTATCGAAATTTAAGACAGGTAACAGCTTAATGATGGGTGAAGGTCCTAGAGGAGCTTTCTGCATGGATTTCATCCTGCATTTAGCACAAAGATACAAATGTTTCATTTCTAACATTTCGTAGTATCGAGTTTTTAAATTTCATAGTATCGAGTTTTTAAAGTACTTTGAAAAAGGAGAATATTTGTAGAATAGTAGAACCGCCATCTGATAAATATCAATGAGTTGTTTTAATGCTCAAAGCAGGACTAGAGTAAGACAGAAAACTCATATTGGAAGTTACTGCATAACTTTGGTGCTGCAGTAAGGTACCACCGACCTTTAAGGCCAAAAGTTATATCTTGTTTTTTGTGGTCGTGTTATAGAATTTTACTGTGTCAGGATATTCAGTAAATCATATCTACGACGACCGTTCAAAATAACTTCTGGGTTTTTAAAACCGGGGGTGGCTTAATGTAGGATGAAAGTTACAATAAAAGCTTCTCCAAGAGCTGTCTGCCTCACGTTCGCCTCACATTAAGCAAGTACTTTCTCTTATAAACCTCATCTATATTCATTATATGGTCGCTATTGGCAGGTTCGGTTTTTTATGCTTGCCATAGAAATATTGACCATGATCAGAGACTAGTATCGGTTTTAAGACAGGCGAAATATGTTTTTCGCAAAACCACAATGTTCAATCAATGTATTCCCATTTGGTGTTTCTTTACACTATATTTAATGAATATTCATGTAAGAACGACTTACTGTACGAATCTCAATATATGTTTGCATCAGAAACCCATTTAGGATTGGCACAGATTAGTTATACAAATGGTTACCCCTGAAATATGTTCACAATGTGCCACTACTCAGACCTGACATCGAATTTAGTGACACACAACTTACTTTAGTCAGTATACTATAGTATTTGGAATCTAACCTCAAAACAGAGATAGAAACATACTGTCAAATAGGCAGAACGAGAGAAGTAGAACTATAGTATTTGGAATCTAACCTCATACACACTGTCAAATAGGCAGAACGAGAGAAGTAGAACTATAGTATTTGGAATCTAACCTCAAAACAGAGATGGAAATACATTGTCGAACAGACAGGGCAAGAAAGTAGAACTATAGTATTTGGAATCTAACCTCAAACACCTGTCAAATAGGCAGAACGAGAGAAGTAGAACTATGGTATATTTATTTGGAGTATGGCCTCACAACACAGTCAAATTGGCAGAACAAGAGAAGTGGAACTTGAACAATATAATTAGCTGCCACTTGTAATTAGCTGGACGTCGTGATATGGCTGATATACTGTTAAAACGACGTAAAACACGATTAAACCAAACAAATTCAGTACAATATAAAACACCAGAACTTCATCACGTGTCCGTGTCATTCTCTTTTAAAAACGAGTAATACATGTGCCTATCATATTATGTTAAACCGTTGACATTCTGTGTAGCTTTCAGCATGGAATAAGATGTCTACTTTAGATCCCTTATATTACTTTTCTTCAGCTGTTTTCTTCAAATTCGTAACCTGTGTGTCTTGATCAGAGTAGAGGTTGCGTAATCGTTTGATCTGGATCCAAACCGTCTGTAAATGTTATCACGGTTCGTATCAAATACAATTAATCTTCAGCGAACTGAACGGATTCATGATAACTACTACAGGTGAAAAGCCGAGTAACTCTTAGTCAAATCAGGATCTAAATTGTTTGATATATCTTACAAAGGAATGGAGGGAATTTGCCCTTCGAAATGTTAATTAGAAGACAGTATTTTGCCGGCGACATTTAGCTTAGCAGGCTAAAGGTACAGACGCAATCAACAAAGACATATGTCTCTTAAACGGAGTATGATGTTCATATATTAACTCACGAGAATATTTATGCAAAAACTGATCACTTCATGAATATTCTTTAACCTGACTTTGTAAGGCAACATTTTAAAGGGAATTGTTGGCTTTGACAAACACCGAAAAATCAAATCAAATGTAATTCTTAAAGTACACAGAGCAGACCCATATCAGACGGCTCCGACAGGAGCCGCCTGATCTGGGTCTACCTTATTTGTAAATCACAAGAAGCCATTTATATGAAGGAAATGTTAAAACTATTCTCTCACATAGACAATGTTTGGATGATCCGGGACTGGTCTCTTTGCTTATAGACTTATACAGATCATTGGGTCTAAAGTTTTTGTATAAGCTAAATGCTCCTTGAAACCATAAAGCTTCAGTCAATGAATATAAATTGTATTATTATATAAACTACAAATTTATTAGTAAATTTTCATTGGTGAAAGCTCGAACTTATGTTTGCAGTCATAGACGAAATCATTATGACAAGTTGGATTAGTAACTCGTCGTCTCATCAGGATCCAAACTGTTTGATTCTCTTATGTTTCTAAAAAGAATTTGAAGACATCTGAAGTAACTCGGCGTCTAAGCAAGATCCAACCTGTTTGTTACTGTTACTATGTTGTCAATAAAAGATAAAAACTAAACCGAAAAAAGTAACAGACGACAAAGTTAGCAGATGACAAAAGTTTGCAGACAACATAATTTGGCGGCGAAAGAGTTGACTTTAAACCCACAATCACAAGAAGATGTCATTGAAAGCCTTCTTTGGGATGATATTTACTTAGATAACCATTTCTTTGATGTTTTGATTCCAACCATTACCAAAAGAGGAATTCAAAATGAATAAGCTAACCGTCCCGATACTTACGTGGCTTTTTTCGATCTAGAATTTAAAATTTACAATGGAAGGATGTCTTATGACAAAAGAGACGATTTTGATTTGAATATTGTAAAATTTCCTCATCTTGATGGTGATGTTCCCCGTGTCCCATCTTATGGAGTTTATATATCTTAACTTATAATTCGTTTCGCTAGTGCTTGTTCGATTTTAACAGTCGAAATCTCATTTTAACTCAGAAGCTTCTTACACAAGGATATAGATATCATAAACTAAGAAAAACATTCTCTTAATTGTATTATCGAACTTTCTCACTTATTTGCAAGTACAAATGTAATCTTAAGACGCTCCTGCGACACGGTATTTCACATCCTGAATTTTATGGTGATGTGATTTACAAACTTAAAATTAGTATCACTTTGTTCACTAAATACGTTAAACAATTTATTAAAAAGGGACATGATTCTATGGCACTGCAGCATACTGCATGGCTGGTGTTCAACCCTTTTACAGTTGGCAATCACACTGCCCTCTTAGCGTGTACGCCGACAAGAACGATTCAGTACTTCACGAAGGTGACTTCTTAAATTCGGAAACGGAAAGAGGACGTCGCGTATTTGTACTCGTTTTTGTCGTTCCCTATATTATATGTTTACAGGTACTTTGTTTGCAGCTCAATCATTGAGTACACTAGCGATAGGTGGATACAGTTTGTTTCACTGAAATATGTATTCGTTAAACATGTAGGTCTCAACTGTTATGTATTTGCCATCGCGGTTGTTTTAGATTAGACGGAGAGAAGATGCGTTTATTTGCCCTGTTTGTCTTGTGGGATGGGGATGGAATAAGAGTATAATAAATACATGACTTACTCTGTATGACTCTGCTCAAGTACGAACAACATTTAAAGCCTTATTTTTAGTGGAAGGAAGGCTCACTCGGTATAATTCTGCTCAACTACGAACAACATTTAAGACCTTATTTTTAGTGGAGGGAAGCCTTACTCCCCGGTAAAATGTGTCTGACCAAATTACGATACGGTGCCATATTTTGTTACTTCCAATTAAATCAAGATTTTGAGAAACTCAAACAGCTTAGATCTTGATGAGACACAGAGTTACTCGGCGTGTCATGTGACGCCAAATTGTTTGCAAATTCGAATCAGGTCGCATATTTCGGGATAAGGGTCTTGCAGGAATTGTTCTACATTCAATGCGTTTCCTCATACCTGAACACCGTACTTTACTACAGAAATGCTTTCTATCGATTTTGTGGTGATGGTGGCATTTCGTTTATGACTTTTCCTGCTTGACTGTACCACATTTTCATTAAGGGTGACTTTGAATGCGTGTAATGTCGGTATACCTTTGAGACTCTGTGCTGCTTAACCATTTCCTTCATAACGACTCTGTTTCAGGCCTTTGAAAACAGAGTAGACCCTGGTCAGACGGCTCCTGAAGGAGTCTTTTGACCAGAATCTGCTTTGTCTGGAAATGTGCAGTTTTCACAATAGTGGACAAGCAAGGTGTTAGGCGAGCGTAAAATGGCTGTGTAATATGTCTTTAAGCAGGATAGAAGAAAAAGTGGAAGCAATATTATTTAGTATTTCAATTAAAAGATACATTGGGAAAACTGTACTATAACGTATAAATTAATAGCAGAAACGGGGGACTGTTTTAATAAGCCATGATACAAAATATCCGCGTATGACACCAATAATACACATTACGTCACAGATCAGTCTACATGAAATTATTTGAATAGGTCGACTCAATACCCAACTTTTCCGCTTATATTGTCCCCAAATTAAGAACAGCTTAGTATAAGATATACATTTAAATGAAAGCAAAGTCATGCACAATGGTGAAATGTGCAAAACGGTCAACAAAACCACGAGTTAAATGTCTCAGCTAAATAACTTTACTAAAGCTAAATTTAAAAAAAGACTTATACTTTTATGTACACATGGTTTTAAACCAAAGGGTAAACTAAGGTGGTAAGAAAAAATGAGAGAGAATAGAATATTGGGCTTCCACCAAGGATCGAACCCACGAACTCACTTTTCCTAAACCATCGTTATTAACCTTAGACTACGCTGACCGCTGTGATCGCGAATGTAATTCTAATCAGTTATAAAAATCACTAGCATTCACTGAAATTGGGTCATGGCAAAAAAGAAAGAAATAACCCCAACAAAAACTTTGTGCCCTCGCTAGGAAAATATAAATATATATATAAACAAAACTAGTTTCACAGTAAATGATGGCCATTAAAAAGATTGACTTTTATAGAAACACGTGAACGCAGTAAATTATGGTCAAATTCAAAGCCGTATAAGATTGGGCTGCTTTCGCAGCCCAAAAACGTCCTATTCCATGCTCCATTTTTGTTATTCTGTCCATAAATATTCATGAGTTTAGGAAGTCATGAATAAATATTAATGCTGAATTGCTAAATGAAATATCAAATGAAATAAATTCCAATTCTATTTTCTGTACACGCTCAAACCCTCAGTTACTGTGATGGACAGTTCATACGATCTGGCATTTTGTTTCTCTACATCTGATCACGATATATATTACTGACACCTTTTCTTTGGGTTGTGGCAAGCTGCTGAACCCCTTCCTTTATATTGACGCTTTTTCATACCTATGCAAACACAGTGGATCCTGGCCAGCACCCCTGGTAGGACCCGTCTGAACAAGATCTGCTCTGTTTGTTTCTGGATATTTGCTCTTCATTTTCCATTTGCTCCTGAATCTTCATGAAATGAGAAAATCTTGAATAAAGATAAAGCATGGAAACGGTTAAGTTACACTTCCTTTCATATAAACCCATTTTTCACTCATTTGTAAATAGAATAGACCCAGATCAGACAGCTATTTAGCTGTCTGATCATGGGTTGTTATGCTTATGAAATTATAAATCTGACCCACTGTTTCTACCAATACCAAATCTGACCCCCACAGTTCCTACCAATACCAAATATGACCCTACATTTTATACCAATACCAAATCCGACCCCACAGTTCCTACCAATACCAAATTTGACCCTACATTTTATACCAATACCAAATCTGACCCTGCATTTTATACCAATACCAAATCTGACCCTACACAGTTTCTATCAATACCAAATCTGACCCTACACAGTTTCTACCAATACCAAAAACCCTACATTTCATACCAATACCAAATCTGACCCTAGACAGTTTCTACCAATACCAAATCTGACCCTACACAGTTTCTACCAATACCAAATCTGACCCCACATTTTCTACCAATACAAAACCATCCTGTGAACATACAGTTGAACTTCGACATCTCGAACTCCGATAACTCGAACTCGGGATAACTCGAACACAAGTTCAGTCCTTCCAAAACGTACAATACCAATGCTCTGAAACGTATCGGTACATATATCTATAATGACATGTGACAGCTTAATACAGAGATAAAGTAATGCTGAAAGCTTCTACAGGAGCTTTCAGCATTACTTTAGACCTGTATTAAGCTGAGACCTTGAGGTATTGTTCAGATTAGAAATCGAATGACTCGAACTTCTGTTATCTCGAACTAATTTGCAAACAGAGTAGAACCAGAACAAACAGCTCCTATTTAGCTGTATAATCATGGTTTAATCTGCTTATGAAATTATAAATCTGACCCACAGCTTCTACCAATACCAACTAATCCTGTGTACATATATGTTATCATAAAACATCAGCTATTAATTAAACATTTATGATGAAATTATTTCTTACATGAATATTTGTTAAGAGTTTGTAAAACAGGTGGTCTATTGTTTCATGGTTGCTCGTGCAAGTTAAGTACTTAACTATGCTCACCCTTTGTATGCTAAGTAGTTTTTTCGTATGCAACAATTTAAAAACGTATTTCCTTTATATTTGTTTGTTTGCACAAGATGAAAATGAGCGACACTCAGTTTTGGATCGCAGATCAGGATCCACATTTTGTGAGGTCTGATCTTGATCAAAACTATTTACCTATGTTATAAATAGCAGAAAACTCCGCCGCTAGCAAAAGTTAGGTCTATTTATGCTGACAAGACTTAGTATGTCTGCTAAAAAAAATTATATACAGTATATTTATTTGAAATTTGTTCAAGCTTTGAAATACCATCGCCCGATTCTCAAAGCTGTTTGACACTCGGTCAATAGTTTCTCAAATACTTTTTGAACCAGAGTCAGATCATGGGTAGCATGGTGAGTTACAAACAGGCAACAAATGAGAATTTTGGCAGACATAACTCTTGGCATACATACAGTTGAACTTCGATAAGTCGAACTTCAAGGGACCGTACAAATTAGTTCGAGATAACAGATGTTCGAGTCATCCGATTTCTAATCTGATCGATTTGTCAAGACCACAGCTTAATACAGGTCTAAAGTAATGCTGAAAGCTCCTATAGCAGCTTTCACCATTATTTTAGACCTATATTAAGCTGCCACATGTGTTTCTAGATATCTGTAGCGATACATTTAGAGCAATTCTGTAGTGTTAGTTTTGGAAGTACCGAACTTTTTGTTCGATTTATCCGAGTTCGAGATTTCGAAGTTCAACTGTATTTTGTCTGCGCAATAAAGGTTCATATGAATTCTCTGCCTTGGTTAGTCTTTGTTTAACCCTTTCTCTGTTGAATATTCATGTAAGAAATAACGACATCATGAATATTTATTAATTTAATATTTATACTGGCATATGTACACACATGTTTTATTTGGATAGAAACTGTAGAGTAAGATCTAATGTATTTTTTTTGTAAGCAACTAGAACAGTCTGTGAGCAGATAAGTGTGCTTGTATTGTGTTTTACGTCGCTGTAACGGCATTTCAGTCATAACGCGATTTCGAGCTACTTACAGATGGAGGAAGACTCAAGAGTTTTTTTCCGTGCATTGTTTCGTACTCGGAAGAATATCCGAGTAGAAAGAACAATAGGAACAATAGACAATAGTAATGTACAGCTCGTATGCTGAGATTAAAAAAGAATCAGGCAATTACACTGTTCCAAAAATGAATATCAGATGTTTGCAAATGCTTTCAAATGTATATATTGTAGCACCTGTATTACGCGGCCATCAAACAGAGGTCTAATTATGATTCTGTAAGACAGGTGGTAGCTTAATGCAGGTCGAAATTAATAAAGAAAGTTCCTATAGGAGGTTTCTGCATTACTTTCATCCTTCGTTGAACAACCACTTGTGTTTTAACCATTCTCTTGCTTTAAAAAATTAAGTTCCTCTTCTTTACCCATGCCCTGTTGTATAATTTATATCTTCACTGTCTGGAATTATTTCTCTGTGCAATGACTACTGTGGAGTGCACTGGTTGCACAATCAACTTGTAAATAGTACAGACCCTGATGAGACAGCTCCTGCAGGAGCTGTCTCATCTGGGTCTTCACTATTTATGGGTAGGTATATTGACGTGAACAGCAAGCGAAGGGTTACGACTGCTATGTTCAATAAATGAATGACTGCTTAGGATAGGTTCTACTGTGTGTACATCAAGGAAAATATTAACAAAAGGACAACCGGAAGTGACTACGCTTTGTGAAATGGTTTCATAAGTATCTTGAAAGAAATCGTGAGAGTTTTGTTCCGGTGGAAAATTTTCCTTCTTCGCTGATAATCATGAATATATGTTTTATTTATAGACGAAACTTAACCCCTCGCTTCCTATTCACGTCAATATACCTACCTGTAAATAGTGAAGACCCAGATGAGACAGCTCCTGCAGGGTCTGTACTATTTACAACTATTTCCTGTCTTACCGTCTGTCTAGGTAAACCTTTACTTCATACATAACTAATAACTGTCAATATATCACTAGTTAATACTAACCGAATAACTACAGTAGAACCATAGACTAGTATTGACCATAGAAGTCTTAAAAAGCAAGTGGATGCTAAATGCAAGGCCAAAATAATATAGAACTTTTTTGTAGAAGTTTCTATGTTACTTTTGACCTGCATTGCCCTACCACCGGTCCTCCAGACCCATAAATGAACCTCATTTTGATGACTAAAATTAAACTAATATTAATATTAACTAGTTTATGAAATACAAACAAGCAAATTTATGGTAATCGAAAACAGTAGACAGTCTGTAACGAATAACCAAACAGAGTAGACCCTGATCAGACAGCTTCATAAGCTGTCTGATCTGCGTCTACTCTGTTTGCAAATGCGTAAATTACTAGAGTATCATGGGAAATGGTTCTCGTCATTTACTCGAGATAATTTGCAACTTTTGTATGTTACGGTATTTTATGCCATTCCTTACTATTATTTTAACAATTTTCTTCAAATAAACGCTTCCTACACCTTTGCAAACAGAGTAGACTCATGGGGAAAATGGTTGCCTACATTTACTTGAGATAATTTGGAACTTCTGCATCTTATATGGTATTGTATGCCCTCTCTTCCTGTCACGTTTACCTTTCCCTTCGTATTTAGACGCTTGCCATGCCTTCGCAAACAGAGTAGACCCTGAGCAGTCCGATCCGGGTCTGCTTTGTTTGCTTATGAAATTAGTTTGCTTATGACATTATAAAGGAGCTGGTTCTACAGTTGCCTCAAATAACAAATAGTCATGTGATCATATGTCATAATAAAACGTGAGCTAATACATATTCATGGTATCATCATATCTTACATACATATTCAACCGGAGACAGGTTAACCTCTGAATCTCCATCGTCGCCTGCACGTCCTCAGAACTATCGAGACTATACATCTATCATAACGAAGACTCAAATTGAGATATTGCATGTGTACGCCTCCTGTGAACATATCCTGGAGAGAGTGTGAGTCGGAATTGACCCTGTCATAAGTGTATTGAAATTTATGAAGCGAATGTGTTTTATTGTTTTTTAATAGATCACTGCGATTTCATGTTGTTATTACAATCTTGACCAGAGTTCTAGTAGAAAAGAATGTCGATACATTTCGGCAGGTGACGGCTTAATGCAGGGAGAATGCCATGCAGAAAGCTCCTAGAGGAGAGTTCTGCATGACTTTCACCCTGCATTTAGCTGCCCCAAGACCGATATGTAAATAATAATTCTAACGTCAGGTTTTACTGTATATGAAACAGCCATAGACAATGATGGTGCAGGATATACATGTTTCTGAAGTATTGATCTATTCTCCAGCAGAATTCACCAGAAAGCCATTCTTAGGACTTGATGCAATGCGCGAATATTTGATAAATGTTACAAACTCATGTATATAGATGAGACACCGAGTACTTCGGTACCATATAAGGATATACCGCCTACGTACGTCGGAGCCATATAAGGACATACAATTTATGTATCTCGGTACCATATAAGGAAATACCTTGAAGGAAAGTCAAGTCTGAATTGTTAAGCAGACGACATTGTTTGCAGACAAGGACATTAACACCTTCCATTTTCTACATTTTGTTTACCTTTTTATCTAAGGCAGCTTTTTAATCAATTTGTGCCCATTGTCCCTTTAACCTTTTCCCTGTTCTAAGTTTATTCCAAACTACTGAATAAATGTGGACAAATAATTATAATGGAATATGGAAGGTGGAACATTGTAGTCATTTAAGAAAATAAAGAAACAGAATTTTTCAAAATCCATTAGTAAACAGAGCAGACCCTGATCAGACGGCTCCTATAGGAGCCGTCTGATCTGGGTCTACTCTGTTTGCAGATGTGTGAAAACACGTTTATATGAGGGAAAGGGTTAATAGGACATATATAAATAATGCACACCTTGAAGGAACCCTATGAGCAGAATCTGCACTGTTTGTTGAACGCATGCGTACCGGTGATTTATAGCAGCAAATATTTTGTAGGCTAGTTCCCTTCAAAATGAAAACTGGATGGATTCCATAATAACTGGGCGGGTTTAAGTTTAAGTCTCTACTTGCAACGTGGTTTAAACAAAAAGCTTAACAATTACATAAATCATTTATTTATGTGTCGAAAAGAAGTATATTGCAAGAAAACAAATCGAATAAAGTTCTAAAGTTCTAAGTGTTTAATATCGAACACTCGATGG
Organism: Azorinus chamasolen; assembly: GCA_963576725.1. NCBI lineage: Eukaryota > Metazoa > Mollusca > Bivalvia > Cardiida > Solecurtidae > Azorinus > Azorinus chamasolen. Next base: position 30,992,941 of record OY755250.1, on the reverse strand, counting down.
TATCCCGCAATGTATTAGTAGTTATTCGCGTTTTTGTTGTAGGGACGTTCCCTTTAAATAATTTGGGAATGATGTGTTGAGTTTCTTGTCTGTTTCACTTTTGACAGACAAACGTGCCGCCAAATATTTCTGTGAGGTTGAAAAGGAGAAAGACAATACCATCGGTGACCAAAGCAGACAAAACCAAAACCTGACGCCAGTTCTGATGTCGCATACGCGGCAGAAAATCATAATGTTTTATTGGGCAGAAACATTCCAATAAATAGTGGAGGAAACATGCAGAACGACTGGTTTCTTTACTTCTGCGAGCACATTATCGTTGCTCCAACACTTTCAGTGCAATAATGTTTCAATAGACATTGCAACGTTGTATAATGCATTACTTTAACCACTTCAGTGCAATGGAGATGGATCTGTAATGTCATATGGCAACCGTTTAGATCCAGATTAGACGCCGAGTATTTCGGAATCTCATCAGGATCCAAACTGATTGACACTATGTTTACAGTTTATAAAACAATTGAAGAAACGCCCTCTAAATAGTGAAGGACGCGAAACTGTGTGTAGAAAAGGACAATGCTGACACTGAAATGGTCTAAATACTTTCCATGAGCATTTTGCTGCTTTAATGCAATTTCCCAGGGACCATGATCTAATATGTGTATATGTACGTTTATGTATAACGTAGATCTCCAATTAAAGCATATACGTCAGTAGTAGCATTCTAAACCAGGTCCAACTGCTTAAGTGTTTACCCTTTAACCTCAAATGTCAATGAATTGAAGTCAAGCGTTAGACAAAATATGATACACCCTGGCAATTTATCCGATGCCATCACATTTGTTAATCCTGATATTATCAGAACAGAATAGCACATAAATGCTTAAATAAAGTCCACATTTAGTATAAAACTTTTATACTTGCTCGATTTGCTACATAGTTTTAATGATAAATGGTGCATGCCCTGATCAAAGGGCGCCAATAGGAGCACTCTGATGTGAGTCTACACGCCAATAGGAGCCCTCTGATGTGAGTCTATACTGTTTGCAAGTGACAGTGCACGTGTGACCCGGATCGAAAGGGTTAATAATTAGACAGTAAGTTTCCCAAATTATGTAAAATTCAGGAATTTTCATGATATAATACTTTTGCTGTGTCCTAACATCAACAATCTGACATCGGCTATATTCCGGAGATTTCCAAGTTAAATACTTTTGCTATGTTAAATTTAATAGGAACTCCTTGCTGTTATCGGTTATGTCACACGATTCGCTCTTCGAAATTATACAAGAACTTCCGATTGCATTATATCGTCGTTTTGATCTTGCACGCGCTTCGATAGAATATTGCCTAAGACTTCTGATTGGTGTTCTGTAATGTGTTGCCCTTTACTACACCTTTCTGCACCTTTGCAAATAGAATAGACCCATACCAGACGGCTCCGGTAGGATCCGTCTTATCAAGGTCTGTTCTGTTTGCTCATGCAATAATATAGAGATGATTCTAAAGTTTCTGCCATGGTCGAATCCATGAAGTCATTATTTCTTACACTGGAATTGCTAAAGTAAATGGTTGTGTCATCAGTAATTAGCAGGTTATTTGACCATTCTCCATTGTAAACACTGCTTTCTACTCTACTTCTCTCCGCTTCGTCTATGCTTTAGAGACACGACCTATTCAGTGTCAAACAGTTTGGATCCAGATTTAATGTCAAGATACGTGACGTCTCAGTCTAGTTAGGATAATGGTTACATATAAATTTGCGCATTTGCGAACAGAGTACGCCCATATCACCGGTCAGTTCCTGTAGGAGCCACATGATTCGAGTCTGCTCTGTTGCTTATGAAATTATATAGATCTATAGATCCTATATGTTTTGTCTTAGTCAAAAACTTCCTTTAAAATTGTTAACTGATAATTAATTTGATGAATATTCGTGAACTTAAAAGGTCGCCCGTACTTCATTCTCAGTGTTGTTATATTTTCTGATCCTTCGGGATCATTAGTTTTCAGGTTATTAGTTTTGAAAATTGAATACTGCTTAAGCCGCTGCTAGGGGGCGTAAGTAGTGTTGCACTTTTAATTACTACTCATGAACAGACTCAATAAAACAGAGTCTGCAATTTTCTCATTTTGCATTTCTACTTTTTGCTTTCGAAGGATCACCCATTTTCAGGATATATTGACGGGCAAACTAATGATGCCAAAGGCCCAGAAAATATAAAACTCTGAGAATGAAGAACGGGGCGACTTTATTACGACCGCCAAACAAGCATTTAACACCTGCTGTTGTGAAGTAAATATATCCTGATTGTGGCGATTAGAAAGGGGAGGGTCAAGTACTGGATCGTGGTCATTGCAGAAGAAACATTTACTATTGTAACCATTGTAATCATGAAATAATTAATAATCGCATGCATATTCATTAGACGAATTTTTATTATGGCAGAAGTGCACTTGATACATTTTGGCCACTTTTAGAAACTGTTGAATTAGATATATGTACCATTTCTTAATATATATCCCCATATGTGCAGCCAATATTAAAGCATATATCCATGTGTACAGCCATTAAGACCTGTTTCCATATGTATAGCTATTATTTAACACCTACCTCTATGTTTAGCCATTGTTTAACCGTTTACTCCATTAATCTTCTTGTAAAAAATGATGACATCAGGAATATTAATTTGATTATTTTTTTATAATGGCATATAGACACAGAAATGTTTGCCCATGGCAGAGAAAGTAGAATAATATATATCTCATTTCAAATGCAAAGAGAATATCCTGATCAGATGGTTCCATAGGGGCCGTCTTGTCTGGGTCTACTGTTTGCAATGGCGTAGAAAGGCGTATTCCACGGGTATATGCCTTTTTAATTAGTCATTTGGGTGCCGATTGTTTCAAGTGAAATGGTCAATACAATTTAAATGGCAGAGGCTATTCAGTATTATAGGTAAAATTTGCAAGGGTATTTGAATAACAAGAGGGCCTGAAAGGCCCTGACATCGCTCACCAGACAATCAGAGGAAAAGATTGTCAAAGTTTTCACTATGTGTTTCTATAGAAAACTAGCCAGCCCTGGCGAGGGCCAATTTTGACCCAAGAGGCATAATTTATGTATTATTTCTAGAGCAAATTTAAGACAAGCGGCACAATTTATATAACTTCTGTAGAGGACCTGAACATGATGCTATGTGCCAAATATGAAAGCTGAGAACCTTCCAGTTCCAGACGAGAAGATTTTCAAAGTTTTCACTATGTGTTTCTATTGAAAACTGGATACCCCTAGGGCATGGCCAATTTTGACTCCTGGGGCATAATTTATATAAGTTTTGTAGAGGACCTGAACATGATGCTATGTGCCAAATATGAAAGCTGAGAGCCTCCCAGTATCAGAGAACAAGATTTTCAAAGATTTCACTATTTGTTTCTATTGAAAATGGCTCACCCCTGGGGCGGGGCCAATTTTGACCCCAGGGGCATAATTTATATAACTTTTGTAGAGAACCTGAACACGATGCTATGTGCCAAATATGAAAGCTGAGAACCTTCCAGTTTCAGACGAGAAGATTTTCAAAGATTTCACTATTTGTTTCTATTGAAAACTGCCCACCCCTGGGGCGGGGCCAATTTTTGACCCCAGGGCCATAATTTATATAACTTTTGTACAGGACCTGAACATGATGCTCTGGGCCAAATATGAAAGCTGAGAGAATTCCAGTTTCAGAGGAGAAGATTTTCAAAGATTTCACTATTTGTTTCTATTGAAAAGTGCCCACCCCTGGGGCGGGGCCAATTTTGACCACAGGGCCATAATTTATATAACTTTTGTAGAGGACCTGAACATGATGCTATGTGCCAAATATGAAAGCTGAGAACCTTCTGGTTTCAGAGGAGAATATTTTCAAAGTTTTACTATATGTTTCTATTGGAAACAAGGCACCCCTGGGGCAGGGCCAATTTTGACCCCAGGGCCATAATTTATATAACTTTTGTAGAGGACCTGAACATGATGCTCTGTGCCAAATATGAAAGCTGAGAGCCTCCCAGTTTCAGAGAAGAAGATTTTCAAAGATTTCACTATTTGTTTCTATTGAAAATGGCCAAACCCTGGGGCGGGGCCAATTTTGAACCCAGGGTCATAATTTATATACCTTTTGTAGAGAACCTGAACACGATGCTATGTGCCAAATATGAAAGCTGAGAACCTTCCAGTTTCAGACAAGAAGATTTTCAAAGATTTCACTTTTTGTTTCTATTGAAAACTGCCCACCCCTGGGGCGGGGCCAATTTTGACCCCAGGGCCATAATTTATATAACTTTTGTACAGGACCTGAACACGATGCTCTGTGCCAAATATGAAAGCTGAGAGAATTCCAGTTTCAGAGGAGAAGATTTTCAAAGATTTCACTATTTGTTTCTATTGAAAACTGCCCACCCCTGGGGCGGGGCCAATTTTGACCCCAGGGCCATAATTTATATAACTTCTGTAGAGGACCTGAATATGATGCTATGTGCCAAATATGAAAGCTGAGAACCTTCTGGTTTCAGAGGAGAAGATTTTCAAAGTTTTACTATATGTTTCTATTGGAAACAAGGCACCCCTGGGGCGGGGCCAATTTTGACCCCAGGGCCATAATTTATATAACTTTTGTAGAGGACCTAAAGATGATACTACATGCCAAAGATGAAAGCTGAGAACCCTGTAGATTCAGAGGAGAAGATTTTTAAAGGTTCAAATTGTTGACGACTGACGACGCACACCGCACGACGCACGACGGACGACGGACGACGCACGCCGACGGACGACGGACATCAGGCAATCACAAAAGCTCACCCTGAGCACTTTGTGCTCTGGTGAGCTAATAAAAAAATACAAACTGCACACAGTACCCTATTTATAACAATATTCAAAGTAAGGAAATAGTCTAATGAAGGAGCATATATGCCAACTACACAATGAGTATTTGGATAAGCACCCTTATCTATAGCTCTGCTTAATATATTAACATAGTAGCAAACAATATGGCTCCTGATTAAGCTGCTCCTTCAGGAGTTTGATCTGAGTCTACACTATTTGCCTAAATTGATTTAACCTTTTCCTCCATAGGCTATTTTTAGACCCAACCTCTTTGAATGAATCTACCCAAAAAGAGAATTAAATAGAGAAAAGGAAAATTTTTAGAATATTGTAGTTTAAAACCATTGTGATAAATAGGGCATTTTATCACAATGGTTTCAAGAAGTGGGTATTACAGAGCAAACAATGTAGATCCTGATTAAGCTGCTCCTTCAGGAGGAGTTGATCTAGGTCTACAATATTTACTAATTTGATTTAAGATAATAAGGGTATAAATCACACAAAATTATAGAACATCCTAATTTACAACAACTGCAGCTACAATCTCCAATTTGGGAAGAACACTATGACTATTAATTGAGTTTTCATAATAATGGTCGACGTGTATCATTTGAAAGAGTGAAAGCGTCAAGAGAGTGTCTACTATTTAATACTTTACCTACATGTATATACATTAAGTATGTCCATTAATTGCAAAGATTCCATGCAATGCGGACATGATTTCATTGGTTCTGGAGGTACTAAAACCCTCTATTTTCAATGCAAACAGCTCGTTACCGTAAGCTATAGCACAAGAATAGTTGCAAGTCACACAGATTCTGAAGTTATTATATTATGCAAAATTGGCGAAAATATGAGCAGAGTACATCTTTAACCCATTACCTCATAGGCTATTTTTAGACTCATTACATCATAGGCTATTTTTAGACCCATTACCTCGTAGACTATTTTTAGACCCATTACCTCATAGGTTATTTTTAGACCCATTACCTAATAGACTATTTTTAGACCCAACCTCTGAATAATCCTACCAAAAAGGAGTGTTAACTAGAGAAAAAGAAAATTTTAGAATTGTGTAGTTCTGAAACCATTGTTTGAAACTATTGTGATAAATAGAGCATTTGCTCCTATAGGAGTGTGTGTGAGTGAGTTGGGTTTTACGGCACCGCGACACTAAGTAGGTCATATAGCGCCAATGCTCCTATAGGAGGAGCATTTGCTCCATTTATCACAATGGTTTCAAAAAGTGAAATTTACAGAGGCGTCAATATGAGGGAATGGGTTAAATATGGTAATGTTTTTTACTTTTTTCATTGAAAAGGCATAACTGTGAAAGTTGATCAATATTGTTGATTTATTCCATGATCTGGATCAAAACAATAAAGTAATGCGAATACCATTCAGAGTCCCAATTATCAATGTTAAATTAACTGTTGTGTTACAAAATCACAATGAAAACTCGTTCTTACTTGAAGATTTAAAAACAACAACAAAAATAACCAAGCCCTCCTTATGCTTAGCATAACAATGAAGTTTGGATCCAAGCAACTCATTGTGATCTGGATCCAATCTATTTGCAAATGAAAACCATGTTGTGCTTAGAATGTAAACCCTTTCTCTCATGAATATTCACATCAGATATAATGACTATGAATATTAATTATCTGAATTTTAAAATGACATTATGAAAAGGGGAATTATTACAACTACAAACTAGAAAATTGTGTCTGTAAGACACAGTGATGCCCCCATGTGGGTGCTTGCCTAGCTGTACGTAAAATTCCTAAGTCATTTGACCTTGACCTTGGGCTTGCGGGCAGCATGGGTCGGGTACGTAATGAAAGTATGGATGGTGTTGAATGTGTATATGCAATTCCATGCCAACAGCTATAGCGGTTAGTGAGATATAAGACAATGAAAAAACTGTGACAAAACACTGCACGTAAATGTGACAACCAACTGCACGTAAAATTTCCAAGTCATTTGACCTCGACCTTGGGCTTGCCGGCAGCATGGGTGGGGTGTCAAATGATAGCACAGATGGTAATTGATGTGTATGTGAAGTTTCATGTGTATAAGTGTAGAAATTACTGACTTATAACACATGAAAAACTGTGACATCCAACTGCACCTAAAAACGTGACACACGGACAGACAGACAGACGGACGGACAGACAGACGGACGGACATGTGCAAAACATAATGCCCCCTGACTATCGTCAACGGGGGCATAAAAATGATGACTCAGATCTATATAATTTCTTCAGCAAACAGAGCAGACTCTGATCAGTTGGCTCCTACACATACATAACTGATTAGGGTCTACTGTTTCAAAGGCGTGAAAAAGGGTTAACAAGAGGGCCAGAATGGCCCTGAAGCGCTCACCAGACAACCAGAGGAGAAGATTTTCAAAGTTTTCACTATATGTTTCTATAGAAAACTAGCCGGCCCTGGGAAAAACTTGTAGGGGACCTGAACAAGATGCTATGTGCCAAATATGAAAGCTGAGACTAACCTTCCAGTTTCAGAGAAGAAGATTTTCAAAGATTTCACTATTTGTTTCTATTGAAAACTGCCCACCCCTGGGGCGGGCCGATTTTGACCCCTGGGCCATACATTATATAACTTTTGTAGAGGACCTGAACATGATGCTATGTGCCAAATATGAAAGCTGAGAGCCTTCCAGTTTCAGAGAAGAAGATTTTCAAAGATTTCACTATTTGTTTCTATTGAAAACTGCCCACCCCAGGGGCGGGGCTAATTTTGACCCCGGGGCCATAATTTATATAACTGTTGTAGAGGACCTGAGCCTGATTCTATATGCTAAATATGAAAGCTGAGAACCTACCCGTTTCAGAGGAGAAGATTTTCAAAGATTTCACTATTTGTTTCTATTGAAAACTGCCCACCCCTGGGGCGGGGCCAATTTTGACCCTAAGGGCCATAATTTATATACATTTTGTAGAGGACCTGAACATGATGCTATGTGCTAAATATGAAAGCTGAGAGCCTTCCAGTTTCAGAGAAGAAGATTTTCAAAGATTTCACTATATGTTTCTATTGAAAACTGGTCACCCCTGGGGACGGGCCAATTTTGACCCCGGGGCCATAAATAATATAACTTATGTAGAGGACCTGAACATGATACTATGTGCCAAATATGAAAGATAAGAACCTTCCAGTTTCAGAGGAGAAGATTTTCAAAGATTTCATTATTTGTTTCTATTGAAAACTGTCCACCCCTGGGGCGGGGCCAATTTTGACCCTGGGGCCATAATTTATACAACTTTTGTAGAGGACTTGAACATGATGCTATGTGCCAAATATGAAAGCTGAGAGCCTTCCAGTTTCAGAGAAGAAGATTTTCAAAGATTTCACTATTTGTTTCTATTGAAAACTGCCCACCCCAGGGGCGGGGCTAATTTTGACCCCGGGGCCATAATTTATATAACTTTTGTAGAGGACCTGAGCATGATTCTATGTGCTAAATATGAAAGCTGAGAACCTACCCGTTTCAGAGGAGAAGATTTTCAAAGATTTCACTATATGATTCTATTGAAAACTGCCCACCCCTGGGGCGGGGCCAATTTTGACCCCAGGGCCATAATTTATAAACATTTTGTAGAGGACCTGAACATGATGCTATGTGCCAATTATGAAAGCTGAGAACCTTCTGGTTTCAGAGAAGAAGATTTTCAAAGTTTTACTATATATGTTTCTATTGAAAACAAGGCACCCCTGGGGCGGGGTCAATTTTGACCCCAGGGGCATAATTTATATAACTTTTGTAGAGGACCTGAATATGATGCTATGTGCCAAAGATGAAAGTTTAGATCCCTGTAGATTCAGAGGAGAAGATTTTTAAAGGTTCAAATTGTTGACGACGGACGACGAACGACGAACGACAAACGACGAACGACGGACGATGCACGACGCACGACGCACGCCGACGGACAACAGGCCATCACAAAAGCTCACCCTGAGCACTTTGTGCTCTGGTGAGCTAAAGGTTAACCCTTTCCCTGTTCTATGTTTATTACAAATTTCAATACCTACTGAATATTCATGGATAATACAGTTATAATGAAATATGGAAGGTGGAACATTGTAGCAATTTTAGAAAGTATAGAAACAGATCTATCAAATCCCATTAATAGCAAACAGAGCAGACCCTGATCAGACGGCTCCTATAGAAGCCGTCTGATCTGGGGTTTCTCTGTTTGCAGATGCCTGAAAACATGTTTGTATGCGGGAAAAGGTTATGGCTCAAATTTCAATATATAGGCTAATTTGGTCAGCTTGCTATAGGCTAATTTGGTCAACTTGCTATAGGCTAATTTGGTCAGCTTGCTATAGGCTAATTTGGTCAGCTTGCTACAAGTTACAGGAATGAACCCTTTCCCTCATATTAATGCCTTTCCTATAGGAGCCGTCTGATCTGGGTCTACTCTGTTTGCAAATGTGTGAAAACACATTTTTATGACGGAAATGGTTAAGGCATAGTCCTGCCAGTGGTTCATCAAATGTCATCTCTAATCTCTAGAATACACTATATTTACAAGGTCTATTTACAAAAATCATGTACACTTTCCCAGGTAATAGTAATACAGGATTTTTCTTCTTAGCAGCCTCAATGATCATGGCCAATGGTGATTCCTAGATATGCTGGTCAGTTCTTCAAACTTCATCTCTCAGCTGTTCTGTTTTCCTCTCTGTTTCCAGCATACATAAGTCACCACAGGACACAATGGGATTGTCTACAAACAAACAATAACTAGAATTGTTCTTGATACAACAACTGATGTCTCCCCCAGCGTGTGGACACAAATTTCAAAGTCCCATTACTCTGCAGAACATCATCAAACCGGAAAAGGAATAAACCGTGCACAACTAGGCATGGTTCTGATCAATCCTATGAAGTTTCATGAAAATCTGATCAACGGTTTTGGAGAAACCCCACAGACAAAATTTCCATGTAAAAATTTCTAAGTCCCATATCTCTGCAGAAAATCATTAAATAGGAACAGGAATAAGACATGCACATCTAGGCATGGTGCTGATCAATCCTATTAAGTTTCAGGAAAAATCAGTCAAAATGTTTTGGAGAAACTGCGCTGAAAAAAAAATCCATGTAAAAATTGCATAGTCCCATAACGCTGCAGAAAATCATCAAACCGGAACAGAAATAAGATACGCACAACTAGACATTGTGCTGATCAATCCTAGGAAGTTTCATGAAAATCTGAAGAAAGATTTTAAAAGGAGAAACCATGTAGACAAAAATTTCCATGTAAAATTTCAAAGTCCCATAACTCTGCAGAAAATCATCGAACCGGAACAGGAATACGATATGCACAACTAGGCATGATGGGGATTAATCCTATGAAGTTTCCTGAAAATGTCAGAAAGGACCCCATATAATGCTATCAGAGGGGCTAATGTGCCAGGGCCTGAGGAAAAATTGCATAGCAAATAAATATGGCCAATAATTGTGTAGATTCTGTTACATGTATATATTTTTACAACCAATATTTTCAACATGTTTGATGACAATCAGATAGAAACTTCTCAATTTAAAAAGTGGGCAATTAACTCTTTGCACGCTAAGTAATTTTTGGTCTGCAACAATTGTCGTCTGCTTCAATTCCTATAGGAGCAAATGCTCTATTTATCACAATGGTTTCACAAGGTGACTTTTACAGAGTTGTCAAAAGTTGTCAATATGAGAGAATGGGTTAAATGGCAAAACAGTCCATTGTTCAATTCACAAATTCAGTTCATAAATATTCATGCTGTAATTACTTCCTATATAAATCTTCATGATGAGAAGGTTTAATATATTCTGAAGGTAGGAGATCCTTCGAAAGCCACTTTAACCCTTTCCCTTTCCTTCACTTAAATGCCTTTTCATGCCTTTGAAAAGGGGTAGACCCAGATCAGACAGCTCCTGCAGGAACTGTCTGATGTATGTATATTCTCTTTGCAAAGGCATGAAAAGGTCTGCCCTGGGTCTGCTTTATATCAAATTATAATAAATATGACTATAATTCCTACCAATTCAGAAAATTCGTGTTTACATATACCATTATAAAACTAGAGGTTTTTGTCACAAAAACGGATGTCTCCCCCCCCCCCACCCCCTACCCCTCGCACCCACACATACACACTGCGACATATTGTCACATTTCTATACATGAGAACTCGACAGGATGAGATGTGTGACAGACAGACAAACAGCTCTAACAAAAACAATATGTAAATGGAAATAATGTCATTATTTCGTACATGAATAGTTATGGAGTAAATGGTTAACCCTCTCCTTCATATAAAAGTGTTTTCATGAATTTGCAAACAGTACACCCAGATCAGACAGTTACTATTGGAGCCGTCTGATCAGGGTCTGCTCTGTTTGCTAATGAAATTTGAAAGATGTTTTCTTTTGTTTCTAAAATGGCAGCAATGTTCCACCTTCCATAGTTCGTGGTAACTATTTTGTCCATGAATATTCAGTAAGTACTGAAATTTGAAATAAACAAAGGACAGGGAAAGAGTTAATGAATGCTTCAAAAGGTGTCTTTATCACATAAGAGAGTAACTGCTGAAAAACATTGTACTTACCACTAAACATTATTTCGCTCATTGATGTTCGGAACGCAGAATCCTGGAGGTGGAGCAATATTTCTTCGTCCCATTCCTGGGGCTAGTCCTCGCCCAATTCCAAGGGCTGCGCCACGTCCATATGCTGGAGTAAATGCTGCGGTGGCTGAAAACAAAAAATGTAGGCTATTTTTAGATACAACCTCTTGGAATAAATGTACCAAAAAGGAGCATTAACTAGAGAAAGGGGAAAATTTCAGAATGTTGTAGTTTGAAAGAAACCTATAGGAGCAAATGCTCTATTTATCACAATGGTTAATAACACCTTGTCCATATCCATACTGCACACAAAATGAAATGAAAAGACAGTCAAGTCTAGATAAGATGCACACTGATCTGACAAATCCCTATTCTCCAACATACTCTATCTTGCTACTACTCATTAACCCATTCCTCCATAGGCTATTTTTTATACCCAGCCTCTTTGAATTAATGTACCCAAAAGGAGCATTTACTAGAGAAAAGTAAAATTTTAGAATTTTGTAGTTTGGGACCATTGTGATAAATAGAGCATTTGTACCTACAGGACCAAATGCTCTATTTATCGCAATGGTTTCAACAAGAGCCTCGTGCGGTGCCAATTCTCGTCTGATTTGGTGCTTGTCCAGCAAAATAAAACCTTTAGAAAAATATAAAGGGCCATAACTCCAAAATTCTGAAATCAAAGGTTATGGTTCTTATGTAGGGGCCTTCCCCTCAATGAGATCTACTAACCTATGAAGTTTCATGTTGATACCTCTTATACTTTTCGAGTTATGGTCAATGTTAAGATTTCGGACGACAACAACGACGACAATGCGGACACCGGAGTTACGACAATAGCTTGTACAGTTGAGCTAAAAAGTGACTTTTACAGTGGCGTAGAAAGAATTATTTATGGAGGAAAGCATAAAGGTGATTCTAATGAGTAGCATCAAGGAATGGTTTGGCAGAAAAATGTTTTTCTTAGAGAAGCTGTCTGATCTGGATCTACTCTGTTTGCAAAGGCGTAGAAAGGCATATTTATGGAGCAAATGGTTACAGTCTGATCTGGTACAATTCTCACTGCATTCTGATTCATTCATGCTTTCCAGAAAGTACTGACGAAACAGCAAACAGCTTGGATTCTGTAGAGCAACAGATAAATGTGTGCATACTCAAGTACTAAAATCATCATTTCTACATCAAACTCTGTGTGGAGACCACTCTTTAGAATTGTTTCTTCAAGACAATTCTAAAAAGTGGTCATAACTTAGGGGTTTGGTGGAGAAATAAAGAAGTTATTACATGTATTTTTGAAAATGTTTTTAATTTACACATCTTATCTCGACCCCTGATCCCGAATCGATGATGAGTTATTGGACATCTCATCTGGATCTACGCTGTTTGTAAATATCAGTCAACAACCTCCTATATACGATTACCTCCAACTGGTTCAGCCTGTGTGGGTTGACCCTGCCCATTTCCACGCCCACGACCACGCCCTATACTGTAGGCAAACACACTGGAGACCGGCTGGTCCACTGGCTTTGGCTGTATGGCCGCTATGGAGGCTGTCTTGGGCAACCTCTGGTGCTCCTCCACTTCTACGTTAGGTGAAACACTGTTACTCTCCGACCTGTATTACACAGTAATAAGAGTAATGTACCAATTGTGCAATAATACTCTTCACTTCTCAAACAATCAAAAGCCTGAATGGCCATAATGGCCTTCGGGTTTGATATGGATGTTAAGTGTAGGCCTACGGGGAGACATTTCTGTACACGTTAATAACAATGCCTGGCGTCTTGGGACTGATAAAAGTATTACTAACAACATGTGTTTGTAAAACACTTTGCCCCTAAATGTCACCAATATAAATTTGACCCGTAATTTGACATTTAACTATTATATGACCTTGATCTTAATACCCCCCCCCCCTCAAAAAAATTAAAAATAAATAAATAAAAAAAATGTTCGCACCCCTAAGTTGCACAGGCATGCCAGGTTTGAAGTAACTGTGTATATGTGCAATGGCTACAAAATTATTGCCAACATTAAAGTTTGAGCCAGGCCAACAAACAAACAGGGCAAAATCAATCCCCCCATTGATTGCTCGCAGCTCACACAAAAACTTATTGATAATATGAAAAAGGGGTATAACAAAACAATATTGATGCTAGAGTTGTGGCCCTTGTGCATGACACTTCCTCTCATCATGCTTGTTCCATGTGTGAAATTTGAAAGCTCTATAATGATTAGTTTAGAAATGACAGTCAAAAAAAGAAAGTGTGACAGACAGACAGATGATGGAAAAGTGATCCCTAAGTGACACACTGCCTCTCGGCAGGTGACACAAAAAGTGGTTACCTATGACAGACTCCTCTGAAAATCAAGCTAGTCCAAGCTTTTATTCATGAAGCAAATTTGAGAAAAATTGGTCAAGAAATGAAAATGCTAGATAAGATACAAATTATTCAGATACATGGACGGACTGATGGACTGACTGATGGATGGACAGACGGACAGATGTGTCAAAAACTATATACCCCGTGCAATTTTGTTGCATGGGGTATGATTATTGGTTGAATAAATCAGCCACTCTAAGCTACAGATGAAGGTGCCTGCTCAAATACTAAAATCATCATTTCTCCACCAAACCCAATGTTGTGATCACTCTTTGGAATCGTCTCTCCGAGATGATTCTAAAGAGCGGTCACAACATAGAGTTTGGTGGAAAAATAAAGCAGTTATACATGAAAATATTTTAATTTACGCATCTTATCTGGAGCCCTGACCACAAACATGCTAAGCTTTAAATTATAGATTAAAATTGAAAAATTCATATCTCTTGTCAAATGAAATTCTGTACAGAACAGAATATAATATATATAACACAATAGGTTGGCATAGATTTTGATCCAATTCACTAACCTCGAGCGATCCATAAAGACAACACGGCTGTGATAAGACTGGTCACGTATTGGTCCCACACGCACACGCGGTTCAACCTCTGTGTAGAACATAAGAAAGCAAATGTATACACACACAGACGCTCAGATAAGATGTGTTATCAAAACATTTCCAAGAATAACTCATTTAACCCTTTCCCTCATATAAACGTGTTTTCATGCATTTGCAAACAGAGTAGACCCAGATCAGATGGCTCCTAGAGGAGCCATCTGATCAGGGTCTGCTCTGTTTGATAATAGAATTTGATAGATCTGTTTCTTTGCTTTCTAAAATGTCTACACTGTTCCAACTTCCATATTTCTTTATAACTATAATTATTTTGTTAATGAATATTCAGTAGGTATTGACATTTGGAACAAACACAGAACAGGAGAAGGGTTAATCCTGAATCACGGTGACAGATAAAGGTGTGTACTCGAATACCAAAATCGTCATTTCTCCACCAAACCCTATGTTTTAATTTACGTGTTTTATCTACATCTCTGCACGCTTTCAGACTACATGTATAAAGAATGGACAGACAACACGGGGATTGGTTTGGCGAAATGGTATACATGTATGATGTATTTGAATACACACACTTATGTATAACAGTATTGCTCTGAATTCATGTATTAATCCTTTACTGATAATCTTGCATTTTACACCTTTGCAAACAGAGTAGATTCAGGGTCTGTTCTATTTGCTTCTGGATTCCTGTTAATATTATCTGAAATACTCCTTACTCAAAGAGGCATTTCCATCTACGGGTTTGGTTGTGACACAAGGATTCCTGTATGTTAAATACTCCCCACACAAAGAGGCATTTTTAATGAATGGTCCCAACTCATTGTTCAATCTAGGCGCAGCCATTGCCCAACTGAACCCTTTTTTACCAAATAGCGCATAATTAATACCGTCATTGGCCCCGATGTGCACATTCGAAAATCCATTTGGAGACAAAATTATACCCATCTACTTATGCTGTATGTGATGAGCCCTTCTTTGTCCATATAGAAGGGTAGCAGCGCTTCCAGTCTTCTTTGTCTACGTTGCCACCTTGCAGGACAAATGACCATTTTAACCCTTTCCCTCATATAAACATGTTTTCACACATTTGCAAACAGAGTAGACCCAGATCAGACGGCTCCTAGAGGAGCCATCTGATCAGGGTCTGCTCTGTTTGCTAATGGAATATGATAGATCCGTTTCTTTACTTTCTAAAATGACTACAATGCTCCACTTTCCATATTTCATTATACATGTAATTATATTGTCAATGAATATGCAGTAGGTATTGAAAGTTGAAATAAAAATACAACAGGAAAGGGTTAAATAATTTTTGTCCCTTTTAAAAAAATTGTCCCCTGCTTCCTTAATCTGGTGCTCTGAGGAAATGCTCGCCTGACATGACTAATGATTTATAAGAATAATAATAGACAGTACCTGCATCCCAGTCCTCGCCCATGTCTATCTGGATGTTATTGTAGACTGGTGTGTCTGTACAGCCCTTCATCTGTAACTCCTGGCCGCTAGCCTTTCTCTGGGCTAAAACACACATACAATGTACATGTAGTTAAGTCCCTCTCATGGACAGAGTAAAAGATAATGTTGTATACTCAAATGCTAAAATGTGATGGAGCAATAAAGAATTTATTCTTGAAAATATTTTAATTTACCTATCTTATTTGGACCCCTGCATTAATTAACTTAATAAGATTAACTTTAAACATGGCATAGGAACACAAGATAATGTGTCATGCCGCAACGACAGAAATGTAGAATCAGACTGATAAACCATAAAAGTGTGGGTTTTTTTCAGCCGACAAAATATTCTGTGATTTTGCCAAAATTTGATGAGAATTTCTGCTAATTTAAATTTCTGCAGTTATGGAAATTTGGGGATATAAATTTCTGCGGATTTGACTCATCAGATTAACAATTAAAAAGCTGATTAGTCACCAATACCAGTACTCAGCCTTTTTAGTCGGCCTTTTTAGCCGGCCTTTTTTAGCCGCCCTTTTTAGCCGGTCTTTTTATCTTGTTTATTGCTACATCAAGGGTGCATTTGACTTTGGGTAAAGTTGGTGACGGGTCAAAACGGCCCAATTCCAAAACGGCCCAATACCAAAACGGCCCATATCCATAACGGCCCGGTCCAAAACGGCCTAATTTTTAGGATAGTTGATTTATATTCTTTTGGTATGGCTATATAAATATCATTGTTATTTGTGTGCGGAACACCCGTATATATCGTCTATGATGTTGAATAGGGGAAAAGTTCCAATCATTTGATATATTAATACTTTTACTTAACGTCTGTTTCGCAATAAGAAAGGAAATAATAAATCAAGATACTTTTTATGCTGATATTTCAATACAGTATCCAATCAAATCCATCTGATTAAACAATGTGAAGCCCTTTACAAAGCGTTTAACTTCAAAGATGAACCGTGTTTTTACCAGTTTGCCTTAACTCTATTGTTTAAAATTAGTCAGTTCATACCGAACAATTATCAGTGTCGGGTTTGATACTTAATTATCTATTCATGAATGTCGAGGCAAGTAATTAATAAACTAATCTGGAGTTAAGCTACAGAGACACGCCTTTAATATAAACAGCATATAGTCCTGTTCAAAGACGGTGTCATTATCGAGTTAAATTCTACAGGATTTCAAATATACATGCATAACACTTTGAATTACCCGTATCTGGTTACAACACATCTATCAAACATTATAATTTGTGTAACACTTTTAAATGTGTTTGTTGAAAATATCATTATTATATCAAAATGAAAACTAACGTATAAATGAAAGGCCCTGACATCGCTCACCAGACAATCAGAGGAGAAGATTTTCAAAGTTTTCACTATGTGTTTCTATAGAAAACTACCCGGCCCTGGGGCGGGCAAATTTTGACCCAAGGGGCATAATTTATGTAACTTTTGTAGAGGACCTCACATGAATTTTTTTTTAAGAAAATGAAAACATATTACAATGTCAATCTAAAGAAGGGCATGTACAAAGTATGTAAACCCTCTCCCTGGGCAAATTGGTTGAATTTCAGAAAGAATAAATTAATCTATACATGTACTTATGATATTCAAAATTTCAGATATTTTCATTACACCTTCATGAGTTATTATTATTCATATCTTAATTTATTTTCAACCCTTCCCCTGTTCTATGTTTATTCAAAATTTAAATATCTACTGAATATTCATGGACAAAATAGTTATAATGAAATATGGAAGGTGGGACGGTGTAGCCATTTTAGAAAGTAAAGAAACATCTTTAATATTCCATTAACAAACAGAGCGGACCCTGATCAGACAGCTGCTATAGGAGCCATCTGATCTGGGTCTGCTCTGTTTGCAAATGTGTGAAAAGGTGTTAACATGAGGGAAAGGGTTAGTAAACATATTATAAGTATAAATAAAAGTACACAAAATGAAAATAATGTAATGCAATTTGCACTACATCATATCATAAGCAAACAACAGATTGAACAGATGGCTACTACATAAGCCATCTAATCAGGGTCTACTCTGTTTGCAAAGGTGTAGAAAGGCCTATTAATGGAGTAAAGGGTTAATTGTCCTAATTAATGTGCAACAGGCGAAATCTAACTATAACAATTTTCTTTGTTTGGGTCTGCAATATTACCGCAGATCTACTAACAACAAAGGAGGCAATCCAGTTGTTATCAAAAAGGGAGATAACCTACCTTTAAATGTATGCTAAAAATAGACACCAGTAAATGTTTAACTAGAGATATGCCTGTCTCCCTTAATTGGCTTGCAACTGCAAGCTTGTTGCAAACTTAATCCTAGCCAATTTTATTTTTAATGAGCTTGCGATTTAGGTTTGGATTAGCTAGCATTTAGCCCTGGTTATATACAAGTTTAGTGAACCAAGAAAACCCATCCATATGCATAAGTGATCTGCAATTATCCCTAGTCAATATGCTTATGGCTGATCACTCACTCTTCAAAGGTCCTATACCTTAAGCCTGCTAATATTACACAAGCTACTTGCTTTGGGTTTTTTTTAGCATTTATAATAACCTTTGCAAACAGTCTGGATCAAGTCTGGATCAAGATGAGATACAAAGTAACTTGGCATCTCATCAGGGTCCAAACTGTCTTTCACTGTGACATTTGTTTTTTAAAAGATATGGAAGGAAACAACTTTTGCAGCTCTATTTACCACAATGGCTTCAAATCTACACAATTCTGAAATTTTCAAAGAAACAGGATCTAAAAATAGTCTATGAGGGAATGGGTTAAAAACAGTGTGAACAAACAGACACTAATTCTGAAGCAGACAACTTCATAGAGTTTTGACCAGGAACTTGCCCTCTCAAGTGATTGCATAACAGAATCTGATGGAGTGCTAGCTCAGAGGAACCTTTATAGTGTAAGTCAATTTTAAAGTATAACCAACAGGGCAGGGCCAATTTTAACCTCAGAACTATGATATTAACCACTGTCAATAAGGTCTACTAAGTTAATCTATACACCAAATATCTAAGCTCTGTGACAAGTAGTTTTTGACAAGAAATATTTTGAAGTTTTCCCCATGCATAAGCTAAGTGAGCCCAGCATTCTGCTACTTGTACAGAAAACAACAGTCAGCTAGAGAAAACTGGCCACCCCTGGGACCGTAGCGGGGCCAATTTTAACTCCAGGGACATAATTTATATAACTTTTGTAGAGGACCTATAGGTGATGCTATGTGCCAAAGATGAAAGCTGAGAACCCTGTAGATTCAGAGGAGAAGACTTTTAAAGGTTCAAATTGTTGACGACTGACGACGCACACCGCACGACGCACGACGGACGACGGACGACGCACGCCGACGGACGACAGACATCAGGCAATCACAAAAGCTCACCCTGAGCACTTTGTGCTCTGGTGAGCTAAAAACAAGTGAAGACTACGACAAAGGTTTGCACTGTCTGAAAAAGCCAGTACACTCGCGTCGTTCACACAAGTGGTTAAATAAACAACAAATCCAAGATGGAAGTCAAATGAATGAATATCACATTGTCTAACTATTTAACTATTTAAAAATGGTAAATTTAAACCTAATATAGTAAACATGTTCTAGACTGAAATTTAGTAAAGAAGAATTCAGATACTTTTAGGCAGGTGGTTGGTTTTGGAGATTTCTGCATGAACTCCACTCTGCATTAAGATGCCACCTGCACTGATGTTAATATTCGGTTTTGAAGGGTTTTCTCTACACCATAAACCACAGGTATGTTAGGTTAGTTGTTCATTTTATAATTTGTATTCCTGATGAAGACCTTTTAAATGTTTAAAACTTTAGAATAAAAAGTATAGCGTATACCATACAACCAGATCGTTTTGCTCTAGTATTACTTTTATCATTACAAACTTGTATTTGTGAGAACAAAAACATTCTTATTAGGCAAAAATGCAGGGGAAGGGAGATAATTCAATTAGTAGCTATGATAGATGTATTTTCATTGTACAAAATTTATTGAGAGCTTGATCCATAAAAGGGTATTATCATTTCAAATACTAAAACATCTCCACTGACTTCAATGCTGTAACCATTAATTGACCATATACTCCATGGCAGTCATGTAAGAAATAATAACACCATGCATATTTATAAGAAAAATTGGCATAATAGCTCATGGACACATGTTTTCGTGGCTATTGCAGAAAATGAAGAAGCATATCTACACCATATCCTAAACAAACAGAGCAGACCCTGATCAGGCAGTGTGATAATGGCTGAGGCAAATTTTACTGTACATGTATATGTTACGGTAGATGTTGCGATTAAGGACAATCGGTGATTCTCCTAGGACATACTCCGATCCTAATTTATCCTAGGACAATCGACAATTCTGCCAGAACAGATTCCGATCGCAATCTGTCCTAGGACAATCGACGATTCTTCTAGGACAATCGTCAATTCTACTAGTATATATTCCAATCCTAATCTAACCTAAGGAAATTGGTGATTCTACTAGTAAAGACTTAATATGGAGGAAGGAAGATCAATATTCTTACAAACGACACTTTTACTCAGAATTTCACAAATAAAATACAACTGTTTGCAAAGGTGACAACACGGCAACTATATGAGGGAATGCGATAACTAGTATGAACAGACCCTGATTCTGTAGCAGCCGTCTAACCTATTTCTACTCTGTATGGAAATGTGACAAAAGACATCAATTTGAGGGAATGAGATGAACTATTCTTGAACATAATTTTGAATACATTTAAATCGAACTAATTACCCCATGCCATGCCAAATGATGAGCCGTCAGGATCATATCTCATTTTGTTTTTGTTACCATTTGTTGAAACTATAGAATCAGATCTATGTAATGTCATAACAAAAAGGGCAGAACTTGACCAGGAGCTGTCTGATTAGGGGCTGCTCTGTTTGAAAATTGTTCTTTCTCTAGCCAAGACCGTTGATCTGCTCATATACTAATCAATAGAATTTCTGTTCCTGTTCACCTGTTATCATTTTATCAATTACTGTTTTATCCTGCTAATTTGATGTCACAGTAAAAACTGATATATGGAGGTGAAGTTACCCCTTAATAAGCTTCATGAGTTGTTTGTCACAAAACAGGTAGGTTCTGGTCTTAACCCTTATGTAAGCGCATTTCCACGCATCTGCAAACAGAGTAGACCCAGATATAGGAGCTGTCTGATCAGGGTCTGCTCTGTTTGCTCATGGTGTACTATAGATCTGATGCTACAGTTTCTGTCTAAGCCAAAACGTCCTGTGTTCATATGCTATCATGAAAAATTAATCTTATTAATATTTCATGACGTCATTGTTACTTACATGAATATACAACAGGGAAAGGGTTAATGCTATTTAATGTTTGTCCTCTGACTATGATGACACACCTCTTTGAAATTATTCACACTTGATTATGACCTAGGAAAATCAACGATTGTCCTGAATCACAATTTCTACTATGATGTATATGTATAGATAATGTTTAACAAGACCAAGATATTACAGACATCTAAATTGAAAATTCGAACAGTTCTTGTATTGCAATGCATGCGATATGCATGTGTATCAAAATGCTTATAAAAAGGCATTTTGTTTGTAAATAGAAGTCAGGCGTAGTGTTTATGTGGCAAATGAACACACTAATTTTTGTCACCACAGAAACTGTAGAATCCCTTCAGCAAACAGAGCAGACTCTAATCAGACATCTCCTTCGGGAGCCATCTGATCTGGGTCTAGTCTGTTTGCATAGACAGTAATAGGTGTATTTATGAAATAAACGATACGGATGTGTATGTATGACAGCAAACGTAAACACGTCACGAAATGGTCCATGTAAATGGTGTTCGTGCTCACTTTTCTCGTATTGGCCAGCTGAGTCTCCAGGCTATCTGACTTCCCTTTGCTGTCCTCTGCTATCTCTCGTACCTGTCTATTTGTCTGGTTTAGACAGTATTGGTGTAGGTAAGTCTCTTTATCTCCTCCTCCAGACCTTTCATCCTGACTGATAAAGAGTTGTGCCCTTCATCCTATTAAGGAATAAGCATAGAATAGAAGTCAGGCAGGAACTTTGGAAGTGACACCCGACAGAACACAGCAACACCAGAAACAAGAACGGAATGCATGCTAACACTTACACACACGGCAGTACAAACCAACACCAAAAGCGCGAAATGAATACATGCTCACGCATAAGCACACGACAGTACACAGCAACACCAGAAGCACAAATGGAGTGCATGCTGACACATACGTACACGACAGTACACAGCAACACCAGAAGCACGAATGGAATGCATGCTCACACATACATTCACGACAGTTCACAGCAACACCAGAAGCACGACTGGAATGCAAGCTCACACATAAGCACACAGTTTTCACAGAAGTGAAGTGTCCTTTGTCTACTCCAAACCAACATCATACTCACAGTGCCGTAAAGTGTCCCCTGTCTGCTCCACTCAAATATCATTCTCACAGCGCCGTAAAGTGTCCCCTGTCTGCTCCAAACCCACATCATACTCACAGTGACGTAAAGTGTCCCCTCTCTGCTCCACACCAACATCATACTCACAGTGCCGTAAAGTGTCCCCTGTCTGCTCCACACCAACATCATACTCACAGTGCCGTAAAGTGTCTATTGTCTGCTCCACATCAACATCATACACACAGTGCCGTAAAAAAACATATTCATAGAAAACAAACGACAAGGTATGACACCACAATATACGCACAGGTATGATAAAACAGAACGTCACAAAACGCTTTATTGAAGAGCAAATATTGGTTTGGCTTGGTCTAGGTCACTATAAACAGAGATAGGTTGGAGTTTAGGGCACACTGAAAATATCATAGCGCCAAGAGAAATGGAACATAAAGAACTAGACAAGCATCAATTGACGGCAATGGCGAGCTCTCATACACACACATCATACACATATACCTTACACATACACAATAAGAGAGATAAGGTGAGAACTTTAGATGCTAAATCCATTACAACACAAGCTAATTTTATACCCATAATCTTATCAGCTATTTTAGACCCAATCTTTTCGAACACATCAAATTAAAAGAACTATTGAATAGAACACAATGAACATTTTAGAATTTTAGAATTGTGTGGTTTTGGAAACATTGTGAAAATGCCGCAAATGCTCTATTTATGACAATGGTTCAATAAATTGACTTTCATTGAGGCATAAAAGTACGACAAAATGAGGTTATGGGTCAATTCCTAGGCCTATCCAATGCAATAGATGCATATTCAAATACTAAACTGGTCGTTTGTTCACTAAACCCTATGATGTGACCACTCTTTAGAATTGTTTTGAAGAGAAATATAATTTGATGGAGAAATAAATTATATGATGGATTTGATGGAGAAATCAAACTATTTTTCTTTATGCACATCTAGATCAACATATATAAGCAGGCGTACTCTATTAATAAAATCATAATTTCCCTACCAAACCTTATGATTTGGTTTTGAAGAGTAGTCACAGGTTTGGGTTGATGGAGAAATTAAGAAGTTATTCATGAAACTGTTTTAATTTACATATATTTCCTAGGTCTCAGGGCATATCTTATGGAAGGTCAAACGACTAAATGTTACCACAATCGCAAACAACTGCATATTTATATGAATTATCATATTGTCTAGTGTACAACGTTCAGGAAACTTAACCTATCATAACTACAGATGTACTTTAATTGCAACTTGTGATCATCGTATATATGTCAGTTTCAGTGGTAATTCTTATTAATTTGTTTAACGATTTCTTGCATACCTTTTTATTACACTCTTGTCCCAGTCTGTCCATTTCGTCCTGCAAATTTAGACAGCTGAATAATAGCCACATCTGACACATCAGAAGGTGATTATGTTATCTTGTCACTGTCAGAGAGAAAAGTAGTTTATTTTTCTGAAAGGGGAATAACTCTGCCAGGCATAGTGAAACCTTGAGACCTTAAGATGCTGAACTGTATACAATTCAAAAAGTTCATTATATGAGACATTTCCCAACATATCATTGTAAAAAGTCTAATTGCATTCAAAACGAGAAATTATAATATACTTGTATCCATAAACCTGACAATGTTTGGGGAAAGTGCATTTTAGGGAATGTTTTCGTGCTTAAAACTCAATGAAGTGAAAAGCAGGTGACTGGCCTCATTTTAAGTAAGTTTCAATGTTATTAGTTATGAAAATTAAATACCGCTTAAGCTGTTGACATGGGGCGGGAGTATTGATGCACTTTTAGGAACTGTTCATGAACAGACCCAGTTTGCATTTTTTCTTTTTGCCTTGCTGATTTTGCTTTCAAAGGAACTCCCAATATCAGAATTTAAGAAACTGGGTATAATTTGCAAACCTATTATGGATTTTTTAGGGGGAAATATAACACATGAATGTCTGAGTGCATGTAAAACGTCTCAGGACCCTCCTAACTAAAGGACCTAAATATAGATTACCTTCCCTTATTGATTTTGACGCTTGTCGAACTCATATTGCGGAAGCTATTCAAGAATTCTGCATCAAATGGTGTCGACGAGAACATGCTGATGTTAATGCCCTTTCGGATTGGAAGAAATGTATTTTCGATATTATTGATACACGAATAACTTTTTACAAATCAAATAACCATCTTTTACCACCTCGACCTAGAGTTACATTTTGCTACTTGAAGAAAAACATTTCTAATTTTCATTCAGATTATGTTCTTGTTCCTGCTGACAAGGCATCAAACAATGTAATCATTATTTGAAGATTGTATTATGTTGATGTTTTAAAGAAGGAGCTAACTGATTCAAAAACTTATATAACAGTTCAAA
The DNA here is from genome assembly GCA_963576725.1 of Azorinus chamasolen. Lineage (NCBI taxonomy): Eukaryota > Metazoa > Mollusca > Bivalvia > Cardiida > Solecurtidae > Azorinus > Azorinus chamasolen. Next base: position 30,968,148 of record OY755250.1, on the reverse strand, counting down.
CACCTGAAAAAGATATAGTCTCGGAACATGTAAAAATGTGCAATGATTTTAAGTCTGGTCCTAACATAAAACAACATAAACTTTCTACTTTGTACTGGATTCCGAAACTACATAAAAACCCTTATAAGTCGCGTTTTATTGCCAACTCTAGCTGTTGTACCACTACTAAATTATCTATACTTTTGACGTCCTGTCTTACTACGATCAAAGAACATGTTAAACGCTACTGTGATAAAATATATGAAAATTCTGGTATTAATGTTTTTTGGTCCATAAAAAATTCAAATGATGTTTTAACAAAACTTGAAAATGAACAGTATAACATTTCTTTACTGAGCTCTTATGATTTCTCTACACTCTATACTACTCTACCTCACCATCTTATAAAGGATAGACTTATTAAATTAATAGAAAAAACCTTTGCCAGAGAAAACAAAATGTTCATTGCTTGTAATGTTCAACGTTCATTCTTTTCGAATTCAGAAGTTGAACATTACACAATGTGGACTTGCCTTGATGTTTGTAGATCTCTTACCTTTCTTTTAGATAATATATTTGTGCGTTATGGAGATACCATATATCGTCAAGTTGTTGGTATACCCATGGGTACAAATTGTGCCCCTCTTGTTGCAGACTTGTTTTTGTATTGCTACGAGAGGGATTTTATGCTTAGCTTAAAACCTGATACACAGACCGATATTGTTAATGCTTTTAATAAAACTTCAAGGTATTTAGACGATATTTTGAATTTAGATAATCCTTATTTTGATACTATGGTGTCTTCAATCTACCCAAAAGAACTGTCTTTAAACAAAGCTAATCAATCTGACATTAATGCTTCATTTTTAGATTTGAATCTTTCAATTACAAATGATAAAGTTTCGTCCAAAGTATACGATAAAAGAGAAGATTTTAATTTTAAAATTGTTAATTATCCTTTTCTAGATGGGGATGTGCCACGTTCTACATCTTATGGTGTTTATATTTCTCAACTTATTAGGTTTGCCCGAGCCTGTTCTTTGCTTGAAGATTTTAACAGACGTAATTTAGTTATAACTGATAAACTTCTTAAGCAAGGTTACAGATATCACAAACTTCGGAAAACCTTTTCTAAATTTTATTATCGAAATTTACCTCTCATTAGTAAATATAATTGCAATCTACGGACGTTACTGCGACAAGGCATTTCTCAACCAGAATTTTATGGGGATGTTATCTACAAACTTAGGAAAATTCGGGGTCATATCCATTTTCATGATTTGTTTATAAAACGCATTAAAAAATTTAAAAAGAAAGGTTATGATCCTATTATATTGCAACACACTGCATGTTTGGTTATCGACCCTTTTACAGTCGGTAGCTACGCTTCCCTCTTTGCTTGCGCGATGACAGGCCGAGGGTAGTACTCTATGATGGTATACTCTTAAACTTGGATACAGGAGGAGCTTACCAGACTCATGTATTATTTTTTCCCTGTCGTGCCCTTAACGGCTTACCTGCAGGTGCTCTGACTTCAGCAAAGTCATTGAGTACATATTTGACGGATTGTCACAGTTATTATGCTATGTTTTACATGTTGTCCTGTGTTCACCGTCGTCTATGTTGTGGGTAAGTCCAGCGGGGATACCTTTATTTACAATATTTGTAAAGCTAGGGTGACTTTGAGAGAAGTGTGAGGTTAGGACGTCCGTAAACCGGTTTAAACCCCCAGTGGTGTTTTTGCTGCTGACCGTGCCAAGGCGGTACTCTCTTTGTCACCCTTCCTTTTGTTTGCCTTGCGTCTTTGTGCTTGTGGTTTGTTCATGTTGTGGAACGTTTGTCCCTGTTTCGTGTGTGTCTTTTGGTGTTTTCTGTGTTCATTTCGTGTGTGTGTGTGCGTGTGCGTTTGGGTGTGTGGTTGTGTGTGTGTGTGTGTGTGTGTGATGCTGTCTATCGGTGTTTTGGTGGTGGTTGCGTCTTGCATGTGGCTTTGCCTGCTTGACTTTACTACTTTTCCATTAATATAGCAAAAAAATGTACCATCTTTAATATTCATAGATAAGTTGGTATAAATATATATAATTATGTGTAATGATATTTGGCAGTATTTTGAGGTTATTTATCAACAACAGGTGATGAACAAATATGAACGGGTATCTGATTTCCCTAGGACGAGGCATAACCATGTATGATACGTGTCTTTAATTGTCACAGCCAGACGGTTTTTTGCTGACAGGGAGTCGATGCTATCAGGCAGACTTTTGAGCAATGAGGATGCAAAGGACATGCATTTTTAAGCAATTCATATGGATCCACCCTGTTTGCAACAGCCTATGTGGAAAATGCTGTTGTGGTATTCTTATGTACATACTATACCTGCAGCTCTGTACTGAAAGCACCAGCAATGGCACATCGCCAACTGAAAAATAATGAAATTACCACAAAGAACCATATCATTTAACATATATTTACTAGACAGATTATATTAATTATTAACTACTGTTGATTGAATTTGAAAATACTAATATTAATGTGATTAAGAACACTGAGCTGTTTTGGTAGTGGTATCTTAACCTTTAGCCTGCTGAGCAAAGTTTTACAGAATTTTAAATCTACTACATTTCAAAAACACAAGCTACAGTCAATGTTTCTACCAAAATGCAATTAGGGTGTAACGCATTTTGGATCCGGATGAGACGCCGAGTTACTCGGCGTCTCATCCGGATCAAAAATGTTTGCATAGGTATTCAATCATCCGCCTATAGCAGGCTAAAGTTTCAGTAAATTCGACAATTACATATTACATGTATCAGAAATGAGACACTCGGGGATTACTAAACCTATAAATAAAAGTTATTTATCTCAAAGTTTGTTGCATGTTGTATTCATCCAATTATTGTGTCTCACACGAGGCTTTTTGCAGACGAATGTGTGGTTTACACAGAGAATCTTCTGAAGATACATACATTCTGCAAGAAGATTGGAGACAAATTGACTGCATTAGTAAAAGGTGACTATGTTTCTCACATTTCTACCATTCCCCTTAACCACCCGTCGCGTAATAGTAAATAGTGACTGAGACGACGTCAAATTTAGTTGAAATATCGACGGCAGCAGTGAATATTATACAGCTTCAGTTTCTGTCACAGGCTCTGGTAAACTTTCGGTGCTCTAATACGTTTTTAGATAACATCTCATACATTAAAAAGAAAATTGTGCACTGATGTCTCGCCATGTAACAAACGAATTCCAAACTTTACTTGTTGCATATATTTTTGTTCGTATCTGCCGGAAATCATGGCTGAGTACCAACGTAGGATCGGCAAGGGTGATTTCCCCTTTTTGGTAATGTATAAAATAAGATCAAAACAAATTGAGTTGGTGTAATTACCGGTATCTCTCGTAATTATTGCTTACGAGTGTTTTTAAGCAATAGTTATATGTCATGAATTGTTCCAACAGCATATTCATGTTGGTGATATACTAGTTAGGCATATACTTTGCGAAGTGTTTCTTTTCGGAGGAGATACGCAAACCAGGTCACGTATACGTATGATGATGATGATTGTTATGATAATACTGATATATAATAATGATAAAAATTACTACTACTACTTTTAATACTACTATTAATACTACTACTACTACTACCACTACTGCACTACTACTACTACTACTAGTCTACTACTACTACTACTACTACTACTATTTATATTACTACTACTACAACTACTACTGACACTGCTGCTGCTGCTTCTACTACTACTACTACTGCATCTACTACTGACACTGCTGCTGCTGCCTCTACTACTACTACTACTACTTCTTCTACTACTACTACAACTACTACTGACACTTCTGCTGCTGCTTCTACTACTACTTCTATTACTACTACTACAACTACTACTGACACTGCTGCTGCTGCTTCTACTACTACTTCTACAACTACTACTGACACTGCTGCTGCTTCTACTGTTACTACTACTTCACCTACTACTGACACTGCTGCTGCTGCTTCAACTACTACTACTACTACTATAACTACTACTACTACTACTACTACTACTACTACTACTACTACTACAACTACTACTACTGCACTACTACTACTACTAGTCTACTACTACTATTTATACTTCTATTACTACTACTACACTACTACTGACACTGCTGCTGCTTCTTCTACTACTACTACTACTACTACTACTACTACTACTACTACTACTACTACTACTACTACTGCTACTTCTACTGCACTACTACTAGTAGTCTACTACTACTATTACTACTTCTATCACTACTACTACAACTACTACTGACACTGCTGATGCTGCTTCTTCTACTACTACTACTACTACTACTACTACAACTACTACTGACACTGCTGCTGCTGCTTCTACTACTACTACTACTACTACTACTACTACTACTACTACTACTACTACTACTGCACTACTACTAGTAGTCTACTACTACTATTACTACTTTTATTACTACTACTACAACTACTACTGACACTGCTGCTGCTGCCTCTACTACTACTACTACTACTACTACTGATAATAATAATAATAATGGTATAAAATAAGAATAATAACAATAACATATTATTATTAATATTGATTTCTCTTTCTCATTTAATATGCTATGACCATTAATGCAATTTGTAGATAGCCGTTTTCCTTGACTGTGATTGTGTGACTATATTACTGTACGCAATATCCATATGTAAATATTTCTTGCCTAAAGCGAGTATGACCCTGTAATTCTACAGATAGGTCTAATTATGGGGATTTATTTTACTCTTTACCTCATTAATTATCATGTGAGAGATAATGGCATCATGGATATTAGTTACTGGTAGATCACTTTTTATACTGGTATATGGACAGGATCTGCCCTGTTTTCTTATGAAACTATAGTAGACATTACTCCACAGTTTCAACCAATACCATAACAATGCTGTCTACAAATGCCACGCAGAGTAGACCCAGATCAGATGGTTCTGGCACTGCAGAATCAGATCCATATTAGTTCATAGGCAAACAGAGAAGACTTATCAGACAGCTTCTGTAGAAGATGACTGGTATTGGCCTAATCTGTTGAAATATTTATAATATGTGAAAAGGCGTCCTTATGAGGATAAATGTTTAGCATGCCTTTGTAAGCAAAACGCAAACTGTGATAAGACAGCTCCAGGGGTTTTCTGATAAGGATTTGCTCTGTTTGCTTATGGAATAATAAAAATCTTAGCCATAGCCAAATGTTTCCTGGTTGTATGCCACTATAACATTATGTTAATTAATAATCGGTATAAGTACTAAAATATTCATTGAAAAGAGGGTTGATGATGTATCAAAGTACTTTAGAACGTTCTAGTAATACTTTCACAATTATCGTAACACTTTATTCCATAAATACATCACTAAACGCCTTTGCAAACAGAGTAGTCCTAGATCAAACGACGTCTTTAAGAGCTGTCTGATCCGGGTATGCTCTGTTTGCTTACAGTGTAATACAGATCTGGTGAAACAATTTCTGCAATAGCCAACTATTTTGTGTTCATTAACCACTGTGAAATTTAAGCCAATTAATATTTATGATATTTCAGTAGTTCTTACATAAATTTTCATGGAGTAAGGGTAAATAAATCGGAGTAAAATCTACATTTTGCAGTCACCTGTTTTTATATGCACACAGTCAGTTATGCAATATCTACTCTACTCCATTACTCCCAGTCAGTTATGCAATTTCTACTCTATTCAATTACTCCCAGTCATTCATGCAATATCTACTCTACTCCATTAATCCCAGTTAGTCATGCAATGCCTACTCTACTCCAATACTCTAGTAATTCATGCAATATTTACTCTACTGTCATTACTCCCAGTCATTTATGCAATATCTACTCTACTGCATTAATACGTTTTTCTACCCTTATGCAGACACATTATACTCAGATCAGATGGTTCCTGTAGGAGCCGTTTAATCATGGTCTGCTCTGTTTGCTTATGAAATGATAAAGATATAGTTCTATAGTTTCTGCCACAACTTAACATTCGTGTATTCTTATGCAATAAGAAAATAATCTAATCATGATTCATGACGTCATTATTTCTGACTTGAGTACTCACGAACTAAAGGGTTAATCATTTACCCCATGAATATTAATTCAAGACCATGTCTGTAATACATATTCATTAATTCAATATTTGTACTTATTGTCCCACCAAAAGACCATTTCTGAAATCCATTTAGAATGTTAGAAGGAAGTTATCGTTTAAATAAATTATTCCACTTTCTATTTTAGCTCCTGTGAAATACTGTGCAATGGACCGGCATAGTGCATATAACTAGCATGGCCATTCACCCGAGGTCCGTCTCTGTGTATCGAGGGTTTAGTGCTAAACAATTATAAATATATTCATTGATATCTAGAAACAGTGGCAAAAGAGCCCTTTCTAAAAACAAATCTTTCTTTCATTTCTTTCCAAACAAACATTATTTATTTTCATTGAAGACGAGTTATTCGGCATCTGGGTCTGGACTCACACTGATTGTAAAGGTGATTGCTGTGTTGCCCATAAAATGCAGGTACAAAAGTTTTGAGCTGTGTCTTAAAAATGATAGGTACAATAGTTTTGCTGTGCCCCATAATAAATGCAGGTACACTAGTTTTGTGCTGTCACCCTTCCTTTTGTTTGCGTTAGGTCTTTGTGCTTGTAATTTTGTTCATGTGTGGAGTGTTTGTCTCTAGTTCTTGTGTGTCTGTTGATGTTTTCTGTGTTTATCTCGTGTGTGAGTGTGCGTTTGGGTGTGTGGTTGTGTGTGTGTACGTGTGTGTCATGCTGTCTATCGGTGTTTTAGTGGTGGTTGGTTCTTGTATGTGGCTTTGCCTGCTTGACTTTACTACTTTTCCAATTACACATGAAGTATATTAAATAACAAAGGTACGAAAATGAGTCATGCAGGAAACACCACATAGAGAACAAACAGCCCCCCCCCCCGAACACAAGGAAACAGCAAATGTACATAACTATAAAAACATCAAGAGACGCACAGAGACAAAACAAACATACAATAGGGGGAAATGGAAGTACCGCCTTGGAATGGTCAGTAACTAAAGTCACTTGGGGGTTAAACTGGTTTTGGGCGCCCAACTTCACACGTATTGAGTTGACCATAATTTGTATTGCTCCATTAACAGTTAGGTTTAGTAGTAAGTGCTGTCCCATAACAATCTAGGTACACTAGTTTTATGCTGCCGAGGTACACATTTTTGTGCCCCCCAATACAAGTGTTGGTGAAATAGTTTTGCCCGATAAAATGTACATACAATAGTTTTGTCCTGCCCATAAACATATAAATACAATAGTTTTTTGCTGCCCCATGAACATGATAGGTACAAGAGGTTTGTCCTGACCCATAAAACTGTATGTTTTGTGCTGTCTTATAAACCTAGGTGCATTTGTTTTGTGTTGTCACAACAAAATATACGTAGGTAAAATGGTTTTGTGCTGCCCGATAAAGATTTACGTACCATAGTTTTGTGCTGCCCCATGAAAATGTAGGTACAGTGGGTTTGTGCTGCCCCATAAAGATGTACGGACAATAGTTTTGTGTTGCCCAATGAAAATGTAGGTACAGTGGGTTTGTGCTGCCCGAGAAAGATGTAGATACAATAGTTTTGTGCTGTCCCATGAAAATGTAGGTACAACAAATTATTGATTTGTGCTGCCCCAGAAAAACGTAGGTGCAATAGCTTTGTGCTGCTCTTAAACAATGTTGGAAAATACAAGATATGTGTGTTGCTATATAAAAATATACGTAGGGTAATATTGTGGTGCCCGTAAACAATGTAGGTTCAATAGTGTGTGCTATCTCAGAGGAAAATGTAGGAATGCACAATAGTTTTGTGATGACCTATAAAACATGGGTGTAATAGTTTTGAGCTGCCCCATGAAAATGTAGGTACAATTCATTTGTGCTGTCCTAGAAAAATGTAGGAAGATACAATATATTTGTGCTGCCACATGTTGGGAGGCACACTAGTTTGTGACTACCTACAAAACATGAGTACAATAGTTTTGTGCTGTCCCATGAATATAAAGGTACAATAAGTGTGTGCTTCTCGATTAAAATGCAGGTACAATAGTTTAGGCTGCCCTATAAAAACGTACCTACAATACTTGTGTGCTGCCCCATGGAAATATAAGCACATAGGTGTTTGCTGCCCTATAATAAGGTAGGTACACTAGTACAATAGTTAAATGCCATAGATAAATGCAGGAAGGTACAATAGTTTTTTGCAAACCAAATATGATGTTATAATAGTTCTGTGCTGCCCAAATATGTAGATACACTAAAGTTGTGCTGTAGATAGGACGCCAAGTTACCCAGCGTCTCGTCTCGAGAAGGGTGCCATCGTTTTAGAAAATAAGGAAATAAGATAAATAAATGCAAATTTCAAAGGAATAAAGCACATATAAATAGAAGAGTTTGCGACAAAAAGTGAAGTCACTGATCATATACCGCTTTGAAAAGGCGGTGTATGATCTGGGACTGCACTGTTTGTCGTGGTGCACTTTTGCGACATTTGCGGTGAAAGGGTTAACACATCAATTGATTGATATTCATGATATTCATTGTTTCTTAAAAATGAATATCGATACAGTCAATAATAAAAAATAATGATAAAGTTTAGGGGAAATGCAAGCGAGGGAGATGTTTCCTCACTTTCAGTAATATATCTGATTGTAGTTTGTCTGTATCAATACTTGTACTACATTGGTGTGCATTTTCTTTCATATAAACCCAGGTTAACGTGGGACATTGAATGTTTGTACAACCTTGGTGTGCATTTTCTCTCAGAGAAACCCCAGTTAACGTGGGTCATTGACTGTTTGTGCTCGGGGGTCATTGTTATATATTCTCCGTACCAGAGAAAAGGGAATTATTAACTCTTCGAATGTTAAGTTGTTTTGCCGTTTGCTCAATTGTCGCCTGTTGCACAAATGTCGTCTGCAACATTTTTCAAAACCATAAGTTTTTTTTCTCATTGTTTTGTTTGCATGGTTTGAGTCTGGGTGAAAATAAACCACTTTAGATCGTAGATATTACATTCATAAGAACTCATCATCATCATCATCATCATAATCATCACCACCATCATCATCATCTTCTTTTTCTTCTTCTTCATTATTATTATTGACATTATTAGTACCATTGTTGTTGTTGCAATTTGTGTTGTTATCATTGTTTCTGTTGTTGTTATTATCACCATTATTATTGTCCGTAAGGTTTGACCTGACACTCACTTTCTACCAACGTTCATAGATGAAATCAGGAATATCTGACTTTATAAATGTAATTTTTAAGTGCTTAGCAACATAATCATACATACACTGTAATACATCAGTATTGCTGCAATAGCCTAGTTGAATGTGTCGTTTACTCTAAGGATAAACAGTCGTGGAGTTGACTCTAGATAAAACCAGTTTTTACACTACAATAACACCTCTCTTAAGCACCATGGCATTAATTGTCCACAAACGTTCTGCACTACTATCCATAGGGGCCTGAACCGCCTCATGGGGTCTATATGTACTATATAATAACAAGGGTTCCAACTAGCAGAACGAATATTCGTGTACCACGAGTACAAATGTGACTGTAACTCTTATAATTTAAATGATAATTTCGTAAGTCTTTCGGCTATTGAAAGCCAATATATTTTTCTATCAAATGAATATAATCTTATAACCGTGACTTATGAACAGGTATCATTCCAACAATGATTTTCTCAAAATTTCACGTGTTTTTTGGGTCATTGACAAACGTTCGTTCACCCCGGTTGCACGTAAGTTACCGTGGAAGATTATATTTATTTGATAGTAAAATATATTGCCTTTCAATAGCCGAAAGAATTACAAAATTATCATTGAAATTGCAAGAGTTACATTTATATGTGTACTTGTGGTACACGGATGTCCGTTCTGCTAGTTGGAACCCTGTTATTATATAGTACATGTAGACCACCATGAAGCGGTCCAGACCCCTGTGCTACTATCTTGATGAGTTGTCTGTCTTCTGTTTTCACAGTTCTTGGTTTAAGGGTCGATTTAGAAGGGAAATATTGTATGTACTAAAATACACCTTCTAGTATGAAAGTAGCCTCAAACATAGCAATCAATACAACAAACGTTTTCTTACGCCTCTGCCTCTGTGAGAGCCGTCTTATCAGCGACTGTTCTGCATTGCTTATATGATATAAATAACTCTGACTATGCAGTTACCGTCATTAGAACATATTTTCTACATATACTCATAATGTTATTCTCTCTGAATGGAGCAAAGGCTTAACGTTTAGTAATTAATGTTTTATTCACCTTACCTCCACGTGTAATACTTACTTCATTCGGAATGCTACTGCTCTCGTCGATGATTCTACAGGACTGAGTATGGATCTTGCAGCATAGGATGTCCGGAGAACTTACCTTTTATCACGGTACACTGAACCATTCCAATAACGACCGATTTAACCTTACTCCGCCATGAAAAATAGTTCTTCTCCAATTTTAATACTGTGCAACTTTGACTAGTTCCTATTCGTCCAAGATTTTGAGAAAGCACTGAGCGAGTGTCAAACAGCTCGGACCCTCATGACGAGTGTCAAACGGCTCGGACCCTGATGACGAGTGTCAAACAGCTCGGACCCTAATGACTAGTGTCAAACCGCTCGGACCCTGATTACGAGTGTCAAACAGCTCGGACCCTGATGACGAGTGTCAAACAGCTCGGACCCTTATGACTAGTGTCAAACAGCTCGGACCCTGATGACTAGTGTCAAACAGCTCGGACCCTGATGACGAGTGTCAAACGGCTTGAGAAATGACTAGTTACTCGGCATCGACTCTGGATCAAAGCTGTTTTTAAAGGCGACACAGGTCGCGGTATGTGTGAGAATACAAATGGATGTATTTGGAAGCCGAGGATTCACTGTAATGGAGGCGACTCACCCTTCTTACGCTGAACAAACAAACACCCTGCATGTTTGTACCTACACGCGATTCGGTCCAAGTTTTACAAATTATTGACCGGGTTACAAACAACTGATCCTGATGGGAGTATTATTGGATCATGGGTAGTAGCAGTACTAATAAAATAATACACTCTCCGTGGTAATGCAAGTATAGGTGAATATAATGATAAGTAATATAATAATGTTATACCTTCTGATCCTTCGAGATCATGAATTTCAGTACTTCTTGTTCTGAAAATTGAATACCGCTTAAGCCGGTGCTAGGGGGCGTTAGCAGTGTTGCACTTTCAATTACTGCTCATGAACAGACTCAATAAAACCGAGTCTGCAATTTTCTCTTTTTGTGTTGCAATTTTTGCTTTCGGGGGATCACCACCCTTCAGAATTCACCATTCTCATACAGAAACATAGTCAGCTTAAAGCTATTAGAACGTTTCTCTCCGCCTTTACAATCAGAGTAGACCCCGTTTAGACGGTGCCTATAGGAGCCCTCTGGTCCGGGTCTGCTCTGTTTGCTTATTGTATAATATAGACATGATTCTACATGTCCTGCCATCGGCAAAAGGTGATGTGCCCATTAGCTATTATAACAGTTCACTTAATGAATATTTATGAGATTATTCATTCAACAGTTAACTTAATGAATATTTATGAGATTAATCATTCAACAGTTAACTTAATGAATATTTATGAGATTATTCATTCAACAGTTAATTTAATGAATATTTATGAGATTATTCATTCAAACTTTTCTGAAACATTGACCGAATGTCAAACTGCTTGGACCCTGATGAGACGTCGAGTTACTGGGCGTCTCATCTGGACCCAAACTGTTTCAATAGTCCCACCAGGTGGCGCTGAACTACGAAATGGTTAAACCTTTACTCCATGCATATTCATGAATCAATGCATATATGAATATTGATTGGCTTCATATTCATTATAGCATCAAAACAAGACATTTTTTATTCTGACAGAGACTGTAGAATTAGATTTATATTATTCCTATAGGAACCGTCTGTTCTGGGTCTACTCTGTTTGTATAAAGGTGTATTTATGGAGTAAGGGTTAACCCTTTCGCTGCCAATGCCGGATCTGTGATTACCTATGCAAACAGTTTGGATCCAGATGAGACGCCGAGTAACTCGGTGCCTCATCAGGATCCAAACTGTTTGTTACTGTTACTATGTTTCTGAAACAAAAATGAGAATTCAAAAGAATGAAAATTTATAGCAGACGACAAAGTTAGCAGTCGACAAAGTTAGCAGACAACAGGGTTTGGCAGCGAAAGGGTTAAAGGGTGAAACGTTTTTATTCGCACCAATTAAGTACATCTGTTCGCACTCAATCCAGGAACTCATCAAAATTGTCTTAAGTATTTATGGAGACGGTCTCTGTCTCGGAAACATACCATGGCTCATTAACTATTTACTTCATGAATATGCACGTAAGAAATGATGGTTTATAGATATTTATTGCATGGATGTTTATAATGGCGTATGAGCACAGGATCCTCGTTTTTGTCATAGCAGAACGTGTTTAGAATCAGATATTTATTTGTCCTATATGCACCTATTTATCCCTTTGTCCGATGAATATTTTATACCATTAATTATGAATATTTTACAATAAATCATGAATATTTATACCATTAATCATGACTATTTATGTAATAAAACATGACTGCATGAGTATTCATTAACTGAATTTTAAATATGAAATCAGGAAGTTTTGTTTATAGCAGCAACTGTAGGATCAGATCTAAACAATGTCATAAGTAAACCGAACGGGCACTGATCAGATTTGGTTCCCACAGGAGCTGTCTAACCCGGATCTATTCTGTTTGCAAAGGTGTAAATAGGCGTCTCAGACTAGACTCCGTGAGGTCAGTGTTTACAAGTGTTATATGCCAAAACTTGTTTCGGTAAAGTGTCTCAGTCTCTCACGGTATACGTCTGTCTGACTCTCTCTCTCTCTCTCTCTCTCTCTCTTTCCTTCTCTGTCTGTATGTATGTTTGTCTGTCTCTCTACAATCTACACACAATCACGTATACACGAACACACAGAGTCACCCTCCCTCCCTCTCACATCCACTCTCTTTAAACAATTACTATTTGCGCATCACGGCAGATGAGTAAAACATGAAACAATTAGGTAATTTGACATTCTGTATCACTGGCTTGACGCTTTTTGTCGCGTGAAGATCTTCATCCTGATGACGTTTGGGGTTGAGTGATGTAACATGATGTATGTACATCTAATTAGGGATGTACATATTAGTTGTCATCGTTGTGTAGTCCCTACTCTCTTAGAGGTCAGTTATAGCCTATGTAGTTTGGATCCAGATGAGTCGTTGCTTAACTCCGCCTCTCACAGGATCCAAACTGTTACTATCATTATACTTTTTGAAAGATAATTGAGGTAAATTAAACATGAAAGACGGGGCAAATGACTCATTTTATAGACGATAATGCATGGTAACAAAAGGTTTAACCCTTTACTCCATGAATATGCATGACAGGACCTTTAACATTATGAGTTTTGATTAGATAAATTTTTGGTGATATCTAGTTGAACCCCAGAAATGTTTGTCATTATAGAATAGGTAGGACCAGAACTATATCACTCTATCAGTAAACAGAGCAGACCCTGATCAGACGAACAGCTCCTAATCTGATCTGATTCTACTCTGTCTGCAAAACAGGTGTACATAGGTTTTCGGTGGTAACAATGACTTGACTGCAAACGATATATAACACTTTGTCTAACAGAGATACACTAGAACTTGTATTCAGCGGCCATCAAAACGATGTCTAATTATAGGTCTGTAAGGTAGGTGGGAGATTTATGTAGGTCAAATGTAATGCAGAAGGCTCCTACATAATGGTGTTTAGATGTAAATTATCCCCCTTGACAATTGTAAACGCGGTTGTATACCAAATGAGAAGTGATCCTTTCAGATGTAGTACTCTGTTATTTCCCTTGCATCTTAATGCGATGTTGGAGTTAATTGAGTTGATATTTAAAAAACGATCCTTTCTCCCAACCCTTTACTCTATACAAATGCGTTTTCTTAACCTTTGCAAATAGGGTAGACGCTATTATATAGGTATAGCCTGTAGGAACTCCTGTAGTAGCCGTCTGATCCGTGTCTAATCTGTTTGCTTAGTCCACAAATATTGCCTGGAAAATGTCAATATTTCTTACATAAATAATCATGGAATAAAGGGTTAAGGACCCACAGCAGATTCCTGCAGGAGCCATCTGATCTGGGTTTTGCATAGAAAGGCATATTTATGGAGTAAAGGGTTAAAACATTTGCAAACAAAACAGATCCAGATAAGAGGGTTCCTGTAGTCCTGAGTCAAGTCATATCTGATCAGGGCCTGCTGTGTTTGCTTATGAAATAGTATCACTGTAACATGATGAAAAAGTTGTGACTCGACTGGGACTCGAACCCAGGGCCTAAAGAAAATCTTCGTAAATTATCCCGAGATGAAACTATTGTCATTAAAAAGCTGACAAATCAAATACAATAGTTATAATGGATAGAGATATAATTACAAAGCAGAAGTAAACGTTTTATGAAAAGCTTAACAGTGACCCCTCGGAACAAATAAAAGAAAATATTTCACAAGGTATAAACGAGATAGCTACAGAAAATGAATTTATCAATGAGGAATTTGATATATTTCCTCTAGAATGTCGTACTCCATCATTTTACGTTCTCCCTAAAACACATAAAGAACCAAACACTGGCTTGCCTATCCTTTATCCAGGCAGACCTATTGTATCCGCAAGCCAATCACCGACAGAAAATATATCGAAGTACCTTGATAGTATATTGAAGCCGCATATGATGAAATTACCTTCCTTCATAAAAGATACGAGTGACTTTATACATAAGATCAAAGATATTACACTTAAAAGTAAAGAAACATTTTTAGTAACATTGGATGTTTCTTCATTATATACAAATATCCCTCATGCAGACGGTGTAAACGCGTGTTCATATTTCTTAGATAGAGATGGCACCAACTGTAATTTAACAAGTACTCAAATATCTAAGCTTTTGAAACTTGTGTTGGAAAATAATTATTTCAAGTTCAATGATGAGTTTTACCTTCAAA